>CM052797.1:60173165-60189072 GCA_028533885.1 Nasua narica | reverse complement strand
TGTACATGGGAGTGTGGAGTCTCTGGTCCCAGCGCACAGCACAGATGATAGAGCCATTGCCCATGAGGGTCAGGAGGTAGAGAAGAGAGAAGAGCAGAAAGAGGAGGATCTGCCCTTCCCTGGAACAAGGGAAGCCCAGGAGGATGAAGCCAGTGATGGTGCTGGAGGTGTTGGAGATTTTCATGGATCTGGGAGCTATGAAAGAACCCATAATTACTGAATATTCCTGGAACAGCAGAAGGGTTTCATTTTCATTGTCCAGAGAAGAAGCTGAGATTAGTTTATTTATTCATTATGAATTTAATATTTATTGAGCATTTACTGTTTGCTACGTATTTTTTTTTTTTAGATACTGGGGATATAGCAGTGAACAAAATAGATTAAAAATCCCTATTGCATTTAGCTTATCCCAGGTAGGAGAATGCAGTGTAGATTGACATTATTATGTGTAATTCTTTTTCTCTCTTCTTAAACTAAATATACTGGGTTAGATCTCTTCTTGACAAATGCCTTTATAAGAGTAGGCTGAGGTTATTGTTATGTCCAGCAGCGGTGTCATGCAAGTGACTGGGGCTACAGATGATCCTTGCATTTAGAAGACTTTCTGTGATTTTTTTTAAATGAATGGGTAAATGCATTGCCGTTAGGAACTCAATGAACAGTCACCTAATGCAGCTTCTTGCAGGCAGATGCCTTGTTGGTCATGTGATTCTAGAGCAAGAAAAATGTGAGACTTTTGATGTCAGTTACAAATTATATGACATTTAGCTGTATTTTAACCTAACTCTCTCTAATGCCATTATCTACCAATTTCATGGGAAAATCCATCAAGTTTGCTGGAGAAAACTATCTGAAAAAAATAGTACTTAAGTCCATTTGGATAGATAGCTTGAAAAATAAAATTAACATCAGTAATCTAACCTGATTGGTAAAGGTCTGTTCTCTGGGGTAAGGATGCAATGGTGGGCTGGAAACCCTTCTCTTGGTCAAGTTTGTTTAGGGCATTTATTTCATTCCCAGTTTAAGGGGTACTCATGTGTCTCCCAAGAAATTCTAAGATTCTAAGCATCTCTGTCTCAATGTCTATTACCATAGGGCTTTCCCAGCTTCAGCTAGGGTGGGAAGGGTTGGGGAGATGATGACTGCATTATGAGCTCTCTTCTGTATGCCTTTGCCCAGCTTTTAATTCGTTTGTGTCAGAGTGATTAAGTTCCAATGATTGTTTATTTCTCATAAAGGGGAACTGAATGCAGGTTTTATTTAAAAATCTCTTCTTTGTAAAACAACTCTCTTTTCATTTAAGGATGAAAATATTCAGGACTTTTGGCCTTTGTTGGTGAAAAATTTTTGCCCTAATTTGCCTATCTCTTTGTAGAACGTGTTAAAACTGATATTGGAGTTACTGCTTATTCACAACTGACAGAGAGTAGAATTTGATATAACCCCTGAGCTCAGGTTATCCAGTCTCAGAAGTTAAAACAAAAATTTTATGAAGCTTGTGAGTTTATAATGTTAATTTACAGACATGATAACTGGATTTAATCAATTCAAGGAATCTGTTGCTTAGTAATAATTGTGTGTTTTTGGTTTGGATTGTTTTGCTGGTTTTCCTCAAAGCTGAATTTATATTCAGTCATCTATTTGACCATTTTATTACTGGAAATGTGGGTAGTTGAGTAAATCTTTGAGGGCTTTTTTTTTTTTTCTGTATGTTTAATATTATATCTCCCTTTCTCTTATCCTTTATAACTCAGTTGCAATTTCTGTTTGCTCTGTTTCTTTTTTTTTTTTTTAAAGATTTTATTTATTTATTTGAGAGAGAGAGAGAGAATGAGAGGGGAAGGTCAGAGGGAGAAGCAGACTTCCCGCAGAGCCGGGAGCCCGATATGGGACTCGATCCCGGGACTCCGCGATCATGACCGGAGCCGAAGGCAGTCGCCCAACCAACTGAGCCACCCAGGCACCCTGTTTGCTCTGTTTCTAAAATTTGTCTTGGTGCATCTGCTTTTCTATCTGTCCCCTGAACGTCCTTGTTCAAACTACTTTTATTTCTGTGGATTACTACAAAGCCTCCTGAATGATCTCCTTTCTTCCTGCCTTTGCTTCTTTATATAACCAGTTCTCTACAAGGGCCATACTGACCTTTCTTTCTTTCTTTTTTTTTTTAAAGATTTTATTCACTTATTTGACAGAGAGACATCACAAATAGGCAGAGGCAGGCAGAGAGAGAGGGGGAAGCAGGCTCCCTACTGAGCAGAGACCCTGATGCGGGGGTCGATCCCAGGACCCCGAGATCGTGACTTGAGCTGAAGGCAGAGGCCCTAACCCACTGAGCCACCAAGGCGCCCCCATACTGACCATTTAATAATGTAAATAAGATTATGTCATTTCTTTATGTAAAAACATTCAGTAATTTCCCCACCCTAGAATAAAATCCAAGTTCCAATTTATGGCGCATGAGCCCCTGAATGATCTGGCCTTCACCTACTTCTCCAGTTTCTTCCTTTTCTCCTCATCTTTCTCTCATCTGCCTTTCCCTCTTTCTACTTATTCAGTTATATGGGGCTTCTTCCTATACTAGAATAAGCCAAGCCCATCTCTGACCGGGTGCTTTTGCTCTAGGTTTTTTTTTTTTTGGTCTGGGAACCTCGTCTGGAACCCATTCTTTAGTTTTCAGCACAAATATTCTTCTTCTGAATGCTATATGTTAGTTCCTCTGCCATTCTTTCATTACTAAATTTCTATTTATTTTTTTTTGGTACTTATCAAGATCTGAAATTACTTTCTTTATTTATTTATTGTATTTGCCAGTTGAATGAAGTCAGAGAACTTGTCTGTTGAATTCATTGTTTGATTAGGGTTGTGGCACATAGTGGGAATTTAATAAATTGTTGTATAACTGCTCTCTTTTTTTCCAAAAATATTTTTTAAATTATGAAATACATGTATCATATAAAGCTCTGGAAAAACACATGAATTATAGAGAATAATGCAGAGAATAATAAAAGCTTTTAAAAATATAAAAGACATTTTAGGAGAAATATGTTCTAAGTCTTAAAATGATATTATTTATATGAAAGTGATTTTTATACCATGGGAACCTAAAAAAATGTGAGTAGAATTTGCAGGACTGTATTACTTAATAACTTGTGTGTTTTACCTTGAGTTACTAGAGTTCTGATACAGATTTCAGGGAATTTATTTGAAAGGGGGTTATGAGAGATTGAATGTTCTTGGTAACAGAAGCTATTCTATTAAGTGATCTCTTCAGCTGCTAAAGAATGGGTAGCAGAGTGGAAAAGGAGAAAGACAAAGGTCTAAATCCTTTTGACTAAAAAAATTACTTGTTTATGGATCTAACATGGTTATTTAACATCTCTCTTAGTTTCTCAAATGGTAGAGTGGGAACTGTACTACAGAATTCTTAATCCCGTTCATCTCTGAGAAGTTAGTTGTTATTCTAGGAATGCCTAGACTGCACAGGATTGTTAATCTTGCAAATTTAGAAGTGATATATAATCCTAGAATGAAAACCCTTGGATGGATACTGTATTAATTAATCCAAAGGGGGACAAATCAGAGAGTGAGATGAATCATGCGAGACTATGGACTCTGGGAAACAAACTGAGGGATTCAGAGGGGAAAGGGGTTGGGGGATGGGGTAGCCAGGTGATGGGTATTAAGAAGGGTCCGTGCTGTGATGAGCAAAGGGTGTTATATGTAACTAATGAATCATTGAACACTGTATCAAAAATTAATGATGTACTATACAGTGGCTAACTGAACATAATAATAGTAAAAATAATGATTATATATGAAGGTATGAGGTACAGGACAGCTCCCTTGCAGAATAGTTTTCCAGGTAGAAGCCTGACAAAACTGTCCTGGAAAATAGGAAATGTGTAAAAATATTTTATGCTAATTCTAATGAAATTAAATGTGGTTAAAGGTAGAGCTATTTCTGCCAAGCTGTTTCGTTACTGTTTGTCAGTTAGCTCCTAAGCATAAAAGGCAGCTGCTGTGTTAACTGTCGGTCTAAGTTGGTTTGGTCCCTTTTGAGTTGGCCTCAGAGGTGATGAGGCCATTGTTGTGGAAGCATGAGCACGGGGGCCTCAACTGTGTGCGTGCATTCAGGCTGCTTGGACAGAGAATTAACGAAACAAAAAGAAGCTTCACTTTTTAACTTGTGAAATGAATATCCATAATCTTAATGCATCCTCACTTCTTTTTGCCTAAAGCTGATCCCAGAAACACAGTGGAGTACTAGTCTTGGTATCCTGACTGGTTAAATTCTTTGAGCGGCCAGCCTGGATAATTCCCCTGTGAGCATAACCCTCTGCCTTGTGCCCGGGGAGGGGCTGCTCCACGGAGGACCACAAACAGTTACTCGCTGTGAATGCATATTCACTTTTCTATGATTTGGTTTTCTTTTCTGTAAGGTAGAGAGAGTGAGAGTTTTGACTACAGAGGGTGTTTTGAGGGTTGAATATTTGTAAAATGCCTGGCAACCAGTTAATGATATATAGCCCTCTATCCCATTGTATAAACTTTCTCGGAAGCCTTTGAAAGTAAGTGTACTTATCCATTGCTGATAAGCAGTAGACAATAGTGGTGTAATAGAACTAGCTCTGTATTTGAATTCCACCACTTACGTTGCATTGTTGTAGGAAATTCTATAGGCCAGTTATTTCTTATCTCTTAGTTTCCTCAAATGTCAAATGGTGGTGATAATGGCTTCCAAAAAGGGTTGGTATAAAGACTGCTCAATGAGATAATGAATTGACAAGGTGGAAGAACTTTGTCGACATCTGACCTACAATAAATGTCAGATGTTTTTTGTAAGACTGTAGCACAATTAGCAGGAAACTTTTTTTCAGAGATGTAGATTCTCCAGCTGTATTTTAGTATTTTTTTCCTCTCTAAGCACTACATTACCTTCTTTCCTGAAGCAAGAAAGGGAATCCCAGTTGAAACTTCTCTGTCAGTTTCTTGCGGGGTTTTCTGAGAGTAGAAGTAGTTGCCTTTGTATTAACCAGCTGGAGAGAAGGTGTAAAATAGGTCGGAATGAAGATCAGTGAATGTATGTGCTGTAGGATCCAGGAATTATAAGCAGAGTTTCTTTTGCTCCTGGAGGATTCATTTACTCTTTCTAGAACACAGTGTCAGGAGACAGGTCTGTGCTAGTTATTCCCTTGCTTACTCCCTATCTTCTCTGGAGACCCTTGTGCCTTCATTTCTGTCTATCCCCCCCCCCCCCCGCCCCATTGGTGGAGGAAGTAATATTTTTACGGGGTCTAAGTCTATTAGAGATAGCTAGAGATGCAATAGTGACTGAGCCCTCACCAACCTGTTCAGCATATCTGTCATATGCTCAAGGGAAATTCTGCCAAACAAAACCCTAGGTCAGGTGTCAGTATTACAGAAGTTTATTTTTTGGCCTTCTGATACATTAATGTAAATTATGGGTTTTGGGGACAGATTCCCCCTCTCCTTACCAGAAACAGGAGATCGGTTAGGGGACCTTAGCCAAGAGACTGTGGAATCACTGTCTTCCCAAGACCACCATGGCCCCCTCTTCTTTCAGATCCAGGTTCTGAGTTAGATCAGTTGCACTGAAGAGTCCTGCCTCTCATGGGACACTTACCAGGCCTAAGGATACTTTTGGCCAAGGGGGCCACATAGCAGGGCCATTCTGCAGCAATGTGCAGAGAAGCTGCACTTGGGGCTTGGGCTTCAAGTTTTCTTCATCCTCAACAGAGGAGCAGATCTTTTAGCACAGCTTGCTCTCCTTGAAGGAACTTTCATCCTAAACATGTCACATCCTGTTGACACACCATTGACATTTCTCCTACCCACGGTGTAAAACTCAAAGTCTATAACTTGGTCAGTAAGGCCTCTGCCCTATCTTTCAAGTCTTGCTTCTCAGAGTTTCCTGTCCCCACCCCTCTTCTCCTCCAGCCATACTTACCTATGCACACACAGAATTCCAGCCAAGTATTTGTTGAGTGAGTCATTTTCCCCTCTGAAAGACTTGAAAGAACACCCTGACTCTGAAAGAGGGAGAACCCACTCCTATGGAGTGAGCTGAATTCACATATCCAAATAGCAGGTTTACAAGTTAATTGCATGCCAGACTATCCATGTATTGTTCTGCTTACTTTTCCTCCTTTTTATTTGCCATTCTCACCCCTGCTGGTATCTGTAATTAGATTTCAGAATATATCGATACTATGAGCAAGTATATCATGGATTGTATATTTTGTGCTGACTTAGGCACCTAAACACAATTTATAATGTTGAGATGGGAAAAACTTGTTGGCTTTTATTTTCAGCAGTGGTTACTTTAAAGGCATACACTTCATATGGGAAACTTGTCACAAGAGAGGAAAGAGAACAAAAACATCAGTGACAACTAAATCCTCAGGAAAGTTGATGGTGTTTTATTTCACAATATTCTCCTTTTCCTCCACATTTCCAGTTAGCTGTTTTTAAGGATGAAGTTCAAGATATTTGCACATCATAATATACTGTTAGTAATAGTAGGTGCAACAATCAGCTGTAACAAAATTCTCTGTTTTTCTTTTTGTTAATTATGAAGCACACAAGCCCATCAGCTCAATTTAGTGCTTTTAATGAGCTTAGATCAAAGCTTAAAGCTTAAAAGCTTAAAGATTTATTTATTTATTTGACAGAGAGCATGAGCTGGGCGAGGAGCAAAGGGGAGAAAGAGAGAGGGAAACAGACTCCCCACTGAGCATGGAGCCCAATGTGGAGCTGGATCTTATGACCCTGAGATCATGACCTGAACTGAAATCTAGAGTCGAGTGCTTAACTGACTGAACCACTTAGGTACCCCAATATTAAAATTCATTAAAAATTTTTTTCTTGGAGAAAAAACATGCTTAAAAATCTTGCGTGGAATCTGATAAGCATTTATCATTTAGGATCAATGGTTCTTATTCCATTCTCTATATTTGTGCTGCAAAGCAATTACTTTAATTTTCAAATATGAAAGTTTAACTTTGAGGACAAAAAATCCTTTCCATAAAATTCTAGGGAAAGAATGACTTTGTTTTTAGAAATCTACTTTAGAACCTTGAAGTTGTCACCAATTTACTAACATCTGAAGGCTCATTTGATATTTAAAATGGTCAATGTGTAGTCTTGATTGGATCCTGGACCAGAAAAAGAAATCTGTCCCTAACTACTACTATAAAAGATATCAACAGAATAATTGGAGAAATTACAGAATAACGTCTATAAATTATATAGATTTTATATATTATATAAAATTACATATTTTTATAATTATATATTATATATAATTTATATATAAATTATATAAAAATATTAGATAATAGTATTATATCCATATAAATACAAACTACATACTGTGGTTATGTGACTAACCATTCTGTATTTCTAGAAAATACACACTGAAACATTTAGGTATAAAGGTGTTACTGAACTCCCAAGTTCAGCTGCCCATTGCTGGAAATGCCAATACTCAAGAGAGGAGTTTTGCTTGGAAAGGAATTTGAACTTTATTCAGGAGCCTGGCTACCTGGGGAGAAGGCAGACTCTTGTCCAAAAGCCAACTCTGAGGTTTCTGCTTTACCTGGGGGTTTTTAATGGGGTTTAGGGCAGTTAATCAGCAAAGCAAGTGCAGTAGTCTACTACGTTTCTTTTTTTTTTTTTTTAAGATTTTATTTATTTATTTGAGAAAGAGATAGTGAGAGAGAGCATGAGAGGGGAGAAGGTCAGAGGGAGAAACAGACTGCTCATGGAGCTGGGAGCCCGATGTGGGACTCGATCCCAGGACTCTGGGATCATGACCTGAGCTGAAGGCAGTTGCTTAACCAACTGAGCCACCCAGGTGCCCAGTCTACTACATTTCTTGATCGTGCACATACTTGATGGTGCCATGGGTAAATGTTATCTCAGTGCTGGGAGTTGTGTGAGGGTCATGTCTCGTGATATGCCAGAGTACAGTCAGAATGGCTAAAATTAACAAGTCAGGAAACAACAAATGTTGATGAGGATGGAGAGAAAGGGGAACCCTCCTACATTGTTGTGGGAATGCAAAATAGTGCAGTCACTCTGGGAAACAGTATGGAGGTTTTTTTAACTCAAAAAGTTAAAAATAGAGCTACCCTACGACCCAGCAATTGCATTGCTAGGTATTTATCCAAAGAATACAAACATAGTGATTCAAAGGGGGCACAGTGCACCCAGTTGTTTATAGCAACAATGTCCACAATTGCTAAAATATAGAAAGAGCCAGGTGTCCATCAACAGATGAATGGATAAAGAAGTGGTATGTATGTATATATGTATATATATACATATATACACAATGGAATATGTGGGAGGGGACCTGGAGAGGTCTGACTAGAGGGGCCATGTCCACAGAACTTGAGGCAGGATGTGCTGTTAACAAGTTAGATAGTGAGTGTTGGTGCTGTGTAGGCTTCTTGTGTTTAGGTTGGGGGGCAGGGAAGGGAAATGGTGCCTGCCAGCTCTCTTCTACTTGGAGAACTCTCCCAAGGTTCCCTACCCCTCGAGCACATGCTCTGAGATTAGTGAATAAATCTCCCTCCATTTTTCCCAGGTGGTTTTTCAAACTGCTGCTTCTATGCAGTATCTCCACAGGGCTCTTAGTTGTGCTGTCTCTTTAAGGGCAAGGACTCAGTTTCCTCTTGCTCTCTTGGCCCTCTCAGTTGAGCCCACTGATTTTTAAGTTTCCGGGTGTTAAACCTTACTGATTGTAAGAACTCATGAAATTATGCTTCTCTGGTTTTCAAAGCCAAATGTTATAGGGATTTATCTTCTCTGTGGGGGTTCCCTCTGCCTGAGGTCCCTGGTATGAGATTCCATTTCTTTCCTCTCTCTGCCTGCAGTGTCCCTCCCACAGCCAGTCTTATGGTCTGTTTAGCTCCGCACCATGTCTCTGCCCTTCTTACCCTCTTCGATATGGCCTCTTTACTACACTTAGCTGTAAAGAGACTGTTTTGCCAGTCTTTGGGTCATTTTCTGGGTTATTTATACTGATGGGGCTGTTTTCCAGTTATGTTCATTAGATGAAAGGAGCTGAGGGTCATCTAACTCTACCATCTTTTCTCGAGTGGTAGCTATCATGATTTTATAAGTTACTTGGTCAATATCCAACATGTTGGACAATTTTCTTTCTAAAACCAATACCATTTCATATTGTGGTTGCTTCATTTGGTTGTGCTTCTTTTTTCAAAGCATGGATGCACTCTATCATGGAAAATGGTCAGCACTTGGCCTGCTGCTACTTACTGCACTATCATTCTCGTGACAGGATCTGTGGTAGGGTGATGTGACTCTCTTGGCTCACTCATTTTCTCATCCAGTTCCTGTTTTTTTTCTAAGTGATGCAGTGATGTAGGTTGGGTTCAGTGGAAATAGTTGCTAAGATTTCATGCAGAGAGTCTCTTGTGGAGTTCTCTTGGGAACAAAAGCCGTACAGCAGTGAGGAAAGTAGGATGGGGTAGAAGGAGAAGTTGAACTATGATAAAATTGAAACAAAAGTCTCAGCTGTTGCCATGTGGAACCCTGTCGCTGGGATGGCTGTTCAGATTTGTCACAGATTGAGGAAAGATTGTCAGGCCTTTGTATACCAGCATTAACTAATTACTGGATGTGAGCTATCCCTGAGGAGGGCAGATAATCAAGGAAAAAGCTAGTCTCTGTGGCCCGAGGCAATTTCTGGCAAAAATGCCAGTTATCAGCATGCTAGACTTCTGTCATTTGGAGAAATGATTGTCTCAGTCTTGAAAGAAAGATTGGGACAGCACAGTATAGCATCTGCTACACATGGGCCCCCTGGGTCATGTCCTTTACCTATGCCACATCATAGAGCATGTACTATGAACTCATCATCATTCTCACTGTTTTGTGTATCCTTGGGCCTTATCTGTTGATTTTAAGAGTTACATTTGGGTGCTCTCAGTTTGTTATCAAAATGCCTTCTCTAAATGTGAGTCTTGGTGGTGGTGTCTCTGTTCTGTGAAGCCACGCTGATGTATTTGAATCCTATATGTGGCTACTTAGTAGAAGCGGAGGTGACTAATCACATCCTCTCACACCCTCTATCATAATGATATCCTCTATAAACACTCCAGTCTTAAAATTCTCAGTGACAACCCACTCAATAAGGACATGAAGCCTCTTCTCTGTCATGTCTTTTATGGGATGACTATTATCCACAACTCAAGAAGAGTTCTTCCTATTAAAAGATCCTACTGGAGGAACCTAATTTTACTAGTTATACATCTCTGGCCTACTGTACAAAATGAAAATATTTGGTACACCTAATCTTACTTTGGAGAGAGTTGCATATATTGTAAGGCCAAATGTAAGGACACCAAATAGAGAAGTCAATGAAATATAATTTGATGTTTGTAAGATAAACAATGAAGAATCCCTGACATATTAAAAATATTTTGATATAATTAGGAGCATGGAGAATAGTATGAAGCATATGTACTGGGTTGTTAATACTGTTTGTCTAGTAGTAATGGTTGGTAGTAGAGAGAAGTAGATTGAGGATGTGGTAAGGATAGGAAGGAGGAAATAAAGGAGTCCACCATAAAAAATTCTCATTCATATAAAATTGGCATATATGAGAGTGTGTATGTGTATACAAGAATACACGAAAGATAGTTGACTAAAGTATTAATGGTTTTCCCTCAGAGTAGTGGGATTTTAGATAATCTTAAAAGTATTTTTATCTTTTATTGTTTGAGAGTTATTGCAATGAGCAATTATTATTCATATATTGAGAAAAGCAAAAGAGCATTTATTATTCTACTGTGGATGAGAAGAAGCATAGCATTAAAAAAAATCTTTCTTGAATACAGATAAATATCAGTGCATCCCTTAGAGTGAAAAAGCTGAATTCATGAAAGTAGGTTAATATACAAAATACATCCCACAAACCAGCTTATATGGTTCGGATCAAAGAATAAGTTCTGAATGTAATATTTTAAATATTAGCATAACGATTATACTTTGTTCTTTAGATTGATTTTTATATTTCAATACCCAAAAGACGTTTTTTTTTTTTTTACTATGTTCAGTTAGCCAGGAATTTTTTATTGTTCTCTGTTTCTCTTTACATCTCTTTATCTTAATTGTTGAATTGTGAATTATATCTTGGAGCCATATTTATCTTGGTTAAGGATGTTCATCACTCATTAGTATATGAACGAGTGTGGCCAGTCATCAATCATGATAGGGTAGTAAGTGCTCTATGGACACCTATTCTAGAAACACTTCTTTTCTGTGTATTGCAGTATACTTGTAGATAGAATGTGATCTGTGAATGGTTAAATGCATTTTTCAGGACTTGTCATGCTTTCTCACCCCTTAATACTCATGGATTTATTTTATTTGTACTCTTTTTTTCACTTGCTCCCATATCAACTTAGGCTTCCTTTTTTATAGCACATCTTGTCCATTTACCACTTGTTTATGAGCCCCACAAGGTAAGGAAATATGTCTTACTCACTTCCGTATATTAGTCATCTTCTAGCTCAGTGCCTAGCATATTAAAGATATTTAATTGTTTTAATGACTAAGTGGTCATGGAGGAAAATGGTACAAAAGGAATAAAAATGTAGCCACCTTGACTTTTTCATAGTTTATTTACTCTCATAGGTCCTGAGAGTAGGAAATAATTTCTATTTTGTTCTAACAGAACCAAAGAATTTTAGTGGGATAACATCAAGAGGTTGTTAATTTCCTTCTTTTTCATTTTCCATCAACAATCAGTCCCCTTCCTAATTTCCCAAAGAATCAAAGAATTTTGAAGAAATGTTTCCATGGTTCTAATTTCATAGTAAAGTAATTTTAAAGTTGATTTTTTAATGTTACCATTACCATTGTTTAAATGTATATTTAAATCCAATACATGATTATAGAAAGAAATTTTAAATATTCAAAAGCATATACAGTGATTATCTTCTTCTTTCCCTGCCTCAAACACCCAGTTCTCTTTCTCAAAAACAATCACTGTTCTGCTTTCTTCTTTTTCAAGAAGCATACAATGTATTTATGAACACAAACATATACTTAGTCCTAATCTTTCTCCACATGAAAGATAGCCCAAGATAGAGATTTTTTTCATCTTGCTTTTCATTTAACGATGTACTTTGAAGATAGTTTTAGATCAATAGACATGTACAGATTTTCATTTTTTTTACAGGTATATAGTATATTTTATTCTATGGATATATAGTGATTGAATCAGTCCTTAATTGATAGGAATTTAGATTGTTCTAATGTTTTGCTATTAGAAATAGTAGTCAGTATTCTTGTATATATGCTATTTTTCTTATATGTGAATATAGTACTCAGATCAATAGCTAAGAGTGGAATTGCTAGGTCAAAAGGAATGCCCTTTAAATTTTCCTTCCTTCCTTCATTCCTTCCATCCATCCATCCATCCATCCATCCATCTATCACCTATCTATCTGTTAGTCACCTTACAGTACATCGTTAGTTTTTATGTAGTGTTCCATGATTCATTGTTTGCATATAACACCCAGTGCTCTGTGCAGTACATGCTCTCCTTAATACCCATCACTGAATATCCTTTTAATTTTGATAGTTTTTGTCAAAATGTCCTCCATAGCTGTTGTAGCAATTTATGTTCTACTAGCAAAGGAAGAGATTGCTGTTTTCACCAACATCATGTTTGATCTTTGTCAATTTTGTATTTCTCTAATTCTGAATAAAATAGAATGTCTTTTTAGTTAATTGAAAACATCTGCTATTTATTTTTTTCATACATTTGGCACTTTTTCTTATGTGCTGATGCTATTTTCTTCTTGATCTGAAGAAGATTAATATGGCTGTTAATCTTTTGCCTATAATTGATGCTACCAACATTAAATTTCTGGAGGGCAGAAATTAATCTCAGCCAGAAAAATAAGGCCAATTTGTTGTTGTTGAAAGGATAATGAAAACTTTAGGTTTTGCCATAGAGTCATAATCTTGTGTAATTTGTAAGGTTAAATACAAAAGCAAAATTAGAGGCTGAATTATCCCTACTGAAAATAAGGGAAGAGACTTTCTGCTCTCCCTATTTTTTTCTTGAGCATTGACTTTAGAAAACTTGTAAACTCTTTTACTGTCTTTGAAATGTATGTAAAAATGTAAAATAGCTAAATGAGCCTCTTTTTTTATGTTCAGTTAGCCAACGTACAGTACATCATTTGTTTTTGATGTAGTGTTTAATGATTCATTCATTGCATATAATATGCAGTGCTCATCACAACACATGCCCTTACCCATCACCCGACTACCCCAGCCCACCACCTTTCTCCCTTCTGTAACCTTCAGTTTGTTTCCTGGAGTCCAGAGTTTGTCATGGTTTGTCTTCCCTCTGATTTCTTCCCTTTCAGTTTTCCCTCCCTTCCCCTATGGTCCTCCATGCTATTCTTTATGTTCCACATATGAGTGTAACCATATGATAATTGTCTTTCTCTCCTTGACTTATTTCACTTAACATAATCTCTGCCAGTTCCATCCTTGTCAATGCAAATGATAGGTATTCATTTTTGCTGATGGCTGAGTAATATCCCATGGTATATATGAACCGCATCTTCTAAATGAGCCTCTTGCCAGCTTTTGACTCAGGAATATCTCAGTCAAGGACCTAGGAAGTCCCCTTGAAATGTAATCATCAAAGTGGGTAGTACCCCAATCTCCTAGTTTCTTTGTGGGTGTAGGAGCCTAGCTTTGGTGGCCTATCTTCCAACCTGCAAAACTATCTCAGGTAGTATAAATAGGCTTACTTTTCCTTTGTAGGAAGCCAATTGGCAAACACAGAGGGCTATCCCAATTACTAGGTGAATCTAGAATGAACTATGTGTGACAAAGGGTGCTTGCTGTCAAGTCTTTCTTGAGTACTAATAGTTATTTATCTTGAAAACATGTATGTAAATGGGTTGTATTTGCTTGGAAACAAAAAGGAAAAAGATTTCTTTATGTATTTGCCATCTCTTAGCAGACTGCTGTGATACACATATTCCCTTGCTTTAATGCTTATTAAATAATAAAACTGTTTTATTCTCTTCTACCACTGTGGAGAGGTTTTCTGTCTTGGCAGGAGATGTTTTTAATTCTATTTCTCTAACAAACTCCATTATCACCGTGGTACTCTACCAGTTGTAAAATTAGGGAGATGGAGTGCATCTTTGAGATCTCTTATAGCCCCATAAAATCTAGGAAATAAACTGTATGGTGTCTAAATTCTCTAAATACAGACAGTTTTCTGAGTGATGTGAGTCTTTTTTTTAACTAAGAAATTGAAAACAGGAGCACTTGGGTGGCTCAGTTGGTTAAGCATCTGCCTTCAGCATGGATCATGATCCCAGGGTTCTGGGATTGAACCCAATTTCAAGCTCCTTGCTGAGCAGGAAGCCTGCTTCTCCTTCTCCCTCTCCATGCTGCTCCCCTGCTTGTACTGTCTCTCGGTCAAATAAATAAATAAAATCTTAAAAAAAGAAAAGTTAAAAACAGATTCTGTCCCGAAATCTTTTAAAACAAGACTGACTTTCAGGTTCCTAGTAATTTCTTCATAGCATGTTTCATATCTTTGTTTCTCAGACTATATATTACAGGGTTGATGAATGGAGTAATTATAGAATAAAACAAAGTCACCATCTTCTGCATCCCAGCTTCATGCTCAGAGGTTGGGCTCACATACATGACCATCACTGAGCCATAGAACAGTGAAACTACAGCCAGATGGGACCCACAGGTGGAGAAAGCTTTTCTTCGTCCAGCTCCTGAAGGGACCCTCAACACAACTCTCAGGACCAGAGCATAGGACACCATGATAAAGAGAAAGGGAATAAATAAGAGCAGAGAACTTAAGGCAGAGCTAGTTAATTCTATTACAGGGGCTCTAATACAGGCGAGGGCCAACAGGGGACCTGGATCACACAGGAAGTGGTCAATAATCTTGGATCCACAGAAGGACATTTGGGAAATGATGATGATGGGAATCAAGAACCAGAAGAAACCAAGTATCCAGCAGCTGACCACAAGATTGGTGCAGAGACGTCTTGTCATAATGGTTGGATAATGTAGAGGCCGGCAGATGGCAAGGTACCGATCAAATGCCATTATAGCCAAGAAAAAGCATTCTGTAGATCCCAAGGAGAAGAAAAAGTAGAACTGGAGAAAGCACCCAGAGAAGGAGATGACCTTGGTGTCAGAGAGGAAGTTGGCCAACATGTTGGGGACGGTGGAGGTGACGTACCAGATCTCTAGGAAGGAGAAGTTGGCGAGGAAGATGTACATGGGAGTGTGGAGTCTCTGGTCCCAGCGCACAGCACAGATGATAGAGCCATTGCCCATGAGGGTCAGGAGGTAGAGAAGAGAGAAGAGCAGAAAGAGGAGGATCTGTCCTTCCCTGGAACAAGGGAAGCCCAGGAGGATGAAGCCAGAGATGGTGCTGGAGGTGTTGGGGGTGTTGGAGGTTTTCATGGGTCTGGGAGCTGTGAAAAGACCACCACATTATGGAATGTCTGTGTAGATGGGGACCCAGATATGTATCAAAATCACCCTGTGGAATGCAGTAAACACTTACATCTCAGTAATTACTATTTTTGTCTAATCCTGAAATACTGTTCTAGTTTAATTGTTGAACTGAAAAGAAGCCGGTGAATATCAGTGGATAGACAGAGATGTTTCTTTATTGTAAAATATATGTGAAATATGCTTAGTGCATAAACTTAGAGCTTTATTATTATACAACAATCTCCATAGTAACTACCCCTGAGGTCAAGAAATAGACTGTCATTTATACCCCAGAATCTTCTCTCATGCTCCATCCCAGTCAGTATCCTCTGCCTCTCTGTCCTTCCAA
>CM052797.1:60151875-60172665 GCA_028533885.1 Nasua narica | reverse complement strand
AGAGGTTTATTTTGTTGTTTGGACAGGTTACCCTTTTGATGGTGCAATCACCATAGCAACAGCAGTTGAGCTGGGACTTGGGCTTTTTATTTATTTTCTTGTTGCTTACATTCAATTTTATTCATTTTTTTGAGTCTGTCGCAAGTTTTAGATTCTCCCATATGTCTGCATCAGAATCACGTCATCAGATTTCTCATTCCCATTCCTGTGAGTCACTCCATGAATTGAAAGGGGTCATTCATTCTTTATCCTAACAAGTTTTCTCCCAGGTTCACTCTGTGCTTCTAATACGACTCTGAGAAGTAAATTCCATTTCATGGTGTCCAAGTCCCAGGAGAGAGAACATGGGTCTGTGATGGAATGCCAGAGTTCTAGAAGACACTTCCCCATGTAGCTCTTTAGGTTATTTCAGACTGTTTCAGCAGATGACCCTACAGGTTGGCATGATTGTTGAAATTTCCTTTTCTGTCAAGTGAGTTATTGCTGAGAAAGGGATCAAACTTTCCGACCCTTTCATTTTTATTACTTTTATGTGTGTGTGTGCATGTGTACATGCCTGTGAGCGTACTTAGATGAGATATTTAATAATGTTTCCCTTCTATTATTGGTTTGGAGCCATCTCTAACGAGACTGCATTTTTGTTAATAATTTAGTATTGGCTACACAGCATCAATGAGCAAGAAGTTTCATGAGGGTTAATTACTTGAGGTTTGCTCATTCGGCCTCATTTCTGTAAGGTGGACATATTTTTTTTCTTTCAAGTGGTTATAGTACTTTTTGAGTCATGAAAATTGGTATCCTAGTATGCATAAGAGCCAGTTTTTTGAGTGATTTATTCATTGGAAGTCTTTGATGTTTGAATGCACAAAGAATTTTTTTGACAGTATGGTCTGCCCAAATTATGTTTTGGAAGGAAGAATTATCTCACTGTCTACATCAAGTACGAAATAAAGTTACTCCATGACTATGGTGGATTAAGACAAAGCAACGTCATTTTGTAAGTAGATTTGAAGAGAGACAAAGTCAAGTACACTCTAACAACCACAAAAGTAACTGAACATTCCCACTAGTGTTAGTGACAGCTGCTTCTTTACGGTTAACAACTCCGGTCTTGCTTAATGCCTCCCACCTTCTGGGTAAAAATAACTAAGATGCCAATCACTGAATTTCTCACTTTTTGACAGCAGCTTATCTAAAACAGATTCCCATTTGGGTAAACTTACCCCCCAATCTCATAAGTTCAAATAGTATTATAAACCTTTCTAAGTTTTTACTGGAATATCCTGTGGTTCATTTGGGATATTCTCCCTTGCTGCTGTAAAGTATAAAGATGATTACTACCGCTGTCATTATTATCAATAGATTCTTAAGATATGCTCATCATATACTATAGCCTATAGTATCTACATATTCTAGGCTCTGACTACTTTAATGATCTTATTCTCATTCACTGCACGCCAGTCACGCAGGGAATGTATTGTGAACATGCTAGTTTTCTTCCATCCTGAGGGTCTACGTGCTAAATATTTTTTTCTGCCTGGAATATTATTCTCCCAGGTATTCCCGTATCTTGCTTCCATTCTTCATTCACTTCCATTCTCTTTCTCTTTCAAAAACAGTTTCTTGACTACCTTGTTTGAAATACACACCCACCACTTCTCCTCCATTTTCTATTTTGTTTCTATCACTTAACATAAATTGGAGTTATGTACTTCTTTATTGTCACTCTCTTGTCCTCTCTGGAGTGTAAGCTCTATAAGAACAAAGTCTTTGTCTTGTGTCTTTATTCACTTCTGTATTAACAGCACCTAGATAATTCCTGGCAAAAAAGGAACAATGCAAGAGAAAATTGTTGAAATCATGAAATAATTCATTCTTCATGTCTTAAGAGGCAAGAATAAAAAAAAAAAACATAGAATCTATTCTCAGCAACAACATGATGTAAACTGTAGGTGAGATGGGATTTGGGTGGGAGCAAATTAAAGGGATCACCCAAATTAAAGGGATCACCCAAATTGAAGGGATCAAGAGAATGTGTATGTTCATAAGTCTCTGTTTACTGTTTCTTAGTTGACACTCTGTTCTCTTATACTGTAAAATTCCACGTGCTTTGAATTTACTGTCCATGTTACTATGGGACTGATTCCTATTTTTTTATGTCTTCTTTTGGGATTTTTTTCCCCAGAATCTATGTCCATGCATCTTCTTATTTTTCAAGATCTAACTCAATTGCCATGACCTTTGTATTACATTTTACATTCACCCTTACAGGCAGAATTTGCTATGACTTGGCTTCTATGATACTATTCACACAATTCCATTATATAATATTCACGTCATTATATAAGTGATATTATTGTATTGTAAGAGGTTAGAAATTTAGAAAGGGACTTCTGGAATGGAAGAGTAAGGGTCTTCAAAAACCCATTCCTTCAAAAAAAGCATCAAGCAGGAATTATCTCAATAAGTTTTGTCATAACTCTGGAAATTAACCAAAGGCTTGCAACAATTCAAGAATTTTTTTTTCAATAAAACAGCTGAATTTTGGTAAGAAGAGTGAAATTTGTGGCATTTTAATTGGCCTTATTCTCACCTCCCTTTCACATTATCCTTAAAAGGCAGCATCCTTGAACCATGGTTTCTGGGAAAACCAGTAGACTAGCAGCCATTGGAGAGGGAAGACTGGGTTTGTAACTCTTCAGAAAGCCTCGTTACCAGAGAACTCTCACTATTTCACTCATCTTACAGCTCCCTGGAAAAGCCCCATTTGTAGGGCTTGTTATTTGGCCTGAATTAGAGTTCGATCAGTGTGAAAAGCCCCATCTCGGTATTTTTGAAAATAGTGAAGGCAAGTTTTTTCCCCCCTTGAATTTTTTTATTTTTGAAATTGTAAATATTTGTTATATGTACATTTTAATTTATTTTTATTGGATTTTATGTTTTCAGTGTTCCAAGATTCATTGTTCATGCACCACACCCAGTGCTCCATGCAATATGTGTCGTCCTCAATACCCACCACCAGGCTCACCCATCCCCCCTCCAAAACCCTTAGTTTGTTTCTCAGAGTCCACAGTCTCTCATGCTTTGTCTCTCACTCAGATTTCCCCCAATTCATCCTTCCTTTCCTTCTTCCAATGTTCTCCATGTTTTTCCTTATGCTCCACATGTAAGTGAAACCATATGATAGTGAAGGCAGTTTTTAACTTTGCAGTTGTTTGGGGTAGTGCTATTACCTGGGACAAATGGAAAGCTGGAAAAAAAAAAAACAATCAACAAACCAAAAAACAGCGCATAAAATATGTCTGGGGACTGAGAGGTCTATAGTGATCTTTGAAACATCTTAGTGTATTCCTGGGAACCTGGAAGACCACATACATGTGAAGGGCTGTGCACCTTTCCAAAGAAGACATAAGAAGGCCATAATGTTTTACCTGAGGCTGCATCTGAGGCCCTACAGAAATAGGAAATGAGAAAGCAGAGTTATAAACTTCTGGAACACTGAAGCTTTGTCCTAACACAGAGCCCCTCTGTGAAGAGTGAATAACTTTGGTTAAAGGTGCTTAAGGAAGGCTCTGTGCAATTATGATTTGACCACTATGCTAGCCAAACAGAGACTTTAGGAGCTACAAATAACAGTCAATATAGATTTTATAGAATTAACACACACAAAATAATCATTGAAGAAACAAACAGCATCATCAGCTGTAAGAACAACCACATGAAACAACAAGAGCCACAATTGCAGAAGTGGGAGAAATTTGATTTCCAGAGTTGCAGCATTATATTATTTAAAATATCCAGTTGTAGATTAAAAAAAAAAAGACATGCAAAGAAATAGAAAAGTATGGCCCATAGATGTGATGAGCACTGGGTGTTATATGCAACTAATGAATCATTGAACATTTTACCAAAAACTAGTAATGTATTATATGTTTGTTGATTGAATTTAAATGGAAAAAAAAAAAAAAACCAGCAGTCAATAGAAACTATCCTCAGGGGAGTCCAGATGCAGGGATTTACTAGGCAAAGAGTTTAAGCTTTTATAAACAACTTCAAAGATTTGAAGAAAATTGTAGCTAAAGAATTAAAGGAAATTATGAGAATGATATTTCACCAAGTAGAAAATATTAACAAAGAGATACAAATTATAAAAAAGAACCAGATGGAATGCTTTTCCACCTTTTTGTGTCTTCTTCAATTTCTTTCATGAGTGTTCTGTAGTTCCTCGAGTACAGATCCTTTACCTTTTGGTTAGGTTTATTCCCAGGTATCTTATGGTTCTTGGTGCTACAGTAAATGGAATCGATTCTCTAATTTCCCTTTCCATATTTTCACTGTTAGTGTATAGGAAAGCAACTTATTTCTGTGCTTTGATTTTGTATCCTGACTCATTACTGAATTGCTGTATGAGTTCTAGTAGTTTTGGGGTGGAGTCTTTCAGAAAGGATGAATATCCAACTTTTGTATCAACATGGACCAGACTAGAAGAGATTATGCGGAGTGAAATAAGTCAAGCAGAGAGAGTCAATTATCTTATGGTCTCACATATGGAGCATAAGGAAAATCATGGAGCGCATTGTGAGAAGGAAGGGATGGGTGAATGGGGGGAAATCAGAGGGAGCAATGAACCAGGAGAGACTGTGGACTCTGAGCCACAAACTGAGGGTTTTGGAGGGGAGGGGTGGGAGGGTTGGGCGAGCCTGGTGGTGGATATTGAGGAGGGCACGTATTGCATGGATCACTGGGTGTGGTGCATGAACAGTCATGTAACACTGAAAAGATAAACATATTTGGAAAAAAAAAACAGATGAAAACTCTTCATTGAAAATTATAGTGACTAATAAAAATATTTAATAGAGGGGTTAAATAGAATATTCGAGTAGGCAGAAGAATAGAATAAGGACAAAAATATATGATCATTTCAATAGATACCAAAAAAGCATTTTACAAATTCCAACATTCTTTCATGTTAAAAATCCTAAAAAAAAAAAAAAAAAGAAAAAGAAAGAAAGAAAAACCCAGGAATAAGGGAACTTCCTCAACCTGATAAAGGGCATCTATAAAGTACCCACTTCCAACCTTACGTTTAGTGGTGAAATACTCAGGGCTTACCCACTATCATGAGCAACAGGACAGGGATGAATATTCTTTCTACTTACATTTAATAGTGTACTGGAAGTTCTCAGTAAGAAAAAAAAAAAGGCATCCTGGTTCCTTTTATAATAGCATCAAAAAGAATAAAAATCTGACCAAGTAATTTAGGAAAAAAAGCAAGACTTGAATACTGATAACTACAAAGCATTGTTGCAAGAAGTTACTATAAATCTAAATAAATAGTGATCTCATGTTATCGAATTGGAAGATTTAATACTAGTAAGGTGGCAATACTTCCTGAGTTATCATCAACAGAAATTAATGACTTGACCTACATGATTTTTTTATGTCCTGCTGGCTCATTTGTTTTTGTTACTGAAAAATATTCCAGTGTGTTGTTCTATCAGAGTTTGATGTCCATTCACCAACTGAAGGACTTCTTTGTGGCTTCCAGGTTTTGGTAATTATGAATAAAGCTACTGTAAGCATTTGTGTGCAGGTTTTTTTTGTGAGCATAAGTTTTCGAATCAGCTTGGTGAATGCCTGGGGGTGCAATTGCTGGATTGTATAGTATAATTAAGTTTAGTTTGAAGGAGACTGCTAGATTGTCTTCCAGGGTGAGTGTATCTTTTTGCATTCTCAGTAAATGGCCAGTGAGTGGCAGTTCTTGTTACTCTGTATCTTTGTTAGCAGTTGTTATTGTCAGTTTTTGGATACTGGCCATTCTTCTTAATGGCTTGTAATGGTATCTCATTATGCTGATTTGTAATTCCTTAATGATGGGTGATGTGGTGCATCTTTTCATGTGCTTATTTTCCAACTCTACATTTCCCTTTGTTGTAAGGCTTTTATCTGTATTTGGTATAGGATAATGGTGAGTTAGGAAATGTTCTCTCTGCTTCTATTTTCTGAAATATATTGTGGAAAGTTAGTATAATTTATTTGTTAATTCATGAGTAAAATCATCTGACCTTGTTGATTATGATTATGTTTTTAAAAGTTTAATAACTATTTACTTTCTTTATATAGTTATAAATAGATACACAGTTAAGGATACTAAATGTATGGATATAGATATATTCAGATTATCTATTTCTTGTGTGAATTATAGTTTGTGTCTTTTGAGGAATTTGTTCATATCATCTAAAATATTAAATTTGTAGACATAAACTTCAAGTTTCTTTACTATTCTTTTGATGTCTATCTATGTCTTCTCTCTGGTATTTTTTTTTTTTTTAACTTGGTTAGCCTGGCTAGAGGTTTACTAATTTTTTTTTATATTTTCGAAGAACTAGCTTTCCTTTCATTGATTTTCTCTATTTTTTTTTGTTTTCAATTTCATTGGTTTCTGCTCTGAATTTTATTATTTTTTTCTGCCTGTTTTAGGCTTATTTACTTATTTTTGCCACTTATTTTTTAAATTTCTTAACATTTTTTTTATGTTCAGTTAGCCAGCATATAGTACATCATAAGTTTTTGATGTAGTGTTCAGTGATTCAGTAGTTGTGTATAACACCCAGTGCTCATCACCACACATGCCCCCTTAATACCCAACACCCTATTACCCCATTTTCCCACTCCCTCCTCTCTCAAACCCCCAGTTTGTTTTCCATAGTCCATAGTCTCCAATGGTTTGTCTCCCTCTCTAATTTCTTTCCATTCACATTTCCCTCCCTTCCCCTATGGTCCTCTGTGCTATTGTTTATGTTCCACATTTAAGTGAAACCATATGATAACTGTCTTTCTCTGCTTGACTTATTTCACTTAGCATAATCCCCTCCAGTAAAATCGTTTTCTCTCCAGATTGCCTAAGGTAGAGTATTATATAATTAATTTTATATATTCTTTTCTAATAGATGTATTTAATGCTATAAACCTTCTAAATACTGACTTTGCTGCATCTCTTAAATTTTAATGAGCTGTATTTTCATTTTCATTCAGTTTAAAATGTTTTTTAATCTCCTGAGATTGCCTTATTGCCACATGTGTAGAATAGAAGTGTGTTAAGCTCCAAATATTTGGGAATTTTCCAGTTATCTTTCTGCTATTCATTTCGACTGGAAATTCATTGTGCTCTGATAACATATTTTGCATTATTTCTATTCTTTTAAGTGTTGTTAGGGTGTGTTTTATGGCCCAGAATATGATCTATTTTGGTGAATAATGTATGCGTGTTTGATAAGAACGTGTATTCTGTTGTTGGATGGAATATTTTATAAATCCTTACCTTTGTGGTTTAATGTTCAACAAGAGTGCTGAGATAAGTTACTAGGTGGGGGGGGGGGATAGTGGTGCTGGGACAACTTGGTATCCACATGCAAAAGAATGAAGTTGGACCCCTATTTCCCACCAAATAGAAAAATTATTTCAAGGTGGTCCATAGGCTTAATGCAAGAGAGAAAGCTGTAAAACTCTATAAAGAAAACAGGCATAAATATGTGTAATGTTGGGTGAGAGAGTGGCTTCTTAGATATGATACCAAAAGAATAAAAGACGCACACAAATAAATTGGACTTCAAAATAAAAAACTTCCATGCTGCAAATGATCCTGTCAAGAAAGGTGAAAAGCAACTCACAGAATGGGAGAAAATTTTTGCAAATCATTTATCTGATAAGACACTTGAAGCTAGAGTATTTTAAAAACTCTTAAAACTCAACAGCAGTAAAAAATAACCGAGCCAATTAAAGACAGGCAAAGGATTTGAATTGATGATTCTTCAGAGAAGATTCATGAATGGTCCATAGTTACATGAAAAGATGCTTAATATAAGTGATTAGGAAATGCAAATCAAAACCGTAGTGAGATAGTAGTTCATAATGTCTAGGTCAGAACAAAAAAAAGGAAAACAAAAAAGAGGGAGGGAGTGGAGGAAGGGAGGGAATAACAAGTATGGCTGGGACGTGGAGAATTTGAAACTCTTAATAGTTGGTGGTGGCTTTATAAACTAGTATAGCAACTTTGGAAAACAGTCTAGAAATTCTTCAAAAAAGTTATCACATGATCTAGCAGTTTTATTTGGGTATTGTTATGGACTGAATTGTGTCCTTCCAAAATTCGTATTTGAAGCCTGGATCTCCAGTGTAACTGCATTTGTATATAGGGTCTTTAAGGAGGTAATTAAAGTTAAATGATGTCATAAGGGTAGGACCTTAATCTATAAGACTGCAGTGCTTAATAAGCCAAGGAAGAAACACAGCAGTACTACCCCTACCTACGTGCATGTACAGAGGAAAGGCTATTTGAAGATATAGTGAGGAGGTGGTTGTCTGCAAGCCGAGAAAAGAGGAATTACCAGATACCAACTCTGTTGGCACCTTGGTCGGAGACTTCCAGGCTCTAGACTCTAGAACTCTAGACTCTAGTCTCTAGAATGATGATAAAATAAATTTCTATTGTTTAAGCCACGCAGCCTGTGGTATTTTGTCGTGGCAGCCTTTACGGACTAGTATATATCCAGGAGAAATGAATATATATGTTCACACAAAAATGTGTACATGGATGGTCATAACATCATTATTCATCTTAGCAAAAAGGGAACAGCTTCAATATCCATCAGTTGATGAATGTGTAAACAAAATGTGGTATATCCATGCGGTAGAATATTATTTTACAATAAAAAGGAATAAAGTACGCAAACATGCTATAACATGGGTGAACATTATGCTAAGTGAAGGAAACCAGCCATAAAAGGCCACAAAGTGCATGATCCCACTTTTTTGAAATGTCCAGAATAGGCAAAATAATAGGGACAGAAAAATAGATTAGTGGTTTTCAGGGGCTGAAGGGAGAGGGGAGCAGGGAATGACTGCTAATGGGTATGGGAGTTCTTTTTGAGGTTATGAAAATATTGTAAAATTTGTTAGTGGTGATAGTTGCACAATTATGTGAATAAACTAAAAACACTGAATTGTCCACTTTTAAAAAGGTGAATTTTATGGTATCTAAACTCTTTTTCAAACAAGCTGTTATAAAACAAAACAAAATTTAGAAAAGTTTATTTCCATCACTGGGTTGTGGTTTCTCTGAGAACAGGAAAGAAATATTGCTAATTTGGGTTATTCCAAAGGCTAGTACAGTGCCAGGATAGTATTTCATATTCCCTATTCTTTTTCATATACATATCTCCCAAATGTAAATGTGTAAAAATATTCAAGAGACTTATCTATCTTGAATATAAAATTTTTTAGCAAAGCAGTGATTATTATACTTGTGTTATAACATGTCTTTTACGATCTAATATTTAATTTGGTTGATAGGCAACCAAATGTTATGAAGGGTGGTTTTGAAAAGAAAAGAATTGTGGATGGATGTGGTCTCATTCTGTGTTATTGTGGAATTTAGAAGTTCCCTCTCCCCCCCTTTTTTTTTTGAGAGGGAAGGGGGGAAGGGTCATAGAGAGACAGAGAGAGAGAGAGAGAGAGAATATCTTTAAGCAGGCTCCATGCCAAGTGTGAGCCTATGTGGGGCTTGATCTCAAAACCTTGAGATCATGACCTGAGCTGAAATCAAGAGTCAGATGTTTAAACAACTGAACCATCCAGGCACCTCATAGGAGCCTCTAAATTTGAATGCAGTGATTCCCAACCTCTCTCTATATTATGATTTCCTAGGGAGATTTTCAGAATACTGTGCCTACACTCCACCCCCAAATCTGAGTCAATTAGTTGAGAACTACTGCCTGAGTGGAGGTAGCTATCTTTAGAACTGTATGTGGTTGTGATTACTGTGAGCCAGAAGAGAATTTGCTGTAAATCCACGGTTTTCCAACTTTAGTGTGTGTAATAACTCCTGAGGATAAAATGCAGATTCTACTTCAATAGGCCTGAAATGGGCCCTGAGATTCTACCTTCTAAGAAGATCCCCAGTGATGCCCAGCTCACGATCCCCAAATCAGATTTTTAGTTGTATCATGTATTTTCAAATGTGCAGGAGTAAAAGCATGGTTAGTAAGAAGAAAATGAAATAAAGCAGTCTTATTATTACATGAAGGGCTTGATGAAGAGAAGGAAGCAGGTAATTTCTTAAGACATTAACTTTCATTTTGGCCAGGCTCTTCCATTGATTTGATTATCATTTAATGATTGGTCCAACCACTTTAGGTTGACTTCACATTTTTCTAGAAGTTTTTCATTTCATCCATAGGATATGTAAAATATAGAGTGTTACGGAGTTCTCATAATTTCTTTAGATATTATCCTATGACAAGGATGATAGACTCTAGTGAGGTAATATGAACAAATTTATTTTCTTCATTGAAATTGACATTGTTGAAATTTTTGTGCTAGGTGTGATGCTGGGTTCTGGAGTTATAGAAATTAATAAAACATAGGCCCTGCTCTTAAAAAAGTGCCAGTCTGTTAAGAATGGGGAGGCACGTAGGACTGATTTATGAGCAGCTAACTAAAACATAAGAAGAAAATGAATGACATGTTCAATAGAAGTACACACATGTGCTATGGAAGAAGCAGTTAATTTCACCTGGGGAAAGGCTTCATTGATGACCGGATATTTAGAGTTTTGAAACACCTCCTTCAAAATGTTCACATCTTTTTTGCCAGTTTCCTTAACTGTTCACTGACAGGAAGCTCACAGTCTGAATTCATCTGGGAATAAGACACTAACATCACAGACGAGTTTTAAAAACCTCCTAGGACTTTCTTCAAGGCATCCTTCATTTCTTTATTCCGGAGGCTGTAGATCATGGGGTTGAAAAAGGGGGTCAAAACTGAGTAGAATAGGGTTGTGAACTTCTGCATTCCTTCTGCTTGTCCTGACCCCGGGCTCACATATGTCATCATGACAGAACCATAGAAGAGAAACACAACAGCCAGATGTGAGGAGCAGGTAGAAAAGGCCTTCTTCCGGCCAGCAACTGAGGGTACCTGCATGACGGCCCTCAGCACCAGCGTATAGGAACCAATAATGTAGAAAAAGGTGGCGAAGATGAGGAGGGAACTCATGGTGCCACATATGAGAACTGTCCCTGGCACGGGGACACAGGCTGAAGCCAAGGCCAGCAGAGGACCCAGGTCACACAGAAAGTCATCAATTACATTGGGGCCACAAAATGGTAGCTGGGTAATGAGTATCACTGGGATCAGAAACCAGAGAAAACCATAGACCCAGCAAAAGATGACCAGGCTGCAGCAAAACTTAATAGTCATGACCGTGGGATAGTGCAGTGGGCGGCAGATTGCCAGAAACCGGTCATAGGCCATGATGGACAGAAATAAACATTCGGTTGTGCCCAGTGAGAAGAAGAACGACAACTGGAGGAGGCAGTGAGCAAAGGAGATGGTTTTGGTCTGGGAGAGGAAGTTGGCCAGCATGTTGGGCACGTCAGAGTTGACATAGCAGATTTCCAGAAAGGAGAAGTTGGCCAGCAGAACATACATTGGCGTATGGAGCCGGCGGTCCCAGCGCACTGCATGCACGATGGCCATGTTTCCAAGGAGCGTCAGGATATAAGTTACAAAGAATATGGCAAAGAGGAGGACCTCTATTTCCCACCGGCAAGGGAAGCCCAAGAGGATGAATTCACTCACAGTGTGAGAAATATTTCTGGCCTCTGAAGTCATTTCTTTCTATCCTGTGAGAATTACGGCAGAAGTTTCATGTACGAAGGGAATTATGCCTCCTTACTCCTCCCCAGGAGACAGTGTATTCTCCTGATCATAGGGGAAGGAGCCTGGGCCAACGGTTCCTATTTTGATTGGGTGCTCCAACAATACAGTTGTTGAGTATATTCTTTTATAAATGACTCTTCTTCCAGACTCTTTTATGAAGCCAGCATTACCCTGATCCCCAAACCAGGTAAAGACCCCATCAAAAAAGGAGAATTTCAGACCAATATCCCTGATGAATACGGATGCCAAGATTCTCAACAAGATCCTAGGTCATAGGATCCAACAGCACACTAAAAAGATTATTCGTCATGACCAGTTGGGATTTAGCCCTAGGATGCAAGGGTGGTTGAACATTCGCAAATCAATCCATGTGATAGAACAAATCAACAAGAGAAGAGAGAAGAACCACATGATCCTGTCAATAGATGCAGAAAAAGCATTTGACAAAATTCAGCATCCGTTCCTGATTAAAACTCTTCAAAGCATAGGGATAGAAGGAACATTCCTCAACATCATAAAGTCTATCTATGAAAAGCCCACAGCAAATATCATTCTCAATGGGGAAAAGCTGACAGCCTTCCCTTTGAGAACAGGAACACGTCAAGGATGCCCACTCTCACCACTCTTGTTCAACATAGTACTGGAAGTCCTAGTGACAGCAATCAGACAACAAAAAGAACTAAAAGGTATTCAAATTGGAAATGAAGAAGTCAAACTCTCTCTGTTCACAGATGACATGATATTTTACATGGAAAACCCAAAAGACTCCACCCCCAAACTACTAGAACTCATACAGCAATTCAGTAATGTGTCAGGATACAAAATCAATGCACTTTTAAACAGCATACAGACCACTGTCAATCAATATACTAAATATTGGTAAATATTTTGAAAGAAGTTTTAAGTTAAAATAGAAATTCAGTTACTTCCCTTCTGCATCTCTTATGGGGTTGCCTGGTGTGCCCAACTTTGGAGAACATTCTCTGTTGTCTAGCCTGTACAAATGGGTGGTCGACTGAAGCTAAATTGAGATATAAATATTGACATCGGCAATTCAACTACAGAAAAAATTAGAACTGACAGCTTTACTGGACAAAACGATACTATCATATAAGTGACAGAAACGAGAGAACATGAGGCTTGGAAGCCAGCTATGAAGACAACGAGAAAGAGTGACTTTAAGCAAGTTCCAATTTAGTTATATCAAGTGACCATTTATAGGCCACTAGTATCTATTCTCTGTCTGTAGGATGCTGTGTTACATGGGCTCCAGGCTTGGATATTATTAGAACCATATGAGGGAGCCTTTGAAATGTGTAGATCTCTGGGTTCCACCTGGGTTTGGGATCCACTGTATGGCAGAGCACAAGTTTGGAGACATTACAGTTCTTGATTTTGCCACTCCCTGAGGAGTATTTCCTCAGGAAGTAGCTTGAGCTCTGAGACCATGTTTCTTCCGCTTTAAAATATGAGTAATCATACTTCCACAGCCAGGATGACATGAAAATTGAATAAAATTCTGTATGCAAAAGCCATTTAAAAACTATAGAACGCTACCAAAATACAAACTGTTCTAAACAATTCAGGGCTTGTTCTGCTAGATGTGACATTCCTTTGTTAATCTTCTAAATTAAACTGATTTTAAAGTGCAAAAGAATGTTTTTCCTTGTGGAATTTTAGCCATGTGACAGGCTCAGTATATGTCGTCTGTGTGTTGTGTTCCCGTGTGAGTACATGTGTATGTGTATGAATAGGAGATGCTTCTCAGTCCTCTCAGACCACCCAAATGCAACTCCCTTAGAAGTTTCTTTTGATGACCATTTTTTTGCCCATCAGAAACACCAGAGGTTCTCTCTCTCTCTTTTTTTTTCTTATAGACTGTCTTTCTTGGCAAGGTCATCATTGCAGTCTTAGATGATAGGATCATTTTCCTGATGACTCCACCATAGTGGGAATTAAGGCCACCTACTTCTGAGTCTGCAGAACTTCCTGGGTGATTCTGCCCCTACCCGTGCCTGGCCCTTCTGTGGGATTTCCTGGGAAATGAGGATCCAACAATATGCAAATGATCATAACAGAGGAGCACCAACAAATACTATTTCAAAATAGGTAGACTTTTGGAAATCAGGGTCCTTTTCTCCCTCTGGTATTTCTGGATTTTGTGGTTTATTCAGCCCTCGAAAAAGCCTGGCTCTTCTTTTGGATACAAGGGAATAGAGTGGTTTATCTAAATTTTAGGCCCTGACCTAGGCTAGGTTAAACCCATAAGAAGTTTGGAATACGGTGTGTCATCTCTTTTTCACCTTCTTCCTCCTTTCCGATTTTAGAAGCTCAGAAGTCAAATGCTCTAGTCTCCTTTTCTTAACAAACCCAGTTCTCTGGGGGAAAAATCCAGTAAACTCATGCATAAGCTGAACCCCCAGCATCTCTGAAGACTTTGGCAGTTTTCATTTTCCATGTTATGCACACAAGGGCACATGACCAGACGGCACACACACCAAATGTAATGGAGCAGCATTTATGGGGGGGAACTTGTGTACCTAGGATCCGTCACAGGCATGCAGGTCCCTTTTATTTTGCTCATTATAACCATGGTGGCATGCCAAAATCTAGGATATTACTTTTTTTTTTAAATATTTTATTCGTTTATTTGAGAGAGAGAATGAGAGCGAGCATGAGAGGGGGAAGGTCAAAGGGAGAAGCAGATCCCTGCTGAGCAGGAAGCCCGATGCGGGACTTGATCCTGGGACTCCAGGATCATGCCCTGAGCTGAAGGCAGTTGCTCAACCAACTGAGCCACCCAGGCACCCAAGGATATTACATTTTAAGAAGACACCTCAAGCCTAAAGCTGTGAGGGTTTTTGTTTTTGTTTTTGTTATTTAGCAATAGGATTAGGGAAGTGCTAACTCCTTCACTAATGTGGTTAGGGTCAGGATATAGTATCAACATGAGGAAAACTTGGTTTAGTCCTGTTTCTAGACTCAGAGTTTGGGGGTGGGAGAGAGGGGCACCAGCTTTCCTCCTGATGTGATGGGGGCTGCAGTTTAGGCTTTGCGGTTGCAGCTCTAGGACATGACAAGCTAACGGCGGGACTCTTTACCTCAGCCATGTGAAGGAGACAATCATTAAGAATAGTCAATAGATATCTCATTTCAATGGAACTTTGTAGGAGGCAACTTGCTCTTTGGGAGGATGGCTTGAAAGGGATTCTTTTGACTAGTTAACCCTTATGTCTAGCATGTGCCTTTTGGCAGGGAGCTTCTTAATTACTCTATAGGGGAGCCACAGCAAGGATTATTGCCCCCATTTCATGTATGAGGAGATAAAAACTCCAAGAGATTAAATGCCTGAGATTCCCAAACCAGTCGGTGACAGCGTCAGGACACGAGTCCATGCTTTCTGGCTCTCATTTTACTGTCCCTATTTTAAGGGAACTTCAGAGTAGATGTGTCCAGAATGCCTCCCATTCCAGGGAAAAAGTGCATCAAATTAATAAAGTGAAAAACTATTGGTGCTGTAGACATCACTGTATCATCTGAGGGGAGAGAGGTGGTGTCTCCCAAACTCCTTTCAAATTATACCACTGTGGTGGGATTGTGTTTTTTTGCCCTTTTAGGTTTCATTTTTACATGGCTATCTCTTTCTCTCTCTCTGTTTTTTGTAATAAGAAGTTAAAAGGCACACAAATACCATCCTGACTATGGTAGTTATTTTACTCTTACGTGGCTTTTCTGCTATGCAATGTTCAGCTCCTCTGTTGTGAGAAGGCAGGTCACCTCTTACCCATTTCTGCAAAATTAAGATACATAATTAAATAAGTAATGAAAATAATTATTTTTTTTTAAAGAGAAGGTGCTAAGAAGGTATGATAGTGAGGATATGTAAGGGGGTGACAGGCATGCTTTTTTGCAGTTGGGGGTGCTATAATTCTATTTGTTGCAGCCTTTGATTTATTAAAGACTTTGGTTATTGAAACTTTCTTCACCACTTAGATAATGTTATTCCATTTATGCACTGCCTACCTGAGTCTCTGTTTTCCAATTATTCTTGTAGCATGAAGGACAATGGATTCAATGGGCTATGTCCTAGGGATTCACTTAAGTGAAGGGTGGGATTCCGTTCTTTGTATTCTGGAGGAAATAAACTGTCAAGTCTGACCTTGTATTTCTTAGAATAATGTATTGCTCATATTCTCTGGCCTCAGAGAAATCATGGGTTAGAATGGGATCCTCAAAGTCATGTTTTCTTATTGATCCTGGAGCGAATCCTGGAGCAGGAAGAGAATTTAGGGATTCTGGGGTCTCTCTTCCTGCAGCAGTACAAGCCCCTGTCTTCTGCCTGCTTGGTGACTGGTCATCTACCTTCTGCTGGAACAATCCATGACAAAGAAATCCATGAATGGCAGAACAGCTTTCGTTTTGAGAAGTTATAGTAAACTTCCTTGTTCTCGCTTATATTCTTGAGTCACATTCCCATCTTGATTTGTCCTCTTGGTCTTGGTTACTTCTGTCTCAGGGAAGGAAGGTTAACACTTATTATGTGCGCACCATATGCACACAGTCCGTCTGGATATCTTCCAACAGCTACAGAAGTAATAATTGAGCCACAAGAAGGAAGTAAGTGCTGGTCCTGGGCAGATTTGTATTCTTTCATTACGTTATACTGATGCTCAGAATAAGTCTACACAGCAGCACTTAAAAGCATTTGAGCAAGGGACTCATGTCTTCTTTGAATCTTCTCAATTTATACTAAGCACTCTTGGTTTCTTCAAGTGAGTTTGACCTAATTTCCAGGGTGCTCACTTTCCTGGTTGTCCTCTTTTGATCATAACCTTTGGAAGATGTGACCTTACTAAAAGTGAACACAGCACCCCTCATACTGTGTGACTGACACAGAGCATACATGTCGTAAGTTCTTTTGCTATAGAAACTCAGGCATACCCATTGATGTTAGATGTTTTAGACAGTAACTATGCTTTTGACTTTTATTGAATTTTTTTTTACTTTTATTGAATTTTTATTTTGCCAAGGTCTTTAGAGTTTGTTCGCAAGAACTTCTTTAAAATAAGATTGGTTCTATCTGATGCTTGTGTCATTGAGTTTTCAAAGTGAGGGAAGTTAATTACTGAATTTTATCAAGTGTTTCAATCAATTAAAATCTTAAAACTATCAAATACTAGCTTTCTTTTCTATTTTTATTGCCTATAAATTTGATAAAATTTCTTGTGTTTCACCTATGATTAAAATATGTAAACATGAGAAAATGCTTTTTCATGTCACTTAAAACTTTTTCTAGGTTAGCATCTATTATTATCAACAATTGTTGATGGCTAAGCTCAAAGTATATAAGTAGTACATGGTGGTGAAAATGACATTGTATCTCTGGAAGGCATGCTGGCATTTATTATTAAATGGATGGCTTAGAAACAATTTTTAGGAGCAAATTTTGGGCTTTAAACTGGTACCTTTACTCAATTTCAGTTTTTTTTTTTTAATTTTCTTTTATTCTCCAGAACCCTTTAGAGATAGCAGCCACGATGTGATACAGTCACATCTATAAATTCTCTCTGCATCTGGGGATATAATTTGTCTAGGTCTGAGAACTTAAGCTTATTCATAATTATTGAGTGCTATTTTACTTAATTGTCATATCAATTCTCTCTTATACATGTGTTCTCCATGCTTTGCAAAGAAGATCATTTTTGGAGCTGTCCATATTTAATTTAGATTGATGAGTGTCATGCCTTTCTCTCTCCAGAGGGTAGGAGATGGCTCAGTCTTTTTTTTTTAATCTCATAAACCTTGCAAGTGAGGAGACACTCTTATTACAATGCTATCAGCTAGTGTTGTAAAGACCATCTCATTTAGGTCTTAGTCCAGTGAAAGGCTCACTAAATTTTTTAGAGAAATTCATGCTTTCTTTATAATCACTTTATTTCCTTATTTTACTAGTCTCTTTTTATTTATTTGTTTGTTTGTTTGTTTATTTTTATTTTTAATTTTTTTATTAACATATAATGTATTATTTACCCCAGGGTACAGGTCTGTGAATCATCAGGCTTATACATTTCACAGCATTCGCCATAGCACATACCCTCCCCAATGTCCATATCCCTATCCGCACCCCCCACCTCCCAGCAACCCTTAGTTTGTTTCGTGAGTTTAGGAGTCTCTTATCGTTTGTCTCCTTCCCCATCCCATCTTGTTTCATTTCTCTTCCCCACCCCCCCCATAACCCCCTGCCCTGCCTCTCAAATTCTTCATATCAGAGTGATCATGTGATAGTCTTTCTCTGTACTAGTCTCTTTCTATTTGTTTTTGTCTATTTCTCTCTCTCTCTCTCCATTTATTACTTTTTTTTTTTTTCCCCATCGAATTACTTCTAAGATGACAATATGATTTGGGTATTTCTGACTCTGGAAAATTTAAGAAGTGAATGTAATACTACCCATCTTCCATAGTTGCAGTACTTGTACTATTAAAGAATAATATTTCATACCATTTTCCATAAAATATTTTTAAATAGCAGCATTAACTTCTTGACTGCTGTCTTTCATGCAGTTTTGTTCATTTTCTGTTAGTTGTCATTTTGCCAGGATTTATTGAACATTTATGTGCTGGTACAATCCTTTCAAGATTATTTTCTAAACTTCATTTGGTTTTATAGCAAATCACTGATATAAATGATTTCAAAAATATAATTTTATTAACTACCTACTGAATTCTTGTATAATTTTCAATGCAAAGAATGCTTTGGAACATGTATTTATATTCCTGCATGGTGAAATATCTTAAAAATCGGAAATATTCTTTTCAATAAAATTAAGAGGCATTTAAAGAAGTGAATATGAAATGTCAGTGTGAAAATTGTGGAAGTTAACTTCCCACATTTCTAGACAGGTAGGTAACTTAAAGTTGAAAAAGATAATTTTTCTTTTGCTTTTCAAATTAGCATAGGTAATCATTATACCAGTGTTGGTGAAGGTGTAATGAAAGGACACTCAGAACTGTTGGAGGGAATATAAACTTGTAAATTTTTTTTTCCTGGCAGGCAATCTGGAAATACCCAAAGCTTTTAAAACTTCTATACCTATTAAATAAAAATCAGAGATGTAGGAAAAAATTAATAATCAAGTTCATCATAGCAGTACAGAAGAATTTCTGGGGATCATGTTAAAATACAGATTCTGACTCAAAAGGAGTAGAACAGGTTTGGGATTCTAAATTTTTAATAACATAGAGGGAATTTCACTGACTGTGCTTACACCTGACACTAATGTAATATTGTATAACTAATGTAACATGAGGTAACTAATGTTGACTACACAAATGAAAAAAAAATTTTTTAAAAAGCAATAAGATAATGCTGATTCTTTTGAGTAGTAAAGGTTTACAAAGTTCTTTATGGACCTCTCTGTGTAGCAAGGGTTTATGTAGTTCTTTATATACATTTCTGTAGGGAAAGTAAATAATACAAAGGAACAGAAAAAATTCCTGTAGAAAAATAAAAATAGCGGCAACTTTTTCAAGGTCAAATGATAGGCTATGTAATTCTTTCCTTTATACATGTCTATATTTCTTAAAATTTCTATGAGTATCATATATCACATATAATCTCAAAAATAATTATCGTAAAATATCGTTTTTGAATGTACTTACTCTTCTGGATCTTCAACCTTCTTGGAGCACTTTTTATGAACTTCGCTATTCCTGGGACATTCCAAGGTTCTAGGAAGCCCATGATTTGTGTCATGTAAGGTCTCATCCCCCTTCACTTGCTACTTGTATTTAAACTCAATGAAGTCAGCCTCTGTGCCAGCGTTGAGGAGAAAGGAAAGATTGACAACAGGGCATCCTGAGGCTGCATTTTACTTTTGGGTGACCAGAACCATTTCATATAGAGCAGGGATCAGAAGTTAAGTTAAAAAAAATCAAGTGCAACATGAGAAATGGTAACTATCTGCTTCTGGAGAGGATTGTGTTGTTAGAAATAATCGTAGCTTATCCTCGGGCTACTTTTCTTCCCTAAAAGAAACAAAAAGGAAATTGAAATTAGCTTCCATTTTGGGTTTTACTTTTCTCCAGTAAATTTTATGGAGAATGCTGTAGTTTAGAATAAAGGTCACAAAAACTACGACAATAGTAGAACAGAGCAAATGAAAGTCATAAAATTACCTTTTTTCTTTTGCCTTTCCAGGTGACAACCTTGGAAAGTAATGATCTTTTCTTCAACTGGAAAGGTAGAAAGGTACTTTCTCAGACTCAGATTTCCACACTCAAAATACGTGTCCCCCATATTTTTCTCTGTCCCACATTCATGCAATATGGGCACCTGACCTTTGTTGAAGGAGTTGATTCAAGAACTGATGGAGAATAGGAAGCAGGGACTGCAGATAAACGTTTCCCTTGGATCCGAGTTCCATCCCTTGTGCTTTCATTTTCAGTCCCTTTGGGGAAATGATTTTTTTGAAAGTTGGAAAAGATGTGTGTGTGTGTGTGTGTGTGTGTGTGTGTGTTTCCCCCCTCCTAGCAGTGATGAAAATGAAAACTTAGATTCTCCACTTGTCCCTATGAAACTCTTGCTGGGCCAAAGCCAGCTTCCCTATACTATAGGGATTCTTTGTTGAGATTTCCTCAGCTGGATGGACATTACCCCAAGGACACATGTTTTGATTTTTTTTTTCCCCAACATCTGATACTCCTTTTCTCATGTTGGATCAGCGAGTCTACTGCATTTGTTGACATCGTCTATTTCACAGGCAATTCTGAGTCTCTTTCTGCGATTAAAGGGATACCTATTTTGCTTACTCATTTTTAAATTCATTCCATGAATCCAAAAGTCAGTCCATGCCCATAGTTGCTCTTTTACTTTGCCATACAAATACTAGCAGTTAATACTTAACTTTCTTATAGGCAGTAAAATGAGTATATTTTTTGAATAAATTCATTTAATTCTTGTAATAATCCAACATGTTAAATATTACTATTATTTTTATTTTGTAGGTGAAATCATTTAAGATTAGATAAATTAATTTGTTCAAGGTTTCGATCTAATAAATGAGAATGCCA
>CM052797.1:60124794-60151375 GCA_028533885.1 Nasua narica | reverse complement strand
AGAAAGGAAATTCTGAAACATGGATGAACCAGCTTGTCACAAAATGACAAACAGTGTATAATCTCAGTTTTGTAAGGCTCCTAGAATCCTCAAATTCACCGAGACAGAAAGTAGACTGGAGGTTGCCAGGGGGAGGGGGAGGTGAAATTACTGGTCAGTGGATACACATTTTCTGTGTGGGAGGATGAAAGTGTTCTGGAGATGGATGGTGGTGATGATGACTCAACAATGTGAATGGACTTAATGCCACAGAACTGTATGCTTACAAAATTGTTAGTATTTGCTAAATGTTGTGGTATGTGTATTTTACCACAATTAAAAATAATTTCAAAATGTAAAGCACACTGCCAATGTCAGTTGTTTTTTATTTGGATTGTTATCATGTTAACAGTTCCAGTAACCCTTGCTGCTGCAGTCTTGTTTCTATGTGTGTTTTCTTTTCCTCTGTGATATTGCTGTTATAGCTTTTCCTCAGTAATGAAAACTATAGGTGAGGTAGGATCTTTCCCTTCAAGTGACGAATCCTTCTCCACTCCCCAACTGCAGCAGTGCTCTGCCTTCCCAGATGCCCCCTTCCTTTGCTCTTTGAGGACACACAAAGTGGCCTCAAGGAGGCAGCCACTCTCCCTCCTCCAAAGGCTGACTGCCGCCTCAGGGAGTTTCTTCCACCCTAGTGCGCATGATTGTTAGAAACTGCATTATCATTAGGGATAAAATGAAAGAGAGGAATAATTTTGGTGGTGTGATGTAAGATGAAGACCCTCTGAGGCATGCAAACTCTTGGCTCATGAAGGAATTTGCTTTGAGGCTGCCCAGTGTTGCCCACATTTTAGGTCTCACAGGCAGAGCCTCTCCTGTTCTATTTTAACATAAAATCAATATAAAATTATTAACCAGATATTTTGTATTGATTTTTTATAGTAAGTTTTGAAAACTGGGCTGAATTTTATAACACATCTCAGTTTGGACCGGTCACATTTTGAGTGCCAGTAGGCACAGGCAGCTAGTGGTTACCATAATGGACAGTGCAGCTCTATGACTTCTTATGTTCTCCTTGTAATGAGAGTGGGACACCTCTTCCTCTAAAGGGAGATTGAAATTTTTATTTTTAAATTTTATTTTATTTATTATGATTGAGCTTTAAAACAGATTTTAGAGAGGCGGGAGTAATAAAAACCTGGAAGCAACAAAAGATATTTTGGGAAAAGGAGCACAATGGAGTTTATACTGATGCTCTCTTCCATAGCAGCTGGTGTAGAAAGGTTGATGGGGAGGGAGAGGAAGGTAACTTTATTAGGAGACAGCAGAGCTTTGGTGTTCCTCTCTAATCTTGTTGATGGTGGTGCGCAGGCCAGAGGATGGAACTCTGGAGCCCGCGAAAGCTTCTTCTTCCTCTTCCTCTTCTTCTTTCTTCTTTTTTCTTTTTCCTTCTTTCTTCTTCTTTCTTCTTCGTCTTTGACAAAGCAGGAAAGAATATCCAATGGAAGAAAGACAGTCTCTTCAACAAATGGTGTTGGGAAAATTAGACAGCCACATGCAGAAGAATGAAACTGGACCATTTCCTTACACTACACACAAAAATAGATTCAAAATGGAAGAAAGACGTCAATGTGAGACAGGAATCCATCACAATCCTAGACGAGAACACAGGCAGCAACTTCTTTGACCTCGACCACAGCAACTTCTTGCTAGACATGTCTAAAAAGCAAGAGAAACAAAGACAAAAATGAACTCTTGGGACTTCAAGATAAAATCTTCTGCACAGCAAAGGAAATAGTCAATAAAACCAAAAGACAACGGACAGAATGGGAGAAGATATTTGCAAATGACTTAACAGATAAAGATCTAGTATCCAAAATCTATAAAGAACTTCTCAAACTCAACACCCAAAGAGCAAATAATCCAATCAAGAAATGGGCAGCAGACATAAACAGACATTTCTGCAAAGAAGACATCCAAATGGCCAACAGACACATGAAAAAGTGCTGAACATCACTTGGCATCAGGGAAATACAAATCAAAACCACAATGAGATGCCACCTCACTCCATTCAGAATGGCTAAAATTAACAAGTCAGGAAACAACAGATGTTGACAAAGATGCAAAGAAAGAGGAACCTTTCTCTAAGAGCGTCTTAAACTCTAGTCATGTTCTAAAAAGCATACTTGGTATTGATGATACAGAGATGCAAATGACAGGATCCTTGTTCTTGAGAAATTCTTGACTTAAGTGGGCAGAGATCTATTAATGATCAAAAAAAAAAAAAAAAAGCAAAGAGAGAGGAATACATAGGGTGCCAGAGGAACAAAGAAGAGTGTTGGACTAAGAGTATAGGTTGGGGAGGGGTTCACAGAGAAGCTGATAAGTCAGCTGAGTCTTGAATGACAAGTTGGAAGTTTTCTAAATAGAAGGAAGGGAGGAGGGTGGATGGTGACATTACAAGTGAAAGGAGTAGCATACACAACATGTATGACTGAGTGTAGAGTGAATGGAAAGAGATATTCTGAAAGGAGATGTACTTAGGGAGGCAGGGACTTAAAGACACTAATGAGGTTCGACTTGATCCTGTAGGGGAGAAGGAAATATTTTAGGATTGAAAGCAAGGAAATGACATCAGATTTGCATTTTTGGAAAATTTGGCCTCTTTGTTTAGATTCTGTGTCCTTTAGTGCCATAGGATAGCTCCTTCTCTCATCAAATGTAGTGTAGGGTATCCAGTTAACTTTAAGAAGATGCATTCAGATTAATGGTATTGACTCAGTCTTTTGAGAATTTCGTGATTCCTCTTGAAAACAGCTGACATCTCCAAGAGTCAAGGTGGGACATCTGTTTTACACTAATATTGTCAATTTAAGGTTAGTAACTTGATATTTCAGTTGGGTAAGTGCTCGATTAAAATCATATTTCATTTCTAATTGAACATGCCCAAGTGGAAATTCTGAACCTTTCAATCGCCCAAGACTCCAAACAGTAGAATAATTCCTGCACTTCAACCACATATTTGGCATCTGAGATCAAATTAAAAAGTAATAATGACAGTGATAGTAACAACAGCATCTCCTTCACATTACCTCAAGCCTTCTGTTTGTAGCATATTTCCATGGAGGCTTTTTGCTTTTGCATATAGAATGTATGACAAAGTCTGTGTTAAGGCTTATACAGCTCTTACGAGCCACTGAAAACTGTTCTGTGTAAAGAGGTTAAATAACCATGTGCTACAAATGGGAAACCCATCTTAAGAGATCAGATTATAAAAATTCTCCATCAGAAGTGTGATTTGTAACATGTGTAAGAATTCTAAGGGTCATAAGCTGGTAAACAGATCTAGTGAGTTCTAAAGAATCCTGTATCCCTCATATGCGCTGTTAAGACAGCAAGAGAGCTAGATTGGTTCTATAATGGCTTGTGGGTAGTTAATACAGTTCTGCAGGTTTTAGTGTGGTCATTAGCTTTGTGTTCTTGGGGATGTCGATTTTAGGTATGAAGATTAGACATTAGGGAACTTGGATGAAGAGTCTTAATTTAATATATTCCATGTTCTTTATATTGAGATTGACATACATCATCATATTTGAGGCATAAAATAGTGTTGCTGTATATCTAGTTTATAGAACTAGACCAGCAGCACAGTATGAAAAGCTGGGCCTTGCTGCTAAGGATAGAGAGAAAAGTAACAGTGATGAAGAAAACTCTGAAATGTCTATGGAGGGAAATGTGGCCGCATTGACATGAATTTAAAATACACTCTCTCTATGACTCACTATTTTTATTTCTCAGAATTTGTCCTTCATAAACATTGTTTTTTAAATTTTTCTGTGCTATTTTAGAATTAGAAAATTGAAGGGAATAAGCCCACAAATATTTACATTTTAATGTAGTCACCCACAGATTGTTTTCTTAATACATTTATCAAAAGGTTTTTTGATTCAATTAGTCACATTTTTTTTGGTAGGTCAAATATTAAAGGCATTTACTGCTTACCTAAAGTCCAATTGGGTGTTCCTGATTGATAGGCAATTGTTTTTTGGATGATGATTCTAGAACTCAGGCTGTTTTCCATCCTTGGCTTCATCATTTTCAAAATTTAGCTTCCAATAATTAATTGCTTAATTATATCAGAGATCATCAAAGACTATGCCTGGGTATAGCTTAAAGTGTTGCACATCAGTTTTAGTTACATTCTGCTGACTAGAGAACAGTCACATGAGCACATCTACCTACAAGGAAGGCTTAGAAAAAATATATCCTTGACTTGAAGAAGAGGAAATGAATTTGTCTCCATTATATAATCTGTGTCTTAACTTTTTAGTTGGCTAACATCTATTCTATTTGATCTACACGTGGAATTAAGGAGTTTGAAAAGAATCTAGATTGGTAGCTCTGTGGATGTTTAAGAATAGGCTCATTCTGGATATAGTGGACAAGATCTTTAAAGTGCCATTTGGACAACAGGAATGGTAGACTCTAGGTCTAACAAAGCTTGAGAGTAATGTTGCATCTCATGTTAAAAGATTTGGTTAGCTAATAAATAATTTATTAAGATTAGGAGGGGGAACTCTGGAGGTAATAATACTGTGATAGTTTGGAATATGTATGTATGTGCATTCATGTGTATATGTGGGGGGGATTGCACATACTAGTGTGTGCACATTCATGTAGTTTTCATGTTCAATATGATAATCACGAAAATGAAACATGCCCCGGTCTGTATGATGCACATTAATTGCCTCCATTGCTCTTGGGGTTGAGGTCTCTGGAGACAGGCTTCAGAATCTGGAAGGGATAAGTAATGAGGAAGGGAGAGATTTATTTCTTGCTCTGTTCTCTGAGTAAAACCTGAAAGGGGTCTTTGTAAAGAAAGGAACCAAAAAGTGTTCTATCAAGGAGCTGACACCTCTGACTCCTGGGCTGCATTGGGATAAGTAGGTCTGGGCACATGGAACAATGACTTCTTTCCTATTTTTCAATGCCCATTTTGTTTTATATATTGATATGAAAAAGGAGCAAAAAAATTTCATGATTATTTTCCTTTACAAATACCATTTCTGTTACATAAACCATATTAGAAATGAGATTAGGGAAATGTTTTTGTCAAATTATCATCTTGTCTTTGCAGGTCATCTTAAAAAAAACTGTGTTTTTAGCTGATAGGAAAATGGGAACATTTTTTCTTAACACTTTGGCAATAATTTAGATGACTCTTGTTTACTGTTCTCTTTCACACGGGTGGCAACATAGCAAATCAACACCCATTGTGTGTAACTTATAGGAGGGGAAAACTTTGTAAGTGGAAGCTAATTTAGTTAATGAAATACAATAGTCAAAGAGAGAGCTGAAGAGTATGATTGTGGCAATTAGAATGTATGGTCTCTCTTTTCTGTGTCTTCTTGGCTCCGTAAGCAACAGTTAATTGCCTTTGCTGATTTTAAAGACTATGAGCTTAGATTTCTACCATTGCTTATCTCTTGACTCCATTCATAGTATTTCTTTGCTTCTACATTACCCTAGGTCATACTCTTCATTCTTTTTCCTTGGACTACCAAAATGGGTTTCTAATAGTTTCCTGCTAAATTCATTACCCTCTAATTGAGAAATTGTCTTGCAAATGTAGCTTCCATAAACCTTTGATCTTTTTCTCTTCTACTAGACTAGCTCCAGTTGTTTTCCACTGACTAGTTAATTAAGCCTCAACTAGACTGGCAGTGTTCCACATGGCCCCATCTTTAAAATTTTTATCTCACCATTCCTTTACAAGTACTCTCGTTTCCACAGTTTAGGATTTTTCTCTAAACATAACGTCTCGTATCCAAATCTTTCACATTATTGTTATGTACTATTAATGTTCTGTCTTCATCACTGCCCTTTTGCTAAGGTCCATCTCTCTTTTCAAAAGCCTTTCCTGACCTGTACCCCTGAAGCAAATAATGCATTATGTGTTAATAAAAAATATTTATGAAAAACCTTTCCGTATTTTTTTCCAACTGAGTGTAATCATGTCTTATATGACAAGAAAATACTTTGTTTTGATTTGTCATATGCTCTTGTTACTGTGTCAGTGGAAGCACCATGATATAGGTGGAGGGATGCTGGCATCACTCCTTATTCTCTATCAGCTCTCCATGAAGTTGCCACAAATAAACATACAATCTAAGTAAAAACAGTTTCCTTTCTATGCAAATGAGGTTCCAAGGTAAATCTCCTTAGCTCCCTTTCAGTCAGAGTTAAGCTCCTAAATTCCCTTTATGTAGGAATTCTGGAGCCATGAATGTATTACTTGAAGTGACTCTGAACAAAAGATATTTGACATATGCTCCAAAGAGCTGGTACTCTACTACATTTTTATTTATCATCTTTTTCCTCTTTCCTAGAAGAGTGCCTGGCAATAATATGTGCAAAATAAATGTTTATCAAGTAAATAAGGGAGGAAGGAGATGGGAGGAAAGAACAATTCACGCTTCCAAAGGAAAGATAGTAATATCACAAGCCTGAATTGAGGGAAATAAACATGTATCTCTTTACCAGGAAGAAGAAAAATAGTGTATGTATTTCTGTGGTTTTTACTGTCTCTGTCACTTCCACAGGTGAGACTAATGAGGACCTTGGAGACGACTAATATTTCTGGGTCTGTGAGTGAGTTCATCCTCTTGGGATTTCCCTGTCGCAGAGATGTCCAGGTCCTCCTCTTTGTCATCCTCTCCCTCATCTACCTTCTGACTCTCATGGGGAACACATCCATCATCTGTGCCGTGTGGTCAAGCCGGAAACTCCACACACCCATGTACATCCTCCTGGCCAACTTCTCTTTCTTGGAGATCTGCTATGTCAGTTCTGACGTGCCCAAAATGTTGGCCAACATCATCTCCCAGACCAAGAGCATCTCCTATGCCGGCTGCCTGCTCCAGTTCTACTTCTTCTTCTCCATGTGTGCTGCTGAGGGCTTATTTCTGTCAGTGATGTCTTTTGATCGATTTCTTGCCATTTGTAGACCTTTGCACTATCCCACTGTAATGACCCACCGCCTGTGTGCTTGGTTAGTGGTCTTCTGTTGGGCAGGGGGCTTTCTTTGGTTACTGACCCCTTTGACTCTAATATCTCAGGTGCCTTTCTGTGGTCCAAACACCATTGACCATTTTCTTTGTGATCTTGCCCCTTTGCTGGCATTGTCCTGTGCTTCAGTATCTGGAATTACTCTGATCTGTGGTATCATTAGCTCTCTCATCATCTTTCTCACCTTCCTGTATATTCTTGGCACTTACTTCTGTGTCCTGAGTGTGGTGCTGCAAGTGCCCCTGGGCTCAGGAAGGCATAAGGCTTTCTCTACTTGTGCCTCCCACCTTGCTGTGGTGTGTCTGTTCTATGGGTCAGTCATGGTGATGTATATTAGCCCAGGTTCTGGGGGCTATCCTGGGATGCAGAAATTTGTGACCTTGTTCTATGCTTTGGCAACTCCATTCTTTAATCCCCTGATTTACAACTTCCGGAACAAAGATATGAAGGAGGCACTGAAGAAAATTCTGAATCTGTTATTGTGGGAATTCTCTAAAGGATTAAAAAACTGAATTTCCTATTCTGTATTACTAATGTTTTAGGAAGATGGGAAAAAACAAAGCAAATGAGATTATGCTTTTTTCCCTTCCTTTTATTTTCATATGTTGAGATGATGATTTTTACAAATTCATCACACTCATGATTTAATTCTTGGGAAGTTGTTGCTGTTACGTTCCAAATATGTTGGTACCTTAGATAAACTTTATTTTGAAATATGACTTAGTAAGATTTTCATGTATTTCTCTATGACTCTGTTTCTAGTTTCTCTTTTGGTTTTCATTACATACTACTTGATGTATTTCAACATTTTCAAGTCCTGCTTTCATCAGAGCCAGTTGTTTTTTTTTAAAGAACATAGCAAATGTTGAATGTGTTGCAAAAATATGTGTAATTAACTGATAATCGCACATAGTTAACCAGATTTTTAAAAAAAAACTCTTGGCATCAGGGATAATTTTAAAGCACTGCTTTGATATATTCCATAATTCCATATATAGTTTTGGACACCAATTGAGGCACTTAGTAAGGTTGTATTAACTTGATTAACTCTCACAGTTTGCCAGTGCTTTCACTTTAGGAGGTAGGTCTCACCCTACATATGCAAACACATGGAAGTTACTTAATACTCCATGTAAGCCAAAGAGCTATAGACTTTGTGAGATCACTACTGTCCAGGTCAAAGGTTCACATAGTTTCATAGTTCTCTGTAAAATTCTGGATAAGTATTACCCAGAGGTAATTTTTATTTTCTGATTTCTTATTTTCTGGAGTAGTCATTTAACTTACAATATTACAGCTCAAACCAAGTGGCACTAAAGAAGGGAACCATACCAATGTGAAAGGACTTCTGTAAAGTCTGAAGACCGTGATTTGAGCAGCCACTTATGCGAGGTGCCACCCTAGAGAGAAAGGATCAGCAGTTAGATAATATTATGCTAGCAAAATTGCATATGATTAGTCATGTCCGAATTCTTTAGTTTGTATGTAATTCAAGGTTCCTCTCAACTCGTCCTCAAGCTAGAACCTTGTTAAATATATGTTCCATTATTCCTGTCGACTCACTTTCCCTAAGTAATATAGTATAATCTTGTTTTTAAAATCTGAGCTTAAAATTGTTTTAGTAATATCTTGCTCCTTTTTAGGTGCCAGTCATGCTGTCCTTGAAAATTTTCTTGCCCACTATAGCTCATCACAATATTCTTTTCTAAATTCATAGCATTTTTGAGGTTTGCCAGATATTTACCTAAAGTTGGACTGCCTTTTAGATGCCAGTTGCAGCCTCATTGGTGTTATTTATTTATTTATTTATTTATTTTTACTTTCCTACAAGTTATACTGTAAGTTTCCTGAAGGCAGAGAATATAAGTTATACTATCATTTCACTGTTCCAGAATGACTTCTTCTATAGTAGAAACTCAAATAATTGTTTATTTCATTAACAAGTTCATTCAACAAATGCTTATTGAGTTCCTTCTCTGTGTTGGGCATTTCTCGGGGCATTGAGAGTATAGTAATGATATCCAGCTCTCATAAAGTTCATGTTCTAGTAAGAGGAGCCAGAAATAAAGATATAAAGCAAGAAGTATATAGAATACAATATATTTCTTTTAATTAATTAATTTTAGTAATCTCTGCATCCAACGTGGGTCTCAAACTCATGACCCTAAGATCAAGAGTCACATGCTCCACTGACTGAGCCAGCCAGGTGCCCCTGGAATATAATATGGTTCTGATGGTGATAAATACTTTGAAGAAAAATAAAGCAGGTGAAGGGAACAGATAATAATGGGAGTGGGGGGGTGCTCTTTTAAGTAATATAGTCTGGGAAGGCTTCTTTTAATCTGAAAAAGCTAGACAGTTGAGTGTAGGCAATTCTAATAAGCGTAATTAGAGAACTAAATTAAAATAGTTGCATTAAGAAAGGCAAGAAGATTTTGGTTCAAAAGTATACCTGGAGATATACCACTGAAAAGTATGAGAGGCTCAAGACTGATTTGAATCTCCATGAGTTGTTTGAATTGAAGATGTATCAGACCACACAATTCTCTTACACGGATGTGATAAGAAGAAAGTCATTACCTGGGGGAAGGACAAGCCAGTGTAGTACTTTGATAATCCTGAGAAATATGTCCTTGGAACATAAATGACCTTTATTGGGGCGCCTGAGTGGCTGAGTGGGTTAAAACCTCTGCCTTCTGCTCAGGTTATGATCTCAGATTCCTGGGATCAAGCCCCACATGGGGCTCTCTGCTCAGCGGGAAGCCTGCTTCCCCCTCTCTCTCTGCCTGCCTCTCTGTCTACTTGCAATCTCTCTCTCTCTGTCAAATAAATAAAAAAAATCAAATGACCTTTATTGGCATTAATAATATGGTAGAAATGACAGGCTTTATAACTTATCTCAAAAAAGAGCTAACATTAATTACTGTCCACTGCCTTTTTTGTTAAAAGATGGAAATCTCTCTTATAATTTTTAAATTATGTGTCCCATATTTAAATTGAGCTCATAGAGTTAGATTTGCTTAGTAACACCCAAGTTTTCAGTGAAGGCAGTTATTTCCATATGAAAACCTAGAAGGAATTAAAATATAAAAATGTATATATGTAGTTATTAAATATACCAGAATATTATCTCATAACAGAATAAGGCTAATCTGCATTTGAATTATACACATTAACCAGCATTTCTCATCTTGTGTTAAGTGCTGATATTGGCCCACTGAAATAAAAGATAAGGATGTATACTTAAAAATTGATGAATAAGCATCCAAGTGGAGGTTAGGCAGGCCATTGGATATGCAATTCTGGAGGTATGAGATGAGATTGGGGGTGGAGATAAAAACTTGAGAATTATCAATATATTAATGGTATTTAAAGCTATTAGATTCTTTGAGATCAGTCTAAATCAGTCTAATAAGATATAATGTGATCCACAAATCTGAGCCATATATATAATTTTATATAATTATTTTATATAATTTTATTATAAGTTATATAAATTATGAAATATAAAATTATATAATTATATACTCACAAAATTATATATAAATCATATATAAAATTATATAACTTATAGAATTATATAATTCTATATAAATTTTATATAATTATAAAATTATATAATGGTAGAAATAGGTGAAATTACTTTAGTAATATATTTTATTTGACTAAGTTGATCCAAAATAGTATCATTTCAACATGTACTCAACAGAAACATTATTAATGAGATATTTACATTTTTTTATTATACTAAGTCTTCAAAATCAGTATGTAGTTTTATACTTATCACACTTCTCAGAACTGGTCACATTTCTTTCTTTTTTTCAAATTTTTATTTAATATATAGTGTATATATGTTATATATATTAGTATATAGTTAATATATAGTGTAATATTGGTTTCAGGAGTAGAATTTAGTGATTCCTTGATACAACTAAATTTGAATAATAATACTTATCTCCTCTAGGCAAAGAAACTATATTCTGAAAAAATGAAGACATTTCAGTTATTTGTTTAACCTCAACATTTTTACATTCTATATTTAGTCCTCAGACTTCCCTAACTATTACCTGCACTATCCAATACAATAGCCATAAATCACATATGGCTACTGATCACTTGAAATGTGACCAGTTCTTGCAGCCACTCTGGAAAGCAGGATGGAGTTTCCTCAAAATGTTAAAAAAAGAACTACCCTACAATCCAGCATTGCACTACTAGGTATTTACCCAAAGGATACAAAAATACAGATTCAAAGGGGCACCTGCACCTCAATGTTCACAGGTTTTCCTCATTTTAATCCTGATTTGGTGGCAGAAGAACATCCCGAGTCTTCTATGTCATGGAAGTAGTGTTCTCACACCTCTGTGAACTAAGTCCAAGGATGGGTCTTTCCTGAAGAATTGTATCTTCAGCTTCATTGTCCTAGTGTGTTCCAGACCAAGAGTCGAAAGTTCCTTCAGAAGCTAGATGAAATTTCCTTCTCAGACATACTTTTTAGGTGAGAATAGGGGGTGGGTGTGAGAGCCAGTCAGTGATAGAGCAATTTTTAAGTATAATCCAATCTACATAGCCATTCAAAACCCAGAATTTATGTTTTATATGTAAACGCAGAGAAAAAGATCTAGAAGTATACCCACCAAACTGAAGACACTGCTAAAGAGACGGAAGTATGGCGATATGAGGATTTTCATTATTTTGTACTATTTGGTCTTTTACAATGAAAATTTATTCATTGTAAAATGTATTACTTGTGAAATTAAAAAGAATATAGAGAAAGTAGAATATTATTCATCACAATGTAGCTAAGCAAGCCCTGGTTATTGAAAATTCTATGTATATAACATTTAGACCAAAGTGAAAAAATACTTTATTTTAAATATTTTATTTTAAAATATGAATATCTTTTTCAGACACTATGAAAACCTAGATATAGAAATCTCATTTATTTGGTTAATTATGGTCCATTTACCATTTCCTTAGGGGGGAAAAAAGTTCTGGCTCAAAGTAAAAGAATAAGTGAAGAATCTTCCTTATCCACTCTTCACCATTTCTAAGAAAGGTGAGTGGGCAGCATTAAATTTCACTGCAGCTAATGAATCTTTCCTAGAAGGTGGATGATTTTTTTTCCTTTTAGTTGAACTTCTATTTCTCAGAATTGGAGATAATGCAGCAATAACTTATCAGAACCAGAGTATGTTCTACCAGCACTCATCATGAGAAAGATAACCCCTCAATTACCCATAGAGAAGTTTATTTCCCTTTTCTCATCCTGTTTCTACTTCACTGCTATTACATATGGATCATTTAGTTAAGTCCTACCTTGTGTAACTTCTAGAGGGAACATGGCCTAGAGATGTCATGGGGAATCCAAATAAATGGGTTGTTAGAGTTGGCATTTTTCTCTTTTGGCTGCCTAGTATCTCAATCCTTTTTTATGGCTGGGAGAATCACAGTATTAGCAGGCTTGGTGCTTATCTTTGCATAATTGGATTTTTTTATTGCCAGGTATTAGCTCTTCCAGCCTATCCTGTAGCTACAGCACATGGATGTATTCTTGGTTCCACCAAGCAGATACAGCTACACCAGATTTTGATTTAGGGGCTGGTGATACAAGAAGCAGAAATGGGGTAGGGGGCAGCAATGTTGAAATACTGGCATTAAAACCAGCAAGGAAGCAGGTAGTGCAGTTATTGCAGGAAAGACAAGCTCCTAGCACAAAATTGGCCGTGGTTGAAACTGTAGCATCTGCTGGCCCATGGCAGCAGGTGTGGCTCTCATGATGGTGATTTTTCATCAGACCAGTTCTGCAGAATAATTTGTACATTGGTCTTTGAAGCTGAGCCTCAACTCTAGTTTTTCAGCTTTCACTGATTCTGTGAAATTCCTGATACCCCATCAGTATATTTTTTCCATTGTCATGCTTAATCAGCCAGAGTCAGCTTCTGTTGTATGCGAGTAAGAACCCTGTTACAATTACATAAGAGTGGTACCTACTACCTCTGGTAGGTGCAGTTCCAGTAATCTGTTAAGGACAAGGAGAAGGTAACTCTTCAGTATTGTAGGTTGTCAAGAATTTTCCTCCAGTGGTCTAGGAGGGTTTGTCATTTAGCATATTCTGTTATAGAATAGAATTTAGCAAATTCTATAGAATAGAATTTCTGTTATAGAAAATAGAATTTAGCATATTCTGCTATAGAAAATACCCCCAAAGCTGACATAACTTGGAGGAAGACTTTAAGATATCTGTTTTCACTTAGAAAACTAAATGAGATCTGGTCTGCGTTGGATGTTGTTAGTGAAATTGTTAGCTTTTTTTCCCAACATATAGGAGACAGCTTCAAAAACCACTCCTTCCCCCAGAAAAGGAAATTCTGTGCCCTAGTTTAAAATATGAGTATTTCCCAGTAGAGGCAGATGATCAGGCCAAGTCAAAAATTTTATATTAAGTGCTGATTGCCTGTAACTATATTATACTTTGACAGTCTGTTCCCTGGCTTCTGATGCCTATTTTCTGCAACTGTAAATGTTCCTCTACTCAAAGCTTAGAAAGTGCTGAAACCCAGGTTTGGGTAAGGAATACTTAATGATTTGGCATATGTGAATGTGTGCATGTCTTTCTCTGTATCCTCTTCAAAACTGGACTAAGAATTTTCTATAAGAAGCAACCATATCGTTTCCCATTTTCATTTGCTGCACACCCTGGACACTTTACCAGTGCTTGGAAATAAAACACAAATGAAAAAACACTTCTGTTTCAGTGACAGAAACTGGGTCCTTGATCTTATAAATAAAACAATTGAGTTTTTGTTAGTGCAATGAGTAGATGCTATATTTCATTATAGAAAAATCTATAATTGTAAAGGAAAAAAATAGTGATAAATTTGAAACAAAAAAGTAGTAGTAGGGTAAAAGCCAAGATATGATTCTTAGCTTTGTACATATCAACTTGATTGTATTTGCTCTCAGACTTCAAAAAATGACCAAAACAGAAAAATGACACATTGATGAGTGAAAACTGTACAGAACTTTCCACAATAAACCTTTCAGACTGTGGATATTTGCTTTTGAGAAAAGATGAGGTTTCTTTATATATATAATGAGTCACACTTTCATAAGAGTAAGGAATCAAACACTCAGATATACCCAGAAGATATTTTCCCCCTAGTGAGAGAAATTTGGTATTCCTGAGAGAATGATGGGAAAATTTATATCATTTCTCTGTATTTTTAGAAATTTCTTTTGATGGTGCTCCTAGGACTTTCTTGAGTGCATCTTTCATATCTTTGTTCCGAAGGCTGTAAATCAGAGGGTTAAAGAATGGGGTTGCCATGCAGTAAAACAAGGTCTCAAACTTCTGTGTCCCAGGGTGGCTCCTGGAGCCTGGACTCACATACATCACCATGACTGAGCCATAGAACAGGGAAACCACCAAGAAATGTGAGGCACATGTGGAAAAAGCTTTGTTCCTACCTGAGCCAGCTGGGACCCGAAGAACAGCACGCAAAACTAAGGTATAGGACCCAAGGATGTAGAGGAAGGTGATGAAGATAATAAGAGAGCTTACAGTAGCACAAGTTAGAGTAGTTTTGGGAACTGGAGCACAGGACAGAGCCAGTAGTGGTCCCAGGTCACAGAAAAAATGGTCAATGATGTTAGGGCCACAGAAGGGCACCCGGGACATAAGAATAGCGGGTATAAGTATGGATAGAAAGCCACCTACCCAGCAGGAAACCACTAGCCGGGCACATAGATGGTAAGTCATGATGGTGGGGTAATGTAGAGGTCGACATATAGCAAGGAAACGATCAAAGGACATTGCAGACAGGAAGTAGCCCTCAGCAGCACACATGGAGAAGAAGAAGTAGAACTGGAGCAGGCAGCCGGCATAGGAGATGCTCTTGGTCTGGGAGATGATGTTGGCCAACATTTTGGGCACGTCAGAACTGACATAGCAGATCTCCAGGAAAGAGAAGTTGGCCAGGAGGATGTACATGGGTGTGTGGAGTTTCCGGCTTGACCACACGGCACAGATGATGGATGTGTTCCCCATGAGAGTCAGAAGGTAGATGAGGGAGAAGATGACAAAGAGAAGGACCTGGATCTCCCTGCGGCATGGGAAGCCCAGGAGAATGAACTCAGTCACAGACCCAGAGATATTGTTGGCTTCTGAGACATTCATTCTCCTAATCTATGAAGGGAATGAGCAATGAGGATCATTATATTAGCCATTTTCTTTCTCTTTAAAAGTTATTTTTATTTCTTCTGACTCCTAGATACTCCTTTAATGCACTTTTGTGAAAAGGCTCTGTGTGATTCTGAATTCATTAATTCCCTTCCCAGGATCTGGCTTAGCCCAGTGAGATCAGGGTTCTGGGAAAACCTGGTAATGCTCCCATACCACCCCCATGAGTCTTCATTTTCACTGTATAAATTTCACTGGCAGCATGTAACATTGAGTCCAAACTAGTTTTCTCTATTTGCATTTAAGTAAATTCTTTTTTGGCATATAGTTTCATAATATACACATTCATATATTTATATACCTGATTTCTTCAATATTGTATAGTATTTTGGAAAATTTTAAGAAAAATCAAAGTCTAAATATAACCTGAAATTGAACTAGGTCAGTAGAAAAAGCACATCTTACTATGTTGTCAGTAACATAATATTGTCAGGAGATCTGTCCTGAATAATTCTGTTGACTGAAACAGGGCGCTGAAGACACTCCTCCAAACTCCGTGCTAGCAAGTACCTATTTGATTTTTTTTTTTAAGTTTTTATTTTAATTTCAGTTAACATACGTGTTCACTTCTTATACCTGTATTTAACTTCTACTTGCTGAGCAACAGCTAATTTGATACCAAAAGGACCCAAGTTAGCTTCACTCCTTCATTAGGAGATCCTGGTTCGCAAATAGAAAAAGAGCCAGAGGCAGATGGAGGAACATCAGTTTCTCAGCTCTGATGTCTCATCATCTTGTTACTACATGGTGATGAATTGTCTTATGTAAAAAGACAATAAAAAGGAACAAAAGCATATATTTAATTCTAAAACTGTGAGAGAAATACACCCATGTAGAATTTTAGTGTTAGAAGGGATATCAGAGATTATCAAGCTCAGTTGTCTCATATCACAGAAACTGAAGCCCAGGAAGTTAGACTAATCCAAGGTCATGCTGACTTTTAGTGGAAGAAACATCTAAAACTTCTTAGGCATTTGGACAGTAGTTCAGACCTTTTCCCATAAACTTTGTTATTGTGGACCCTATTTTTCTCAAATGGCTGCAAAAGTATATTGTGCTTGTATTATAGCTTTCTCTCCTTTGAACCAGATTTCTATTATTAGAAATAATAAAGAAGGACTTTAATAAGGCTAGAAATCATTATCTTAAACACTCCATTCCTCTTTGACCTGCACTGTGTCCTATTCCTTGGTACCTTTTATGGCACGAACCCACTTTTAGACACTTTCTTTAAAACACATTTGACTTCTAAAATAGTAAGTGTAACAACCACTGTCATACATTAAATACTTACTGTGACAGTCACTTAATGTTCATTATCTCATTAGATTCTGCTCTCTCCAGTTCTAGAGCCTTAAAACAAACAAGCACTTTCACATTTCTAACTGTAGCATTGAATTTTATTGTCCCTCTGAGTATATTGTTTCTAAAATGTAACATTTTTTTCTACATGGGTATTCTCTATGTGTGTATTAGCTGCGTTTCCTTATTGTTTTTGATGCAATTTGTTTTGCATGCAACATGCAACTTGCTTATATCAAATTTACACTTGTGTATGTAGAAGATTAACCTCAGGAAGGGTGTGTTAAGAACTGAGGCCGTATACCATAGGGAAGATTATTTATGTGTTTCTCATTGTCTCTCTATATAGTTGATATCAGGTATGTCAGCTAAGGTGGTGAGGCAGGTATCTTCCAGAACAGCAGTTTCCACTAAATACCAAAGTGAGACCAAATATGATAAGAGTAATGCGACTCTTCAGAGAGCAAACGTGGCACGCAAGCAGACCAGTGAACTAAAATGGGAAAAACTATAAACCATGATTCCAAGATTGAGCTCACTGAAGGAGGTGGTGGGCTGGAAATTCAGTGATTGTAAGGGGTGTTATGATGCTTTAACCCAGAACTAGACAACCTAAATCTTCTATATTTGAAATTTAACTGAAGTATATATAATATGTGCCCCCACATCCTTTAGTGTGACTGTAATTTTACTTATACAGTGAAGCTGACAATGGTGGGTAAGACTACATGTAAACAGGGCAAAGAAACGTCGTAAGAACAAGAGTGGAAGGAAGATGTGTTTTCGGGTGGTTTTATTTGAGAAATATTCCTTTCATTCTTGGTTAGAATCAGTGTCAACTCACCTCACCATTAAGGAAAGAATAAGGAGCCCTTGAGAAGAAGACTTGGATGTTTCGAGGGTGGCTGTTAAGGTTTTCTTTCAAATTCTTATCTGTAATGAAACTTGGAACTATTGTGAGTGCTCTTTCTTTCTCAATTCAGGAGCAGATTTCTTCATCTTTGGGAATCCCTCCATTCCTGCCGCATTGTTCTAAGTCCTTTTTTGCCTGTGTTGGGTCATTGTAGGATCTATCTGGGACTACCTGTTGATTTTTCCTTTCACTGCAAATATAGGCATTCTTAAATCTTAATTATACTTAATGAAAATAAATATCCACTACTTACAAATACATTATCTCCCCTGAAGTGATACGAAGCCCACTGCCTCCTGTCATCTTTTTATCTGAACGATAATGTGAAATGGAAGTGGCAGCTCACATATATTCTGGATGGACATTTGAGACGCCCTGCAGGGAAGAATGAAGGCCTTGTTAAAAAATTATGTATTATTTTATTTTATATACTTTCTCTTAAATATAAGATATATTTATAGATAAAAATATAAGAGAAAACTCACAGCCCTTTTATCTGTAGCAATATTACAGGTTTTTTTTTTTCCGTAGCAATATTCTCTGTAGCAGTCGAGGGGTTCACACTTGTACCCTCTTAGAGGGCCGAGGTGTGCAGGGTTTTGGATTCCTAATGGCACACTCTCACAGTTTGAGCCTCACAAAGGATTCTCTTTAGCTGTTACACAAAAAGGAGTAGACTGTCAGGAAACTCTCCATTCATTTTATTATGTGTCTCTTTCTGGCCACATGCTGTCCCTGGAGGCCTCCCCTCATGAGCAGCAGGGACAGTCACAGTGCATCAATCCCCAGGTGTGTTCTACTTCCATTGATGAGCTCAAAGGTGGAAGGGCCTCCCTGAATCCGTTAGAGACTGTCACCTAATAATGGCTCTCCTGGTTTGCTGCTCACCTGACACCTCCGGACTGGTTCTGGATTTTAAAAACCAGCCTCATAGTGGACGTCACCAGTTGTCTCAAAGCTCCTGGAGTTCCCTTTCCCTCATATGTGCTTCTTCAGATGACATTTAAGTTCACTTTAACAAATCCCTCAATCCTGAGTATCTCCCCAGTCTTCCACTAGAAGAAACTTCACTGCCCTTCGTTATCACCGAGCGTAGTGCTGTTAGAATTGGTCTCTACTCCCCCTGCAGCCTCATGGCCACAGGAACCGATGCCCACTAGAACCGTCCAGTGGCTTCCAGGCTTTGAGAGTAGGAGAATCTGGAGTTTCACTTAACATTCAGAGCCTCCTCTTATGGGCTCAACACCAAGGATTCTACGTCTCTTTATTTTAAATTTATTTTTAAAATATTTTTTTAAATTTTTATTAGACACAGAGAGAGAGATCACAAGTAGGCAGAGAGGCAGGCAGAAAGGGGGGGGGAAGCAGGCTCCCCGCTGAGCAGAGAGCCCGATGTGGGGCTTGATCCCAGGACCCTGAGATCATGACCTGAGCCGAAGGCAGAGGCTTTAACACACTGAGCCACCCAGGCACCCCTTTACATCTCTTTAGATTTTGAAATTATCTTGTTCCTGTTCCAATGGATATAAACACTCTATCTGGCTTTATATCATGCCTAGATGATAGTTTTTAGTACCTGCTATGTGCTGATTGCTGTGTCAACAGATTTCACATGCATTCTCTAACATAAATACTCATAAAATTCTTTTAAAGACAGTCTTACCAGTTAAAATGATTAAACAGAAGCCCACAGAAGGTAAGGGTTTATATTTGGCTGTAATTCACCTTGGTTTATTCCTTTTCCACAAATAGAATGCCTGTAGTGAAAAATTATATTTAATCTGCCTATAGCTTCAAGCTGTCACTTTTTCTTAGTTATTGTTATACCTTTTAACCACCCTGGAATACTACTATTAACATTATTATCATTAGGGCACCTAGGTGGCTCAGTCAGTTAAGTGTCCGACTGTTGGTTTCTGCTTAGGTCATAATCTGTTGGGTCATGGGATCATCAGGCTCGGTGCTGAGCAGGGGGTCTGCTTGAAGATTCTCTCCCTCTGTTCTTCCCCTACTTCCTCGCTTGTGTGCTCTCTCTCTCTCTCACATAAATGTCTTTAAAAAAGTTATTATTATTTTTTGCTTCTGTTCTTTTAAAAATATTTTTACTTTCACTAACTTAACCGGGTTGTTCAGAAGCTACCATCTGTGGTTTAACTTGCTGTTTATCTTGATACAGTGAATTTCATTGCAAAATGAGTGCCCATTGTGAACAAAGATTTATTCCAAACAGTCATTGCCCACAAAGCGATTTCAGGGTAATGAGCTACTTGGGCAAAATTTCCAGCAGGGAACCCTGTGCAAGGGGAATACTTGATATCCTTTTCATTCTTTGCTGCTTAAGCAGGTACATGGTAGTCCTACACTGACGGTGAGGAACATTTGACTTCCTGGCATAGTTCACCGGAAGGTGGGAGTCAGGCCAGTTTCAGATGTCACCTTCTTCTGTTAGACACTCTGTAGCTTGTGTCAGGCCAGTTTTCTCTAGGATTTAGTCATTTTAGCACACAGGTATGAGGTGGCAAGAACTGGCTAGAATGTCTGTAATACAAGCCGAGAAAGGCAGCAAGAGTGGAAACATGCCATTCAACTCTGTTCAGTGTTTAGTAGCCCCTGCAGAAAGTAACTTGGGGCAAGTATTTCTGAGTAGAATTAATTACTGGCCTTACTTCCTCTTTCCTATCCTGTGCTAATTTAAAGATACTCTAATTTTTCCATTTTGGAAGTACCACTAATGGATCTGGAAGTCTTTAACCCAGTAATGCTTTCATATTACACTTGGAGACTCCTTTTTAACATCCTTCTTCAGTGACTTGGCTTTTGAAAATCTTCTATTGAGTCTTTGTCACTTCAAAGAATGGATATCTAAAGTATTTGGTACAATCTTTATTTTTCATTTATTTTGTGAAAATGTCTATGCTACTTAGAGCAGTCTACACATTCAATGCAATTCCTATCAAAAAACCATGAACTTTTTTCAAAAAACTGGAACAAATAATCCAGGTAATCTTGGCCTCATAAAATGTGTTTGGAAGTTTTCCTTCCATTTCTATTTTTTGGAATGGATTTAGAAGAATAGATATTAATTCTTCTTTAAATGTTTGGTAGAATTGCCCTGGGAAGCCTTCTGGCCCTGGGCTCTTGTTTGTTGGGAGATATTTGATTACTGCTTCGGTTTCCTTGCTGGTTATGGGTCTGTTCAGGTTTTCTATTTATTACTGGTTCAGTTTTGGTAATTTATATGTGTCTAGGAATGCATCCATTTCTTCCAGATTGTCTAATTTGTTGACATATAGTTGCTCATAATATGTTTGTTTAATTGTTTGTATTTCTTTTTGATGAGTCTGGCCAGGGGGTTGTCAATCTTATTAATTATTTCAAACAATCAACTCCTAGTTTTGTTGATCTACTCTACTGTTCTTTTGGTTTCTCTTTGATTGATTTCTACTCTGATCTTTATGATTTCTCTTTTCCTGCTGGGTTTAGGCTTTATTTGCTGTTCTTTCTCCAGCTCCTTTAGGTATACGGTTAGGTTGTGTATTTGAGATCTTTCTTGTTTCTTGAGAAAGGCTTATATTGCTATATCCTTTCCTCCTAGGGCCGGCTTTGCTGCATCCCAAAGATTTTGTACAGTTGTGTTTTCATTTTCAGTTGTTTCCATGAATTTTTTAAAGTTCTTCTTTAATTTCCTGGTCGACCCATTCTTTCTTTAGTAGGATGCTCTTTAGCCTCCACGTATTTGGGTTCTTTCCAACTTTCCTCTTGTGATTGAGTTCGAGTTTCAAAGCATTGTGGTCTGAACATATGCAGGGAATGATCCCAGTCTTTTGGTACCGGTCGAGACCTGATTTCCAGGATGTGATCTGTTCTGGAGAATGTTCCATGCACACTAGAGAAGAATGTGTATTCTTTTGTTTTGGGATGGAATGTTCTGAATATATTTGTGAAGTCCAACTGGTCCATTGTGTCATTTAAAGCCCTATTTCCTTGTTGAATTTTTTGCTTAGATGATCTGTCCATTTCAGTGAGGGGGTGTTCAGTTCCCCTACTATTATTTTGTTATTGTCAATGTATTTCTTTGATTTTGTTATTAATTGGTTTATGTAATTGGCTGCTCCCATGTTAGGGGCATAAATATTTCTACCTCCTGACTTTAAATCTGGAGGTGTCTTTGAGTCTAAAATTAGTCTCTTGGGGTGCCTGGGTGGCTCAGTGGGTTAAAGCCTCTGCCTTTGGCTCAGGTCATGATCTCAGGATCCTGAGATTGAGCCCCACATCGAGCTCTCTGCTCAGCAGGGAGCCTGCTACCCTCCCCCTCTCTGCCTACCTCTGCCTACTTGTGATGTCTCTCTCTCTCTGTCAAATAAATAAAAATTAAAAAATATATATATTCCTAAAAAAAATAAAATGAGCCTCTTGCAGACAGCATATCTATAGGCCTTTTTTTTTTTAAAGATTTTATTTATTTATTTATTAGGGAAGAGAGAGAGTGAGAGACAGCATGAGAAGGGAGAAGGTCAGAGTGAGAAGCGGACTCCCCATGGAGCTAGGAGCCCAATGTGGGACTTGATCCTGGGACTCCGGGATCATGACCTGAGCCGAAGGCAGTCGCTCAACCAACTGCGCCACCCAGGGGCCCCTATAGGCCTTTTTAAAAAAATTTTTTTTTATCCAATCTGATATCCTATGTCTTTTGATTGGGGCATTTAGCTCATTTATATTTACATATATACATATACATACATATATATATCAGGGTAACTATTGAAAGATATGAATTTAGTGCCATTATATTGACTGTAAGGTGACTGTTACTGTTTATTTTCTCTGTTCGTTTCTGGTCTGTGTTACTTCTAGGCTCTCTCTTTGCTTAGAGGACTGCTTTAATATTTATTGTAGGGCTGGTTTGGTGATTGTAAATTCTTTTCATTTCTGTTTGTCCTGGAAGTTTTTTATCTCTCCTTCTATTTTCAATGACAGTGTAGGTGGATCTAGTACTCTAGGCTGCATATTCTTCTTGTGTAGTATCTTCACTTTGTCTATTAAAGATTTTATTACTTCAGAGAGAGCACAAGTATATGCAAGCATGAGTAGGGGGAGGACCAGAGGGAGAAGCAGACTCCCCACTGAGCAGGAAGCCCTGGATGCAGGGCTCAATCCTAGGACCCTGAGATCATGACCTGAGTCAAAGGCAGATGCTTAACTGACTGAGCCACCCCGGCACCCCATGAAAAGAGAATCTTAAGCAAGGTCCATGCCCAGCACAGAGCCCAATGGAGGGTTTGATCTCACAGTCTGAGATCATGACCTGAGCTGAAATCAAGAGTTGGATGCTTAACTGACTGAGCCATCCAGGTGCCCATAGGACTTTTTTTTTTTAATTGAGCAGACCCTTTCCTATTAACTTCACATGAACTATTCCTTGAAAAATATTTTGGAAAATTTGGAGATAATATTTATAAGTGATCTATGTCTGTGACTGGCCTCTGATAAATGCTCAAATAGTGCATATTATTGAAATAAATGAAGTGGGCTAAAAGTCTATCCTTTGTATTTGAGGGGATAAGAATTTATTATATAGTTTTTAAAAATGTAACTTTTTGACAGTGGTTCAGGGGAGTGAGGGGAAATTATGAAGACCAGAAATCATTTATTGAGTTGGATAGGCTTTTATTTGTATAGTTATAAATAGTTCATCTCTTAAATCGACAAATCAGAAAAAGATTTCAAATTCTGTTATCAAAATATTCTTAATTTATAAAATCCTGAATTCAGCAAAATTTACTAATTAAGTTGAATTTCATTCCATAAGTGTCAGCAACCTGAAATATCAGATTAAAGTTTTCCTGGGATATGGCATGTCTGATATGTAAAAAGCCTATTAATTGTTACCTCAAATTTGGTTACAAATGCAGAAACCATACACCTTTGGAAAGAATCAACAGCACATTTTATTAATACCACACAGATTCATTTCTTTTCCCAACCTACTAAGAAATATTGATGACCGTAGACACATATGATGACCATAAACACCCAGGGGGAATCATAATTAAAAGAATCAGAATAATATTAGCATCTTATACCTACATTAAAGACACTTTAAAATAAGTTCTTTTTTTTAAAGATTTTTGTTTATTTAGTTGTCAGAGAGAGAGAGCGCGCTCAAGCATAGGGAGCAGCAAGTAGAGGGTGAAGCAGGCAGAGGGAGAAGCAGACTCTCTGCTGAGCAAGGAGCCCCATGCGGGACTTGATCTCAGGATGCTGGGATCATGACCTAAGCCAAAGGCGGACACTTAAATGACTGAACCACCCAGGTGCCCCTAAATAGGTTCTTAATTAAGGTTTTTTTTTCTTCTATCAGTAATTTGTCTAGGCACCTGCTTAGCCACTGAATTCACTTTGCTTCTGTGAAATAGAACAAAGGAAACTTCTCTTTTGTTATGAAACCCCCAGAAATCCTGCCCCTCTAAGACTAGACAACCTCAAAACCTTGGTCCTTTCCTGAAGTATGTCCAGTTATAGTTCGCTTTGTGAAAGGGACGACTTTCTGAAGCCTATAAATGTAACACCATAAGTTGTGTCTTATTTCCCTGTTGTCTTTTATTACATTTTAGAAAGTTGGACTTGAAAAAATAGATGGCTAATGGTTAAAATAAAATGTATATTCAAATCAAAATGTGATTATACATTTAAGAAGATAAGAAGATATGGCCTTTAGAGGCATTTTGGATAATACTTAAATACGTCACACAACAAAAATACTGAAAGTATGGTTCTAAAAACAGTCAATCAGTGATGAGAGGATAAAGATGTGAGATATGCATATGTGTTTTATATATATATATATATATATATATATATATATATATATGGAATTGTTATATATGGAATATTACCTAGCCATCAAAAAGAATGAAATTCTAGTATTTGCAATGGCATGGAGGTAGCTAGAGGGTATTATGCTAAGTGAAATAAGTCAGAGAAAGAGAAATGTCATATGATTTGACTCATGTGGAATTTAAAAAACAAAACAGATGAACATAGGGGAGGGAATTGGAAAATAAAAAAAGAGAAAAGCAGAGAAGGAGTTAAACCATAAGAGACTCTTAACTGTAGGAAACAAACCGATAGTGCTAGAGAGGAGATGGGGGATAAGGTAATTGGGTGATGGGCATTAAGGAGGGTACTGGATGTAACGAGCACTGAGTATTATATACAACTGATGAATCACTAAATTCTACCCCTGAAACTAATAATACACTATATGTTAACTAGATTGAATTTAAATAAAAATTTTAAAAAATTACCACTTAATGTAAAAAAAAAAAAAAAAGAAACCTGTCTTAAGAAAACTGAACTCCTCTTATATAACTGAGTTTCTTAGGAAGTATAAATCTGCTTTGTATTTCAGAGTTGGAGCAATATAGAAGGGCGTAACATAGGTCCTACGCTTGTTTAGTGATTAACAGTTTAAACAAACTCTCCTCCACTGATATGTACTGAGTAAAAGGAAGGATTTCTGTTATGAGAAAGTCCAACCTTGCAGGTGTGATCTTATCACTCTGGCTCCAAAGAATGATGCATGCTTTTACTCTGAGGATTTTAACCAAACTAAGAGCCTTAGTTGCATGTTAAGTAGTAGATCAAAGAAAACTCAAAATAAAAAATTAGGAATTTTGTGACTATTGTTTATCTCCAATAGGATTTAGATAGATGGTAAATATAAAGGGCCAAACATTAGTTAGGATTTAACTCCCCTTGCTCAAATCTAGTGTCGGTTAGACTGTTTTTATTTTTATTTTTTGTTCTGTTTTAATATAAATTTTGTTAGTTAACATATAGTGCAATATTGGTTTCTGGAGTAGAATTCAGTGTTTCATTACTTACATACAACACTCAGTGCTCATCACAAGTGCCCTTTTTGGAGAACTCCCATACAGTTTTCCAGAGTGGCTCCACCAGTTTGCATTCCCATTAGGAATGTAATAAGGTTCCTCTTTCTCTGCATCCTCACCAACATCTGTTGTTTCCTTAGTTGTTAATTTTAGCCATTCTGATTGGTGTGAGGCGGTATCTCATTGTGGTTTTGAATTGGATTTCCCTGATGACAAGTGATGTGGAGCTTTTTTTCATTTGTCTGTTGGCCATTTGAATGTCTTCTTTGGAGAAATGTCTGTTGATGTCTTCTGCCCATTTCTTTGCTGGATTATTTGGTGTTGGGTGTTGAGTTTTAGAATTTCCTTATAGATCTTGGATACTAGCCCTTTTTCTGATATGTCTTTTGTGAATATCTTCTCCCATCCCATAAGTTGACTTTTAGTTTTGTTGATTATTTCCTTTGCTGTGCATAAGGTTTTTATCCTGATGAAGTTCTAAAAGTTCATTTTTGCTTTTGTTTCCCTTGCCTTTGAAGACATGTTTAATAAGAAGGTGCTGTGGCCAACATCAAAGAGGTTACCGCTTATGTTCTCCTCTAGGATTTGAATGGATTCCTGTCTCACATTTAGGTTCTTCATCCATTTTGAGTTTATTTTTGTGTAAGGTGTAAGAAAGTGGTCTGATTTCATTCTTCTTCATGTGGCTGTCCAATTTTCCTAATAGCAATTATTGAAGAGACTAATATAGTTTTATTTATTAAATAAAATGATGTAGTGAGAGATATTTAAGGTGGTGTAGTGAGAGATGGAGTGAGAGATATTTAAGGTGGTGGTGGGCTTTATTGTAAGAGTTCTCTAACCAAAATTATTGAATTCTTTAGAAAATTATCTTGCTCATGTTTTGTTATGATAGGAACTTGATTCACTCTGACTCCTGATTTATATTTTATGGACAGGTATTTCAGTCCCAAAGACGTTCCTTAGGGCAGTCTTCATCTCCTTGTTCCTAAGGCTATATATTAGAGGATTACAGAGGGGTGTTATCACAGAGTAAAATAAGGTCACAATTTTCTGCATTTGCACTGGGTGTTGTGATCCAGGACTAACGTACATCACCATGATGGAGCCATAAAACAGGGTGACAACTGCCAAATGAGAAGCACAGGTGGAGAAAGCCTTGTGTTTGCCAGCCCGTGAGGG
>CM052797.1:60095611-60124294 GCA_028533885.1 Nasua narica | reverse complement strand
GGTAGGGATATGGACATTGGGGAGGGTATGTGCTATGGCAAATGCTGTGAAATGTGTAAGCCTGATGATTCACAGACATGTACCCTGGGGCAAATAATACATTATATGTTAATTTTAAAAAAGTTAAAAAAAATTAATGATTGAGATGACAAAATATTTTTATATCTTCATAGTAAAATTTGTGTAATTGCTACTCCAAAAACAGGCAAAATTTTTTCAAAAAGAGTTTCAATCAAGTCAAGCATGATATGAATCAGACTGTGGGGAACCTTTCTATCCTTGGAATACTAAATTACCCAAACTCAGTCCTGGCTCTGATTTCATGATTTCCTTCCCTGAAGTTTGTTAATGGCTCATATCCTCTGGAAAAGAAGATATTACCATTCAGATAGAAATCTATCAATCTCTTTCTTCTTTCTCCTCTATACCCCCAACGTTGGTTTGAAGGTCAAATTCCCTCTGGTAAGATTATGGGCTCTTTTTCAATCTTCCTGCTACCAAGGAACTTCATATTAAGACTACCAGGAAGATGGAGAGGAAAGACAGAAATGGTGGAGCTAGTGGGTTGTTCTTATTGCAAAGAAGAAAGAAAACTCTCCTGGGAAATGGAGAAGGTTTTATTCTATTAAATGTCAGAAGGATATGATATAAAAGTAGTGAGAACTGAAATCCCCACTCCAGACTAGAAAAGAGGAAATCATGAAGTAGAAAAAGTTGATGAGAGAAAAGAGAGAAAAAAATCATGCAGATGATCATGCAAATCACTCTCCTCTTTGCCCTAGCTCTTCCCAAATTTAACAGGGTGCCACACCTATGTGTGAGAGAGGGCACAGGCCATTGTGGAGGAAAGAATCACATAAAAGGAAGGCTTTTATGTCCTTGTTGCAAGAGATGAAAAAGAACTCTTCCTGAGAAATTTCAGCTCTGTCTCCACTGAGCTTCATTTCCTCTGCTCAAAAGTAAACTAACTGCTACCCCAGTACCAGGTAAGCTCTGTGAACAAGATAGAACATGCAGCAGAAAATGATAAGGAAGAAAGCAAAAACAGAGACTCTCCCCTACACAGAGATGCTGACCCTCTCTAGGGGAAACCAGAAGCCTCATACTGGGTAGGCACGAGGCAGAGATTAAGGGAAACATTTGGATAAAACTTTAACTTAACTGGCCAAATGAGGTAATCTCATTTGTGGACAATCTGAGTGATGGCTCAGGTAATTCCATCAAAAACAAATTTCCGAAGGACAAAAGATACTCCCTCTACAGTCCAGAATTGTTCTGTATTCCTAGGATCTCTGCCCAAGTGACATTATGTCTCCTTGGTCTAAGATCTATTTCAGGCTTTGAAATCTCCTAGATACTAGAATAGAAAAGGAGTATCAAGAATAACACGGCATTCTATTTGACGCTGTCAGAGACTACAGTGTGAGCACAAGAAACAGCCTTTCTAAAATGCAAGGCGGTCACTGAGGAGCCCATGGAAGAAGGCAGCAGTGGTTGTAGTGACTGAGCAGAGCCCAATGACAGGATGCTTCCCACATCAACACATCAACTATGTACTTCAATCCATATCTGAAGGGATCTGCTCAACCCATCCTGGTGAAACAGTATGCTGACTAAATTTTAAAAACCACTGGTACCAGGCAAGATTCAGCACATTCTCTGTACTAGAAACCTTTGCACCAAAGAGAGGTATAACTATCTCAAGACTCTGGCCAGTGATGTTCGTACTGAGAGAGGAGTCTTTGATCCAAATCTGAATTATCCAAAACAGAAAGTTGTGACTGGTGGGCAGTTCGAAATTGGTTTGATCCACAGACATCAATATATTGCATGGGAGACATGGCCAGCTTAGCCGTGGTGCAGGGAAGTTTGATGAGGACATTCTTAACTCAGGACAAACACACACAAATTTAAACCATTTGAACATGAAAAAAAATTTTACATTAACCCAGGTTCTGCCACTGAAGCATATAATGTCTTAGCAACAGACATTATTCCTTCATTTGTATCAATGGACATCCACGCTTCTACAGTTGTCCTTTACATCTACCAGCTAATTGGAGATGATATAAAAGTAAAGGGAATTGAATACAAAAAAATCTTAAAGCCAGGCCTATCTTGCTGTTTTTATCATTCCCTGTTCAAATCAATTAATTAAACATTTATGAACCACAAGAGTATATCGCTCTTATGATATTTTACAGTAAAATATAATATTGTCTTCTGTTAATACAATGTTCTAAGCTTCTTATAAACTACAAGAATATAATCCACTTCTGTATATGATTTCTATGAAAAAATGTCCACCACATTTTTTGTAATGTGGTCATGTGCTAAGAAAAATTTACCCTTGTAAATACCCTCAAAGTTGATATTTGGAACTTCACTACAAAAAGTAGTGGATGAGGAAAAAGAATCTAGATTTTTATGTATAAACTTTTCTCTTTGGTAATAAACAGTTACTTTTCATTTATAAAAATAAACAAATAAAACATAAAATGCAAGGGAACAGCCAGAGAAATAGAATGACTCAGCATCAAGTATGTTGAGTGACATTCACAGTGAGGTTGACAATTTCGCAAGGTCAAATCATTTAGACAATACATACCCTGGCCCTTCTCCTCAGGCCTCTTCTGAACTTTTCACTGAACATTGAAGCACATACAGATCTGGTGATCAAAGAAAGGGAGCTTTAGTGCTCCCAAAGCCAGCTTTATGTGATCAACCCAGCATGTTATCCTCATAGTGAACTCAAGTGGAAGACAGAAAAGTCTGTATCTTTTGGTGCCAAATCCTCCTTTGCCCGAAGGCATGACTTACTCTGTCAGGAGGACGATGCCTTCACTGTTGTTAGCTGACATCTCTCTCTGCCAGCCTGGCCTCCTGCCTCCATCTGGGGCCTAGAAGGGGGACACATTGTGGCTGGTCATATGGTCATCTCATAATGAGGAACTAGAGGACTTACCATGTGAGAGGAATAAGAAAGCAGTGAGAAAGTGTCAGCGGAACCTCCTATCTCCATCACTATATTCTGAACACAAAAGTACGAAGATTTTATTTTTTGTTTCGCTGCTTTTCCTGTGTTTCATTCTCCAATTCACTTTTTCTACTTCCTTTATATTTTACCTGAACTAATTCTTGAGGCTCTCTTCATAAACTTGACATAAACTCAGCAATAAACTTCACTTGAAATGTTTCCTTATTCCTACCTCTGGACTTCTGTAGTGGAAAGACCACCATACTTGGAGGCAGGAAACCGGGGCTGTAGTCCCAACTCTGACACTTTTACTTGTGACATTCAGCAAGTCACTTAACTTTTTTGACATTCCATTCCCTCATGAGTAAAATAAGGATAAGAATACATTATCCCACATATATCACATAGATCACATGGCTAAGGATCAAATAAGAGTGTATGTTCAAGTCTTATTATGTTTGTATCATTACTATTTTTTCCAATCTACCTTGTAGTGAGAAATAAATCTGCTACCTGATCTTGGAAGTAGCCATTCATAGCTGAGGGCTCCCCTCCAGAGAACTTATAAATTTGTGCTAATCATCCCTGGCAGGGGGATTGGAAAATGTTGTCCATTTCTCTGCTGGAATCTCTTACAAGTTGTAGGATTTTCTTGCTGGTCTGTTTTTATCTCCATTGGCTTTCTGTCTTTAGGGAGGCACATTTGACACTCCTCTTCTTTCCCCTTTTCCTAAAGCAATATCAAAGATGGAAAGACCTCTGTTCTCCCTCACTCTCTTCTCTTATTGGAGGCCTTGATGAGCCTCTGATGAATGAGCTGGGCATGGACCACTCTTGATTGCAGCATAGCAATCATAGCAACGTTGCCTAATATCTCCTACTATATCCCACTCTGTTCTTTGGCCCCAGGACTGCAACTTTTTGCATCATGCTCCAGCGTTAAAGACAAGGCTCAGACCCTAACAGCAGTGCCTCCAAGGCACAGTTCTTATCCTGTCAACTGACGCCTTTGTACACTTCCTCACAACACAGTTGAGGCTTCAGCTGAGAAATATCAGGATTACATCTGGGACATTTGAAGGACTGGACCAGCTACATCACATTTTAAGCATCATGCTCCCTGTTCCTAGAGTCTGTTCCTTTCTCCAGATGCCCTAGAGCTCCTGAGATTCCTCAACACCCTTTCCTTCCATGGCCATCACCTGAATTATAGACATAACATCCACTTGCCCATCAACCTTAGTCATATAACCCTGAGGCAAAGCTGTCTAAAAGAGCAGGAACTGCAAGGGCTCTTCCCAAACCTTGTTCCGCGTTTCTCTCCTACCACCAGCCTCGGTCCATGGACCCCTCTCCTGGAGGTGTTGGATCTGTCTGCCGACCTCAAACTGAGCTGGGTGCACGGCAGAGCTCTGCAAGGCCTCCAGCTCTGCTTCCTGAGACTAGATGGCACTCCGCTAAGTTCATTAGAACTAGACTCAGGTCTCTTCAACTTGGACTCTTTCTCCCTTGTGGAGACAGATACAGAAAAACTGCCAGGAAATGTGGCAGGCTACTTAGAGCTTTGTGTACTTGACCTTCACAGAAACCAAATCCTCCCGGTGGAGGGTATTGAGAAGGGCACGTATTGCATGGAGCACTGGGTGTGGTGCATGAACAATCAATCTTGTAACACTGAAAATATAAAATAAACATATTTGGGGAAAAAATTATAGCTCAGAAAATGAATAAAATATATATTTCCTGATGGAAAAAAAAAAAAGAACCAAATCCAAAACACAGAGGAAAGGGATCACTCAAGCTGCCACTTCCTAGAATTCAACCTTCATGCCAGTGACAGGCAATTACCACCATTCAATTTATTAAGTGCCCTAACCCAGCTTCAGAGGCTAAATCTTTCAATGAATAAGCTGGGCCCAACCTTGATGCTCCCAGAAGGACTGATCAGCTCAAATCTGAAAATGCTTCATCTGTCCCACAATGAGCTATGTGTTCTGCCATATAAGGCCTTCTCCCCAATTCTTCAACTCCAAGGGCTCTAAGTATTAACTACATCTCCAACTTATCTAGTGAGAACCCAGAGGGGTTGCAGTAACTGAAGACCTGAGATCTGAGTTGGAACCAAACTCAGATGCTAAAGCCAGACTGGCTTTCCTCTCTTCCTGGCCCTACCTCACTGATGCTCTGGGCACCCATTTAGAGCATAGTTCAGGCAGGCAGTACCAAGGTCCCCAGAGCTGAGCCATCTGTTGCTGGATTCTCCTGAGATGCTCGATATCTATCCTCTCTGGCTTCTAGCACTGCTCAGCATGGAGGTATGGGCAGACATATGCCTATAGTTTAGGTCCTCAGTGGAGAACCCTTCTTGTTCTTGAAGAGTCTTACCTTACAAACTTGCACTATATTGCTCCATCTGAACAATACCAGAGTTTATTTCCCTTCCCTATATCACTTGCCTCTGGGAGGATGCAAGCTCTACATTTTATCTAGCCATAAATCCTAGAGATTCTTCCTACAGCTTCCTCTCTTGGAACATGTACACTTCTGGTCTGATCACAAGGTACAGAAAATCTGGGGATCTTCTTCTTTGGCAGTTGGAATGCCTTTTATTTCTTTTTGTTGTCTGATTGCTGTTGCTAGGACTTCTAGTACTATGTTTAACAAAAGGGGTAAGAGTGGGCTTCCCTGTTGTGTTCCTGACCTTAAGGGAAAAGTTCTCAGTTTTTCCCCATTGAGAATGATATTCGCTGTGGGCTTTTCAAAGATGGCTTTTACGATATTGAGGTAAGTGTCCTCTATCCCTACACTGTAGAGAGTTTTAATCAAGAAAGGATGCTGTATTTTGTCAAATGCTTTTTCCATTAATTGAGATGGACCTTCTTGTCTTTTCTTCTATTGATGTTATCTATCAATCACATTGATTGATTTGTGAATTTGAACCACCCTTTCAACCCAGGAATAAATCCCATTTGGTCATGTTGAATAATTCTTTTAATGTACTGTTGGATCCTATTGGCTAGTATCTTTGTGAGTATTTTGGCATTCATCTCCATCAGGGATATTGGTCTATAATTCCCCTTTTTAATGGGGTCTTTCTCTGGTTTGGGGATCAAGGTAATGCTGGCCTCATAGAATGAGTTTGGAAGTTTTCCTTCCATTTCTATTTTTGGAAACAGCTTTGGTAGAATAGACATTATTTCTTCTGTAAATCTTTGGTAGAGTTCTCCTGGGAAGTCATCTGGCCCTGGACTCTTATTTTTTAGGGAGTTTTTTAATTACTGTTTCAATTTCCTTGCTGGTTATTAGTCTGTTCAGATTTTTTATTTCTTCCTGTTTCAGTTTTGGTAGTTTATAAGTTTCTAGAAATGCAACCATTTCTTCCAGATTGCCTATTTGCTGCCATATAGCTGCTCATAATATGTTCTTAAAATTCTTATATTTCCTAGGTATTGGTCATGATCTTTCCCCTTTCGTTCATGATTTTATTAATTTCGGTCTTTTTTTTCTTTTTCTCTAATCTTTATTATTTCTCTTCTCCTGCTTGGTTCAGGCTTTATTTGCTATCCTTCTCCAGGTCCTTTAAGTATTCTTGGAATAATAAGCATTGTTAAAATATACATGCTACCCAGATCAACCTACACTTTCAATGCAATCTCTATCAAAATACCATTGACATTTTTCACAGAGCTGAAACAAACAATCCTAAAATTTGTATGGAACCAGAAAAGACCCTGAATACCCAGGGAAATGTTGAAAAAGAAAACCAAAGCTTGGGGGGGCATCATAATGCCTGACCTCAAACTATATTACAAAATTATGTTCATCAAGACAGCATGGTACTGGCACAAAAACAGACATATAGATCAATGGAACAGAATAGAGACCCCAGAAATGGACCCTCAATTCTATGGTCAACTAATCTTTGACAAAGCAGGAAAGAATATCCAATGGAAAAAAGACAGTCTCTTCAATAAACAGTGCTGGGAAAATTGGATAGCCACATACAGAAGAATGAAACTGGACCATTCTCTTACACCATACACAAAGATAAACTCAAAATTGATGAAGGACCTAAATGTGAGAGAGGAATCCATCAAAATCATAGAGGAGAACACAGGCAGTAACCTCTTTGACCTCAGTCACAGAATTTCTTGCAAGACATGTCTCTAAAGGCAAGGGAAGCAAAACCAAAAATGAACTTTTGGGACTTCATCAAGATAATAACCTTCTGCACGTATTGCATGGAGCACTGGGTGTGGTGCATGAATAATTAATTTTGAAACACTGAAAAAATAAACATATTTGGGGGGAAAAATTTTAAACAAAAGATAATAACCTTCTGCACAGCAAAGGAGAGTCAACAAAACAAAGAGGCAACCCACAGGATGGGAGAAGATACTTGTAAGTGATATAACAGATAAAGGGCTGGTATCCAAGATGTATAAAGAACTTCTCAAACTCAACACCTAAAAAACAAATAATCCAGTCAAGAAGGGGCAGAAGACATAAACAGGCATTTCTCTAAAGAAGTCATACAAATGGCCAACAGACACATGAAAAAATGCTCCATGTCACTTGTCATCAGGGAAATACAAAACAAAACCAAAATGAGATACCACCTTACACCAGTTAGAATGGCTAAAATTAACAATCCAGGGAACAACAAATGTTGGTGAGGATGTAGAGAAAGGGAACCTTCCTCCACTGTTGGTAGAAATGCAAGCTGGTACAGCCACTCTGAAAAGCAGTATGGAAATTCCTCAAAAGGTTAAAAATAGAGCTACCCTATGACCCAGAAATTACACTACTAGGTATTTACCCCAAATATACGGATGTAGTGAAAAGAAGGGGTATGTGCACCCCAATGTTTGTAGCAGCAACGTACACAATAGCCAAACTGTGGAAGGAGCCGAGATAAAGAAGGTGTGGTTCATATATACAATGGAATATTATTCAGAAATCAGAAAGGATGAATACCTACCATTTACATTAACATGGATGGAACTGGAGGGTATTATGCTAAACGAAATAACTCAGTAAGAGAAAGACAATTATCAGATGGTTTCATTCATATGTGGAATGATAAGAAATAGTTCAGAGGACAATAGGGGTAGGGAGGGAAAACTGAATGGGAAGAAATCAGAGAGAGAGACAAACCATATAGACTCTTGACTCTGGGAAACAACTTGAGGAAGGTGGTTGGGGGGATGTGGTAACTGGGTGATGGGCATTAAGGAGGGCATGTAATGTGATGAGCACTGGGTTTTATATGCAACTAATGAATCACTGAACATTACATCAAAAACTAATGATGTATTATATGTTGGCTATTGAATTTAAATTTAAAAAATTGACTTGGAGGGGCACCTAGGTGCTCAGTCGGTTAAGTGACTGCCTTTGGCTCAGGTCATGATCCCAGGGTCCTGAGGTTAAGCCCCACATTGGGCTCTCTGCTCAGCAAAGAGCCTGCTTCCTCCTCTATCTGCTGCTCTGCCTACTTGTGCTCCCTATCTCTCTAATAAATAAATAATTTTTTAAAAAAGGACTTGGAAACAAGATATTCATTCAGAAAACAATTCTGATACCTACTGGTCCTCTCAACACTAGGCATCCTTTATTTTTTTTTTAAGATTGTATTTATTTATTTGAGAGAGTGAGTGAGAGCATGAGCCAGGGGAAAGGCAGAGAAGCAGACTCCCCAATGAGCAGGGAGCCTGACGTGGGACTCTATCCCAGAACTCTGGGATCATGACCTGAACTATAAGCAGATACTTAGCCCACTGAGCCACCCAGGCACCCACAAGGCATGCTTTAAAAAAGAATACACAAAAATGTTTTCTAGAATGACACCTGCATTTTTCATAATGAATTTATCCTCCTGCTGAGTGATGTTTTTACTTCTTCGGTTAAAAAAAAATCTACTTTATTCTAGCAGAATGGGGCAAGAATCAATGAGATCTTTGTCAGTGTCCTGAAACTACACTAAAGCCATGTTTGCAATTCATCAAAGGTCAAAAGTTCAAAGAGTTTCCCTAACTCATGAGGCCCTGACAATATTACACGGGGAATCTAAGCACATAAATGTTAAGTAATTTATCACCCCAGCACAGCTAGTGTATCATAAAGTTTGGCCCAAGATCCTCTGAATCACAAACCAGTACTGTCTTCTAGTTATCTCTAACCAATGACAATTTACCTTACTGCAAAGTTAGAATAGGCAAGTATGTGCCAAACATCTTAAAAATACACACACATGTTATCTATTCCGAATATTTTTTCTAATGAAAAAAAAATAGAGTCATAGAAAATTTGCACTAAATTTTAAGTTCTCTAGCCAAAGCAATCTTAAAAAAGAAGAACAAAGCTAGAGGCATCACAAGTCCAGATTTCAAGATATACTACAATGTGTTAGTAATCAAAATAATATGGTACTGCCACAAAAATAGGCACATAAATCAATGAAACAGAATAGAGAAATAAACTCATGATTATATAGTCAATTCATCTACGAGGCAAGAATATACATAGGGAAAAGACAGTCTCCTCAATAAATGATGCTGAGAAAACTGGACAGCTACATGGAAAAGAATGAAACTGGAACACTTTCTTACACCACACATAAAAATAAAGTCAAAACAGATTAAAAACCTAAATGTGACACCTAAAGCCAACAGACTCCTAGAAGAAAATATAGGCAGTAGTTTCTTTGACATCAGCTTTAGCCACATTTTTGTAGATGGGTCTCCTCAGGCAAGTGAAACAAAAGCAAAAATAAACTATTGGGACTACACCAAAAGAAAAAGCTTTTGCACAGAAATCATCCACAAATCAAAAAGGCAAACTACTGAATGGGAGAAGATATTTGCAAATGATATACCCAATAAGAAGTTAATGTCCAAAATATATAAAGAACTTGTACAATTCAACACCAAAAAAACCCACACACAATCAGATTTAAAAATGGGCAGAAGACCTGAATATACATTTTTCTAAAGAAGACCTATAGATGACCAACAGACACATGAAAAGATGCTCAACATCACCAATCATCAGGAAAATGCAAATCAAAACCACAATTAAATGTCACCTTACACCTGTTAGAATGACTAGCATCAAAAAATAAGAAATAAGCATTAGTGAGGATGTAGGGGGAAAAGAAGAACACTGACACACTGTTAGTGGGAATGTAAACTGGTGTAGCCATTGTGGAAAACACTGTAGCAGTCCCTCAAAAAATTAAAGATAGAATTACCATATGATCCAGTCATTCCACTACCAAAGAAAACAAAAACACTATTTCAAAAAGATATATGCACACCTATGTTAATTGCAGCATTATTTATAATAGCCAAGATATGGAAGGAACCCAAGTGTCCATCCATAGATGAACGGATAAAGAGGACGTTGTAGTATGTGTGTATATGTGTACATGTATACATGAAAGCATGTGGAGAAAGCATGAATTCTGAAGTCTGGATAAACACAGAAAATAAAGTTAAAAGCCATCATAATCTATTTCAAAGCCCATCTGTTATATAAATGAGCCAATGACGGCTTCTGTATATTGACCCCTACGTTGTTTACTTCTTCACAGCAGGTTGAATCCTGGTAGCTCAAAGCCCACAGGTACCAAAATTTTTACATACCTAATTATTTTATATATAGCCCAAATAAATAGATTTTTAGCCATCCAGAGCCCGCCTACTTTGCATATTCCAGGTGCCCAATATCTGCTAGCCATCAATAAGATAAATTCTGCCAGCCATAGATAAAGACCCCCAAGTTATTGCTATCTTTTGGAACTTTCTGACACAGAGTCCTCCCCCTCTCCAAACTAACAGCACCTAGTCAAGTAAGCTTACTCTATGATCCCTATCTTTTTCTTGGGGATTAGTTAGCCCTTCCTCCTCCTTCCTTCTGTGTACTGGCCTGTAAGCCTACAACCTCTGAAAGGTCTCATGAAAGGTGAGGGATTTCCCCAGCAAGCCAATGTTCAAAGCAGTGTCCCCAAATAAAAGTTGTGTAAGCTACTGCCACCTCATGGTCATATCTTTTACTTCAAAATCCCCAGAACCCTCTACACAATTCTTCCAGAACTGCCTTTGGCCAAACTAAAGAGCAATTCAAATTTTGGCTTAAAGAGTAAGAGTCCTACACACATTTTTTCAGGAAAAAAAATACCAACGCCTTCAATTAATAGAATTGGACTAACTGTAGTTCCATGACATAACTCTGGGATCTTACTGACAACATAGTCCAGAATTCCCCTTTTTCCCCTTTGTCTATTGTCAACTTATGACCTTTGGAAATACTATTCATATTTACCAGTGTTAATGAAAACCTCAACTTCTTACTAACCTTAGTATTTCACATTACACTTTTTTTATGTTATTAAGGTTACCTGGGCAAGTTTTTTTTTTCCCTTGACATATCTTAAATGCATATCATGGAGTTTCAGGATTGGAAAAAAAAAAAATTGCTTTTGATGCTTACTTAAATCCCTTCTACCACTTCCCCAGTCTACATCTGACAAAATCATAGTAGAAAGTAGTCTTCTGAAGTAGCCTATTCCATCACTGGACAGGTTTCTCTGTTAGAAAACTATTCCCCATATTTAATTATAATGTATCTCCCTATAACTTTTAACTATTATTTTTAATTCTGTATTTTGAAGACAAATGGGACAAATTGAATTGCTCTGTTAAATGATCACCTTCTCTTTTTTTCTGATACAGCCTTTCGTCCTCTAATTTAAATGTGCAAGTTCCTTCCACTATAACTCATTTTTCATGATTTCAAGCCCCTCTAAGTTGCTTTCCTCCAAAATCACTGCCATTTGCCCATGTGCTTCTTAAATTATGGGACCAGAATTTATGAAGGCCTCTTTATCTGATCTCTGTAGAGTCAAACAGGATTAGAGTATTACCTCCATTATACATTCCAAAGTCACAATATTAGTTGTAGCAATTATAATGTTGATGTAAATGTTTAATTTACTTTACCCAGGCTGGAGTGAGACTAAAAGGACAAATTCACGAGACCAGTAGGGCAATTCTTAACAGTCAAGTAATAATGAAACAGTTGTTACTGATCTAAAAATCCCAGCATTACCAGCTGGTATATGTATTCAATTGTAAAAAGAAAGGAATAGATAGAATAAGACTTTGAAGGGTTTTGTAAATTCTTTACTATAACTAAACTGTCTTTATACCCTTTGGCTTTGTATAACCCTTTGCTCTTACATTTTCATCCTAAATCCAGTGTTGTCTCTTTTGTGGGAAAACACAGCTGCATTACTATAAAAATACATGCAGATGCTTCTGGTTATATTCACCATTCTGATCCAAGGTTTAAAACCAACTTATTCTTTAGCTTAGATCCAGGACGCACCATCTTTCCCTTTTCCCCTAGAGGTTGGACCAATTTAGGCCTCAGTTCAAGAAATACTTTCTGAGATCTAGCCAGAACTTTCTCATTGTTATTCCTAGATGAGGCCACTGGGAAAAGTCAGATAATCCAGGAGGGTCAGAAGCAAACCTTGGCATGTTTACTAAAAAGTATACAAGGGACTGGAGCTCAGCAGTAAGGCCTGAGTGTAGACATAGAGTGCTCTGATCACCACATCTCCAAGATGGACTGTCAAGAACAGAATCATGATTCAGAATGTGTTTGCTACATACCCTCCTTTAGAGGCAGGGCTGTAATCAGTTGTTCTCAAATTAGGAGAGACCATGGTGCCCTGCATAACTTCATGTAACCAGCTTGAGAAGCTCAATATAGTTATTGTGTGGGCTTCAAATAATGCTATCCTTGATAATATTACCTTCCAACACTCATCCCCTTACAGAAGCCTGAAAAGAAACATGAATTGGAGCACCACTATGTTTAGCGTAGCTGCACATTTTCTCCTACTGAAATGAGAGAACAAGGAGACAGAGGCTGACTCCAGGAGAGAGAAACCTACATTTGGATGTCCGCCCTCTATTGGATTCTATAATCCTCACATAACACTTTAGGTAAGGTACAGCTCAGATTTTTTTGGTAATATCTTTTTCCCTTTCCTCTAACCCCTTCTTGTATTTTTTTCCGTATGAAAATGTAATTTAAAATAACTTCCTCCTAATGGAAATCGGTTACACTTTCAACTATGTAACATAGCCTCCAGAATCAGAACCGTTCTAAACAAATGTTGTCATATGTGTTTTATTTATAAATGGATTAATAAATATATTAAGAATAATATTATTTTACTTAAGTTGAGATGTTAGCTGAACCGCAAAACCACATGGGCCAAGAATAAATTGTGGAATGACAACTTCATTCTCTACCTTATTACTTATTCAAATCACATATACCAGATTTCCTGACCCTGAATATGGGGCAGAAGAAAACATCCAATAGTAAGAGAAGGACATTTTTCTATTAAAGGACATTGACTAACTCCATAGAGAAAAAATGTTATGGACTATAGTTATGGACTCTAAACACATGTATATAATAATATAATGTGTATATTATATATATACACAATAATATATATATAAACAATAATATAAATGTGTACAAACACATTTTCTTCAAGAGGGAATAACCTAAAACAGTTCACTTATATTTAAAAATAAGAGGTAACAATTATAAAAGCCATTTACTAAAACAAAGGACAATTAGAAACAGAGAAGACAGCAAGAAACAGTGTACACACCCCCCCACACACACACACACCTTTAGAGCAGATTATAACTTAGTGATGATAAGAAAGATCACAGCACAAAGCAGCATGGATGAAAGAGATATAAAGAAAGATGAAATGATTCAGAAAACAGGGTTGCCTTGAGCAGGCTCCTGTCATGGATATCCTCCTGTTTCCCTGGACTGATGGTGTATCCCTATAACAAACAAAACCTTTGTTGCCTTGCTTTTGTTTTTAGCAAAATGGAGTTTCTACTCCTTGCATTTTTTTAAACCTTTTTTCCTCTGGCTACAAGCAATTATTTCCCTAATTGGCTACTATTAGGGCATGTTCATTAACTGAGCCAGCAAATATTTAGTAAGCACCTATAATATACCAGCTAGTGTCCTAGATTCTAGGAATACATTGGTGAGCAAAATAATGTCTTCCTCTTACATTCAGATTGTTGAGACAGAAAATACACACTAAGTATATAATACAATGCCAGGTAGTGATAGGCACTTTGAAGAAAACTAAAGTGGAATTGGGAAACAGAGCAACAAAGATGGATTAAAGTAGGGAAAGCCTCTGTGAGTTTCTGATTTTTACCAGAAATCTGAATGAAGTAACAGATTAAGGCATGTGAATACTGGCCAGGTGGAGAGAGGGATGTTCCAGGCCTGGATATGGGCCACCCCTGGCATAGTCAAGGACCAGCACAGCTAGAGTGAGGCCAGTAGGGGGAAGAGTGGTAGGAAATGAGGACATGGAAGAAGGCCTTATTGGCCTTCCTAGCTATGATAAGGAATTGGGGGGTTTTAAGTATATTTAAAAGACTGAGAAGTAGTAGTTGATGTGGTCAGATTTTCTAAAAACTGTCATCAAGCTACTATGTGGGTAAGTCTCTAGGCATATAAAAATAGAAAAAGGCAATTTAAAAGGTTTTTATAGTAGTCAAAATGGGAATTTCATGATAACATGCACCAGGGTGAAAGCTGATAGGAATACTAAGAATTGTTCAGATTCTGAATGTTTTGAGGCCTAGAACATTTGTTGATGTCGAGTATTGAGAGGAGTGGTAAGGATGTAGTCAGAGTTATACACTTGCCTGGCAGCCATTTAGGGGTAAGTGAAAGAAGGGCAGTGAAAGAAGGATGGGCCAGTTTGAGGGGAGAAGAATCAAAAAAGTTCAATCATAGGCACGTTCCATTCGATATCAAATGGAGATGTTGAGAAAGAAATTGGGTAGATAAATCCAGGTTGCCAAAGAGACTTCATAACTAGGGAGAGAAAAATCTGACTTCATCTTACATAGATGGTGGATTCTTATATCAAGGGGCTCACTGGCAGGTCACTTACAGAGAGGGGATCAGCGAAGAAGGAAGAGTATCAGGGATTAGGTCCTGGGGAAAACATGTACAGGTCAGAAACTCTGACACAGAAGCTTGAGATGATATAGAGAGAGAAATGAGAATGACTAATCTATGCACAGATCTCCAATTAATTCAAATCGCAGAATGCTTTCAGTGACATTACACCGTAGTTATATTTTTACTTTACATGACAAAATATATATAGAATATCATCATGAGGTACTTTCCCTGCACGTGATAAATTTCAACTGAGGACTGAAGCCTGTGTAGTCTGGTTAGGGTAAATCTCAGTTAAAAGAGACCATTAGTGTTTAGTCTAAACCTCATTCGTTTAGGGGCACCCGGATGGCTCAGTTGGTTAAGAGTCTGCTTTTGGCTCAGGTCATGATCCCAGGGTCCTGAGATCAAGCCTTGCATCAGGCTCTCCGCTGAGTGGCGAGTCAGCTTCTCCCTCTCCCTCTGTGATTGCTCTCAGTTTCGCTCTCTCTCAAATAGATAAATAAAATCTTAAAAAAAATAAAATAAAAATAAAAAAATAAACCTCATTCATTCATACCAATTTCATTTAAAATGTTTATTCAAGGTGACAGAACAAGAAGCTTACTCCACTTCAGCAATAAATTTTTAACTGCAAAGGGAACAAAGTTAAGAATAAAGAATACTTTGAAGAATTGTGCCTATGTCACTGAACACTGAGGGAAAGTAACATTGCAAACTGTGTGATTTCAGGAGATCTTTAAAAATAAGAGGGTACACAAACGTTACAAGTGGCCTTGCTGTAAGCAATGGCTGACTCTATTGATGTTTCTGAACTTGGTTGAAAGCCTCTGAATGACAAGAAGCATCTATCTTAATTTTATGTAGTGCTGAGGACACAAAAAAAGGTAGAGGTGTAATGGCCCATAATGGACATGGTAATTATGATGGCAAAGCTGTAACAAGCACCCACACCCCCAAGTTCTTATTTCCTCCCAATATCACTGGGGCAAAGAGTGCTAAGTATCTTTAAGTAATCTAAAACTGTGCTGCCAACTGAATTGTAAAGAAAATTGATGAACATCTTAAGATGTGGTCATTTATAACATGGTGATGCCTTATTATTGCAGTTTGAAGAGAAAAAAAAATGAGAAACCCAGTTGAAAATAACCACTCTGACTCTGTGAGTGAATTCATTCTTCTTGGATTCCCATGCTCCTGGGAGATTCAGATCCTCCTCTTCTCATTCTTCTTTGCAATCTATGTCCTGACACTAACTGGAAACGTGTGCATTATCTCTGCAGTGTGGTGGGAGAGCCATCTCCACACCCCCATGTACATCCTGCTGGCCAATTTTTCCTTCCTGGAGATCTGGTATGTCACGTCTACTGTCCCCAATATGCTAGCCAACTTGCTCTCTGAGACCAGCACCATCTCCTTCTATGGCTGCTTCCTCCAGTTCTACTTCTTCTTCTCCATGGGCACCACTGAGACTTTCTTCTTGTCTGCCATGGCCTTTGACAGGTACCTTGCTATCTGCAGGCCCCTGCACTACCCCACTGTCATGACTGTTCAGCGCTGCATCAGAATAGGGGCTGGGTGTTGGGTGTGTGGCTTCTCCTGTTTTCTCCTCCCAGTTTACCTCGTCTCCCAACTTCCTTTTTGTGGTCCCAATACAATTGATCATTTTTTATGTGACCCGGGGCCTCTTATGAAGCTGTCCTGTGTGCCAGCTCCTGCTATTGAGGTCATCTGTGCCGTCTTTAACTCAGTCCTCATTTTTTCCACCTTCCTCTTCATTACCAGCTCCTATACTCTGGTGATCAGATCTGTGCTGAGGGTCCCCTCAGCAGAAGGTCGGCATAAGGCCTTCTCCACATGTGGCTCCCATCTTGCTGTGGTGTCCCTATTCTATGGCTCTATCATGGTGATGTATGTGAGTCCAACAGCAGGCAATCCAGCAGGGATCCAAAAAATTGTGACTTTATTTTATTCTGTGATGACTCCATTTTTCAATCCCTTGATCTATAGCCTCCGGAATAAGGAGATGAAGAAGGCCCTGAAAAAACTGTTTAGGATTATGAGATTTGGTCAAAGGCAGCCTCTCAAGAACTAGAATCCATAAATGCATAGGACATATAGTGTATAAAATTATAGGAGGTTAATGGTCTTAGGTAAATTTGAGAGGCAAATATGTCTCCCATATTCCCTGGAATATTTTTAGAAATGCATATCAATGAAGCAAAGAGCAAATGAGATCTTACGAGAACTTGCATAATCATTTGTACTAGACTTTACTGTATTAATATTCCTGTGTGTCCTGCGTGCAAACAGAAAATGTGAAACATTCTCAGCCTCTTTGCAGAAAAACCATATATAACCCATATGTCACCTGGTCAGCTTCTATCTTTTGCAGATATAGGTAAAATTTGCCTCTGATCCCCAGTTTCTCAGTACTTTAAAGTACCCACCACTACCTCCCTACATACATAACATACAACTATGTTCATGTGTGCTTCTTTTCTCCCATCCCTAAATCTACCTTGTATCTTGTTTTGATCACATCAATCTGTATGTGAGACTCACCCCTTCAATATTTCATCCGAAAACAAAGACAATGCAGTTTTGTGTGGGTTTATTAACCTGACTATAGGTTGGGGTTAGGGAGAGTTATAAGAAAGGCCACTGTGCTGAATACCCAGTCAATCTTTCATATTTTACCTGATCTGCCCCTTTCTCTTCTTTCCTCTTCCTCTTCCCACCACCCACCAGAACAACCAGAACATCTTTCCCTTTCTTATTCAGGATAATTATTTTCTATATGTAGGCCCTTTGCAATTTTAAATTATTCCTCAAACTGGGCTTGTCAAAAAATTTCTTCTCAGCAAATCTAATTCTTAAATAAGATTTTGTGAAAATAGGGGTTTTTTCCCCCAATTGTTTACTTTTTGAGCTGTTATAGGTTCTTATAACATCATATTCTTCATCTTACTACCACCCAGTACCATTCAATACAAAAGAATAAATGTACTGAAACAGAAATGAGACCTGGAAACAAGATTACTTGGAAAAAAACTTAATGAAAAAAATAATTCATACTTTACTTTATGATTTTTAAAGCGGTTTTCTCCCTATTTGTATTAGAATTAACACTAACCATGCAGAGAAGATAATGTGTATGAGTCTGAGGATAGAAATAGGATCATATAAAAAAAAAAAAAAAAAAGAACTAAGAGAGTGTGTTCACCACTCTTCAACAAATGGTGTTGGGAAAACCAGACAGCCACATGCAAAATGAAACTGGACTACTTTCTTACACCATACACAAAAATAAACTCAAGATGGATTAAAGACCTAAATGTAAGACCTGAAGCCATAAAACTCCTAGAAGAAAACATAAGCAGTAATTTCTTTGACGTTAGACTAAGAACAAATCTTTTAGATAGGTCCCCACAGGCAAGGGAAACAAAAGCAAAAATCCAACTACTGGGCCTATACCAACATAAAAAACTTAACACACAGCAAAGGGAAGGGGAAAAGCAACCTAGTGAATAGGAGAAGATATTTTTGAATGATATATCCAGTAAGGTGTTAATATCCAAAATATATAAAGAACTCAAAGAATTCAACACACACAAACAACCAATCTGATTAAAAAATGGGCAGAGGACCTGAATAGATATTTTTCCAAAGACAACATACAGATGTCCAAAAGATATGTGAAAAGATCTCAACATCATTTATCATCAGGGAAACAAATCAAAACTATGATGACATATGTCACCTTACATCTGTCGCAGTGATGTCACATCAAATAGACAAGAAATAACAAATGCTGGCAAAGATGAGGGGGGAAAAAAGAACGCTTGTGCACCATTGGTAGGAATGTAGTTGATACAGCCACCATGGAAAAGAGTATGGAGGTTAAAGAGATTATGCAGAGTGAAATAAGTCAAGCGAGAGAATCAATTATCTTATAGTCTCACGTGTGGATCATAAGGAAAAACATGGACGGCATCGTGAGAAGGAAAGGAAGGGTGAATGGGGGGAAATCGGAGGGGGCGATAAACCATGAAAGACTGTGGACTCTGAGCAACAAACTGAGGGTTTTGGAGGGGTGGGGGTGAGGGGTTGGGCAAGCCTGGTAGTGGTTATTGAGGAGGGCACGTATTGCACGGAGCACCGGGTGTAGTGCATGAACAATTAATCTTGTAACACTGAAAAAATAAAATAAAAGTATTTGGGGAAAAAAATTAAAAATAGAAATACCAAAGATCCAGTAATTTCACTTGCCAAAGGAAAAAGCAGTAAGTGGACATGCAAAATGGATGACGGGAAGTGGGAGACAGAGGTTTCCAATTATGGAATGAATAAGTCACAGGGATAAAAGTTACAACATAGGGAATACAGCCAATAGACTTGCAACAGTGTTGTATGGTAACTGATGTACACTTATGGTGAGCATAGCATAATGTATAAAGTCACTGAATCACTATGTTATACACCTGAAACTAATGTAGCATGGTGTGTCAACTACAATAAAATAAAAATACATTTTTAAAATTTTTTATAAAGACATGCAAAAATTGCTATAGTATGATTAAATTAGGAATGGGAAAAATGGAGAAATGCAACAAAGATTAAAAACAATTTGATTTAGATGGACCAGTATTGCCATTAATAATTTTTCTATATTTTTTCATATTTGACAATTTTTCTTAGATTTTCTGAAATAGTCACTTTAATTGTATATAATTTTCTAGCACAATGTACATGCCTAGTAACAAAACAAAGAGTAAATGTCCTACGGTGGTATGCAACTTAAAATGTTAAAAAAACAAATCTTTATATAAGTACAAAACCTGTTAAAGTTGTTTTATCCAGGATGAGAGTGAACAAAAAGAGTTATTTTGGGAGAGATTTAGGCAACTGAGTCTCAGGCCTTCGAAGTTGTCTCCCTAAAACAATTTCTTTCCCAGATTTCTTTTCTTTCTTTTAAGATTTTATTTATTTATTTGAGAGACAGAGAGAAGGAGACAGAGTATAAGCAGGGTGGAAAGGCAGAGGGAGAGGGAGAAGCAAACTCTCCACTCAGCAGGAAGCCTGACACTGGGCTTGATCCTAGGACCCTGAGATCGTGACCTGAGCCAAAGGCAGGTGCTTAACCAACGGAGCCACCCAGGCACCCCTCCTTCCCAAGGTTGTAATTATCTGCCCTGTGTGTGGGAAAATGACAAGCTTAACTGTATTTTGTAATTTGTCTTTTAATTGTAATTTGACAAACTTAATTTCTTCAATAGTTGTATCTTTAGTTTTCCCCATATCCTTCCAGATCTCTCTATCAATATATTCAGGAAATTTTCTGAATTTTCTCTTAAATTTCATCCCCCAACACAATGTGCCTTAGATTGTTTTTAAGATCTTAGGCTCAAACAGTATTACCGTTCCTGAAACCACATCACACCCCTGTTCAAATTATTCTTATAGAAACTCCCCAGGCCACGGGCTTACTATTGACAAACGTACACTATTTCCCTATCCCAAACATACTCAATGGTCCTAAAACTAAATTGTCAGTATCTATTATTCGGATATTATACTATGATGTGTTTTCTCTTTCCCAGAATTTTCTTTTCCTCCTTTGAAATATTCCTTCACTCATTTATTCATTTTTTTGATATACTCATCTTCCAAACAATTACTTAGTGTCTCCTATGTGCTAAGTATTGATCCCAGGTTTGGGGAAATAAAGAAGTGCAAAATGCAGACCTTAGAGACTTACAGCTATTAAGAGAGTAGATCCTAAGAGTCATCCTCTCAAAGAGAAATTTTCTCATTTTCATGAAAGGGAAATAAAATTTTCTTTTCATTCGATCTATATGAGATGATGGAGATTAACGAAACCTATTGTGGTAATCATTTCACAACACATGTAAATCAAACCATCATGCTGTACACCTTAAACTTATAGTTATGGATGTCAATTATTTCTCAGTAAAACTGGAGGAAAAACAGAGTGAGGAGACTCTAGGCAAATAGAGAGGAACCAGGGAAGGGGACTAAAGGATCCAGAAACTCTAGGGATTTTGTCTATCAAAACAGCCTTAAAAGCAGCCTAGACCTGTCCACTGCTCTGATTCCACTGCCTCACCTAGTAAAGGGATCCCCAACTGCAATAAAGGGGGAGGTGGTAAGAAATTCAATTCAAACTGCCAAGTTTGGAATGAGGTCAACAAATCTGTCCACAAACTTCACAAACATCCTTGCAATTGGCTACAGATTTCCATGTTACAATTCCCCCCTAACCCCTGTCTCTCTATATTACAACAATGACAAACAATGGTAAAAGAGCTCAATAGAAAAAAAGAAAAATATATATATTTGACAAGCCTTCTATCTAAAAAACTATAAAACTCTACTGAAAGAAATTCAAGAAGACTTGAGTTAATAGAAAGATATGCCAAATCAATGGATTGTAAGAGTAATTGTGTAGATGACAATAAATCTTCCCATTCAAAGCAATCTCAATCAGAATTCCAGCAATAATTTCTGTGCAAAATTGACAAGAGAATCCTAAATTTGGATGGAAATTGTGGAAATTGTAGAAAAGCCATGGGCAAAAACTACCAAAAAGAATTTGAAGAGAAATAAATTGAGAGGACTTATCTCACTAGATATCAAAACTTATTATAAAGCTATGAAAATTAAGAGAATGTACTACTGATACAATAGGTATAAAGAAAGATGATTGCACTACCAGGTATATATCCCCAAGATACAAATTGTATCCATCTGAAGGGGCACCTGCACCTCAATGTTTATAGCAGCAATGTCCACAATACCCAAACTGTGAAATGGATAAAGAAGATGTGATATATGTAATATATGTGATATATATGTGAGGGGGGGTATGTGTGTGTACACACACTTACACACATGCATGTATACATACATACACACACACACACACAATGAAATATTACTCAGCCATCAGAAGGGATGAATACTTACCATTTACATCGATGTATATGGAACTGAAGGGTATTATGCTGAGTGAAATTAGCATATGGTTTCACTCATATGTGGAATACAAGAAACTGTGCAGAGGATCTTAGGGGAAGGGAGGGAAAACTGAATGGGAAGTCATCAGAGAGGGAGACAAACCATGAGAGACTCTTAACTATAGGAAACAAATTGAGGGTTGTTGGAGGGGAGGCTGGTGGGGGATGGGGTAATAGGGTGATGGGCATTAAGGAGGGTGTGTGATGGGATGAGCACTGGGTGTCATATGCAACTGATGAATTACTGAACTCTACATCTGAAGCTAATGATGTACTACATGTTGGCTAGTTGAATTTAAATTTAAAAGTTAATTAATTAAGAGTGATGAAGTGTGCCTGTGTGGATCAGTTGGTTAAGCACCTGCCTTCAGCTCAGGTCATGATCCCAGAGTCCCAGGATCAAGCCCCGCATCATTCTCCCTCTCCCTCCGCTCCTCCCCCACTCATACTCTCTCTCATTCACACTCTTTCTCAAATAAATAAATAAAATCTTTAAAAAAAAACCTATAAAAAGACAGATGAAATTAAATAGAGAATTCAGAAACCAACCCATGCATATATATGGCCACTTAATTTATGATAAAAATAGGACTACACCGCAGGTGTAGAATACAGGTTTAACAGAAAAAAAAGTCTAGGTCAATGGATTTTCATGTGGAAAGATGAAATCTAACCTATATATGTCACTCCATACAAAGAAATTATGACTAGGATTATCGTAGATTTTAAATTTGAAAGTAAGATATTAACACTTCTAAAAAATAAAGTAGAATATTTTCATAACTTTAAGGAAAAAGAAGTAGCTATAAAGAAACTTGATTAATAAAATAGATGCATTAAAATTAAGAATTTCTATTCATTAGTAAGCCAGTCAGAAAAAGACAAATACCATATGATTCCACTCAAATGGAACGTGGAATTTAAAAAACAAAACAAGGGAGGAGAGGAAGGAAAGACAAACCAAAAAACAGACTCTTAACTACAGAGGAAAACAGATGGTTACCAGAGGGGAGGTGGGTGGAAGGAAGGGACAAATAGGTCATGGGGATTAAAGAGTGCACTTCTCTTGATGAGTCCTGAGTAATACGGTAATACCTGGAACTGTTGAATCACTATGTTGTACACCCGAAATGAATATAACACTATAGGTCAACTACACTGGAATTCAAATTAAAAAAAAAGAACTTCTGTTTATTAAAGAGAAATCATGAGACTGGAAAAATAAGCCAAATAAATGGGAGAAAATATTGGGAATACATATAACTGATTAAAGGCTTGTTTTCAGAATGCATTTTAAGCCTTTAAAGAAGTAACAAATTCCCAATAGTTTAAAAGTGGGCAAGACTCTTGGAAAGTTTTTATTCAAAAAAAGGCTATATCCAAATACAGCATGGGATGTGTTTACCTAAAATTTTTTTTTTCAAAAAAAGTAACATAATCAAGGACAAACAAAAACAAAACAAAAAACACAGATTAATGAGGATTAGCACATACTACTCAGAGGATACACATTTGGGCAACTATTTTGGAATTCTCTTTGACATTATCTGTTATAGGTGAATATATGCATTCCCTGGAACCCAGAAACATCATATATATAGAACATAAATTCTTGTAAGCATACACCAAGAGATATGTAAAATACTATTCACTGCAGCATTACTCATATTAGCCCCAAACTGAATGTCCCAACAACAATAAGGTGGAAAAGTGGTATATTCATATAAAGGAATAATATATAGCAATAAAAATAAATGAACTAGTTAGATGGAACATTACAGATAAATCTCACAAATTTAATTATGAGTTAAAGATTCCAGACACAAAATATATGCTGCAGGATTTCATTTACATACATTTAAAACACAAATTAAAAACCTGGTGTTTGATTATAAGTAAGTAAAATTTTGAAAGTTATCTCCTCTTTTGAACAAATACTGTTAAATCATCACAAGAGAAAGTCCCAAATCCCCAAAACAGGCAAATGGGTGGTATTTAAAGTAGGGATAGAGGTTACTCTGGAGAAAGTAGTACCAGGAAAGGTGACAATGAGGCTTCTGAGATGCAGCATAATGTCCTTTTACTCAGGTGGTGGTGAAGTGGATGTGTGTATTTTTAGTAATTCCGTGAGCTGTATAATTACAATACGCATATTTTTCGATACCATGTTTTAAAATTAAAAAAAAAAAAACCCAAGCCAGATCATCTTATTCTCTGCTCAAACACGTCCACTGATCCTTTCTAAACAGTGAAAGCTAAAGTCTTTACAACAGCCCATAGGTACCTTCACCCTGTTTTATTTCTACCATCTTGTCCTGCTGCTTTCCCCACTGCCATGCTGGCTGCCCTCTTTGCTCTTTCTCCAACATATTACCCTTTCTTCTGGTTCTTATGACTGACTATTCTTTTTGCCTGAAATGCAATATCACTAGCTAGCCATATAGTTTGTCTCACTTCAAGACACGGTTTGAATGTTACCTTCTTAGGGTGCCTGGGTTCTCAGTTGGTTTAACATCTGCCTTAAGCCTAGGTCATGATCTCAGGCTCCTGGGATTCAGTCCCATGTCAGGTTCCCTGCTGAGCAGGGAATCTGCTTATCCCTCTACCCTTCCCTACCTCATACTCTCTCTCTCTCTCAAATACATACATACATACATACATACATACATACATACATACATACATACATAAATAAATAAATAAATAAAATTTTTTAAAAGTAAAAAATAATAAATATTACCTTCTCTATGAGGATTTCCTTACCACCCTAAAATCATGAAATCTTCCCTTTCTAGTATTCCCTCCCCACTCCCTACCTAGTTTTTAATCCATATTTTCTAATAATACTATATAATCATTTTATTTATGTTATTTATTTTCTTCTACCTCCAAAAGAATATATGTACTGTGAAGACAGGAGTCATAGGGTTGTTTCATATAATATCCCTGGGATCTTAAATATTGATCAGCATATGGCAAGTATTCAATAAATATTTGTGAAATAACAGAATGCCAATTAAATTTCTTGAGCTGCCAATGCTTTCCAGCCTAAGATATAACTGACATATAAATTATGTAAGTTTAAGGTGTGCAACATTACAACATGATGATTTGATACATGTGTATATTGTGAAATGATTACCACAATACGGCTAGTTAACACCTCCACCACCTCACTTCACATAATTACCTTTTTTTTTCTTTTGGTGGTGAGAACATTCAAAATCTACTTTCTTAGTGACTTTCAAGTATATAATACATAGTTGTTAACTATAATCACCACACTGTGCATTAGAACTTATATATCTTACAGCTGGAAGTTTGTACCCTTTGACCAACATCTCCCCATTTTCTTCATCCCCCAGTCCCCAACAATCACCATTCTACCCCTTGTTTCTAAAAGTTTAAGCTGCCAATTCTTTCTGATGTACAAAGAATGGACCTCAGGTATCTCTGACAAACTACCCCAAGTACAGATATTTGATGGTCAAAGAATGACTACTTCTCTTATCTATCTTCAAAATAGATAAAGTGTCCAATGATAGAGCTCCCTGTTGTAGCTATTATGACTTAATTATTCCCCCAAAACTTTCAACAATACATGGCTACTAGAGAAGAAAGAAAAGACGGACTCAACTTCTATAGCTTCACTATTCCTTGTGGAAACTAAGAAGAGGTGCTTGATTATAATGAAAATTCAAAAATTATCTCTTCTTTTGAACAAATACTATCAAATTCTCAAGAGAATAAATCCTAAATCCCAAAAGGTCATGAGGCAAAAAAAAAGAAAAGAAAAGAAAAAATAGACATATATAACACCTTCATTTGGGCTTTCATTTTGACCATAAAAATGTGCTTTGAAACTAGAGAAAAAATATCTTGTAGGATTCACTCTTTGAAATCCATGAGAGATTACAAACTGGATCATCCAATTTCTTGGAAGTCCTTTACATGCCTGTTGCTGTGAAGTAATATTTTATGTCTGGTCTCTGATCCTCTTCTCAGCATTCATCCAAGGAGTAAGTAGAAACTGTTTAACATGTGAGCCACATGTGCTTGAATTTTTTGCAAAAATAATTCTATAGAAAGTGTTTTCTTATCTTTGAAAAAATGAAAATATTTTTTAAAGATTTTATTTATTTATTTGACATAGAGAGAGAGAGAGAGATCACAAGTAGGCAGAGAGGCAGGCAGAGAGGGGGGGGAAGCAGGCTCCCCGCTGAGCAGAGAGCCCGATGTAGGGCTCGATCCCAGGACCCTGAGATCATGACCCAAGCCGAAGGCAGAGGCTTCAACCCACTGAGCCACCCAGGCGCCCCTGAAAATATTTCATTAGAATGAAATGCTGACAAATAAATAAAGCCCCAAAATACTAATTTCCTTGTTTCCCTGAATTCTGGAGAATATTTTTCACTTAGTTTACGTATCATTCTAAAAGATTAATTAAAAAAATACATACAGAGAGGCTTAGGATTTCTAGTGATGATGTATGTTAACTGACAGTTTGCTGAAGAAGGATTTATTTTGATGATTTTTGTTGCTTGGTAGGTAAATATGGCAAATCTCTCTTTCCAGAGATATCTTCTTTCCCAAACCCATATACTGCTTTTCAGTTCCATTACACTAATGATCCCTGGTTTAATAAGGATTCTTTTTGAAGTACCAAGTTTTCAGCATGTTAAGTTTTATTGTTATTTTTGTTGTACATACAGGATGTACCCTAAACTCTGGCATTGGACAATTACTATCCCCAGGAAATATTCTAAAACAAGAAGAGTAAGTATCAATAATGATTTGAAACACATCCTTTGTCAGTGACCTTTTTGTAAATAAAACAATTTAACTGAGATGGCTGATAGTGGGTCCTGAGTAAATAGGACCACAGAAATGTCTAAAGACAAAAGGACAATACAGTGGAATATAAAAAAGTACTACAACATAGGAAATATAATCAATAATATTGTAATAACATATTTGGTAACTTATGGTAACTATACTTAGCATCATGGCAAGCAATGCAATATGTATACAAGTGTTAAATCACTATATTATACACCTGAAGTTAATAGAACATTGTATGTAAACTATACTTCAATATACTTCTTTTAAAAAGGTATTAGGGGATATGATTTCTCAAAAGCCCTGTGTGAATGAATGGATTCTTTCTTTAAAAACATTACCGAACTATTTTTAGAAAACCCAAAGACCTAAGGATTAGACTGACCTGAACTTCTACAACCATATGCACAATCTTCTCCAGGGCAATGAGAATCTATAACTAGTAGTCCTTCCAATCTAAATGTTGTCTCAATGGTCAAATAAAAGAGTCAGCCATCTATGTGGTCGACCTTTATATCAATTTGCCCAGGGCTTCTCTGAGTCAAAGTCTTGGATTTCCACCTTAAAAAGGCTTCCTTGATTTATTAAATGTTCCTGATAAAATGCAAAAGTACTTCCAGGAATGGAAAACAAAAATTCAGCAAAAATGTATTAAAAATTTGTTAATCTTTGATTATAAGCTCCATAGTGCAAGATCTGTCATATTCACAGCTGTCTCTCCAGCACTTAAAAGACCACTAAACACAATGAAGAAACTTAATAAATATTTTGAATGAAAATACTTCACTTACTGTAAAAGGTCAGAGGAAACTGAACCGAGTTTCTATTTAACAACAACTACACGGAATGGAAGTAACCAGAGACAGAAGGAAGAAGCTCCTTGTTTCAGATTTACCCAGATAAGAAAGGCCTATATGGGGCTTAGTGAGATGTAAAATGATACCAAAGGTCTATCTAAAAGAGAGAAAAACAAACATGTGGAAAAGGGCTGTGGGGGGAAAAAACGGATTATGGAAATTCTCACAAAAACTTAAAACCTATTCTCCCATTTTTCTTTCTTTTTTTTTTTATTTTCCCATTTTTCTTGCAGTCAACTCAACCATCGGTTGTACAGTACAAGTACAGGCACAATGAACTTGGCCACGGTGACTCAGACTAGCTGCTTTCCCTCAAGTCAGTTGCTATAATGGGCATATCTGGTTCATATATGCACAGGGAAGTCTATTAAAATAGCCAGAGCAATTGAGAGATAAAGGCATAGTACTCTTTCTCACAGTGTATACTGCATTTAGTTGCCTAAAAAGGAAGCATTTTTTATACAAAACATTGATATGAATCCATAAAGTGGCATAAAAAAAAAAACATAAATCCCAGAATGCTAGAGGTATTTTTTCTTGTCACTTTAAAACACCATGAGTAACCTGGGGGAACTGAAAGTGAATATGAGTTATCAATTTATGTCCTATCATCGCACTACATTTATATAGATTCTTTAAGTGTCTTGATTTAGTTTTTTTTATTATTAAGTCAGTTATTAGTCTTAAAAAATCAAGTACTCAGACTCTTGAAAGAACTTCAAATGAACAGAAATGTACTATTGATAGTCAGGTAAATAGGTGAAAGAGTAAAATCTGGTAATCTATCAGAATCACAAAAGTTTGAATTGCTAGCATCTAGTCTAGCCTTCTGAGGAAGGGAAAAATTTGTCTCCAATTCATGTTTTCCTTCTTTTCTATTATTGTGACTTTTTAAAAAAATATATGCTCAGGGACTGAGTCATGAAAGTCA
>CM052797.1:60029710-60095111 GCA_028533885.1 Nasua narica | reverse complement strand
TAAAGGAATGAAAAAGAATAAAAAAATCAAGACCAGAGAATTTTATCTGAAATTAATTTATCCATTTCTGAATACTGTATTTATTGAGCATTTTCATCAGGACTATTTTAGGCACTGGGAGAAAGAGGTATTAATGAGACAGGTAAAGTTACGGTTCTCCTAAAGGTGCAATCTAGTGGGAATAGACAGACATTAAAGATAGAAAATGAACAGAATGGTTTCAGGAAGAGATACAGAAACTAAAGGAAAGTACAAGTATAGACAGATATATAGATAGATAAGAGCTGGAGAGTGTGGGGTGAGGATAATAAGTTTACTTTCTATCTTTAAACAGATAAACAGTCAACCATGCAAACATCTGGAGGCAGAGCATTCTAGACAGAGGGAACAGGTAGTGCAAAAACCTGAAGATGGTAATTAACTTGGTATATTTGAAGAATATAACAAAGTTCAAATTCACTGAGGCATAATAAGTGAATATAAAAAAGATTAGAGTTGAAGATACCAGGTAGTGTGAAACACACATGAGTCTATGAAGTGACTATAAAGAGATTGATTTTTTTTTTTGTAATTATAATAGGAAACCCATCCTAAGGCTTTAAACAGCAGAATGATTTCTCACATGCAGTTTTATAAATGTTTTAGGGATGTAAACTCAAGATTCTGTGCAGATATCAAGAGTTAAAAATTACATTAAGAGGGAAATGTTATATTTTGAAAGAAATTAAGCTGCCATTTTTTCCCATAATTAGATGAAGGCCAAAAACCTGGTTATTTTCTTTAAAAAATATTTTTTGAGTATAGTTGACACACAATGTTAAATTAGTTTCAGGTGTATGACACAGTGATTTAACGTCTCTGTATGTTATACTATGCTCAAAAGAAGTGTAGCTACTCTCTTTCCTCACACAACACAATTTTAGTACCATTAACTATGTTCCCTATGGCGTATCTTTTATTTCCTTGACTTATTCTTCCATAATTGGAAGCCTGTATCTCCTGTTACCTTCACCTATTTTCCCCATCCTTTCACCTGCCCTCCCCTCTGGCAACCATAGGTTTGGTAGGTTTATTCTCTGTATTTATAGGTCTGATTCAGTTTTTGTTCCTTTGTTTATTCTTTTTGTTTCCACATAGAAGTGAAATCATATGGAATTTGTCTTTCTCTGAATTTTTTTACTTAAGTATTCATTTAAATTCCAGTTAGTTAACATACAGTGTAATGTTAGTTTCAGATGTACAATATAGTGATTCAACACTTCTATAAACACCCAATGCTCACCACAAGTGCGCTCCTTAATCCCTATCATCTATTTAACCCATCCTTCTATCCACCTCCCTTTTGGTAATCATCAGTTTTTCTCTATAGAGTCTGTTTCTTGGTTTGCTTCTCTTTTTTTTTCTTCCTTTCCTCACTTGTTTTATTCCACATATGAGTAAATATGGTATTTGTCTTTCTCTGACTTATTTACCCAAAGAAAACAAAAATACTAATTCAAAGGGATACATGCACCCAATATTTATAGCAAAATTATTGTCAATAGACAAATAATGGAAAAAGTCCAAGTGTCCATCAACTGATGAATAGATAAGGAAGAAGTGGTATAGATATATACCATGGAATATTAGTCATAAAAAAGAATGTAATCTTGCCATTTGCAATGACATGGAGAGACCTACAGTGTGTTATGCTAAGCAAAATAAATAAATCTGTTTCACTTAGCATAATACACTCTAGGTCCATGCATTTTGTCACAAATGGGAAGTTCTCATCCTTCTTTATGGCTGTGTAATATACCATTGTATATAACTACACCACATCTTCATACATTCATCTATTAGTGGGCACTTGGGTTGCTTCCATGTCTTAGCTGCTGTAAATAATGCTATAATAAACATAGTAGTGTACATATTTTTCAGATTGGAGTTTCATTTTCTTTGGTTAAGTACCCAGTAGTGGAATTACTGAATCATATGGTAATTCTATTTTTAAATTTTTAAGGGACCTACACAGTGTTTTCCAACAGTGCATGAGGGTTCCTTTTTCTTCATATCTTCACTAAAACTTATTTCCTTTCTTTTTCATTCTAACATGGATGAGGTGATATCAGATTGTGGTTTTGATTTGTACTTGGTGATAGGTGATGTTGAGCATCTTTTCATGTGTCTGTTGGCCATCTGTCTTCTTTGGGAAAATGTCTATTTAAGTCCTCTGCGCATTTTTGTTTTTAAATTGGATTACTTGGGGGTTTTTTTTGGTATTGAGTTGAATAAGTTCTTTATGTATCTTGGGCACTAATTCCTTATTAGATATATCATTTGCAAATATCTTTTCCCATTTAGTAGGTTACCTTTTTGTTTTGTTGATGGTTTCCTTCACTGTGCAGAAGCTTTTTATTTTGATATAGTCCCAATAGTTGATGTGTGCTTTTGTTTCCTTTGCTTATAGAGATGTATCTAGAAAAACTTTGCTACAGCCAATGTCAAAGAGATTATTGCCTATGTTCTTTTCTAGGAGTTTTGTGGTTTCAAGTCTCACATTTAGGTCTTTAATACATTTTGAACTTATTTTTGTTTATGGTGTAAGAAAGTGATCCAGTTTCTTTTGCATGTAGCAGTTCAGTTTTCCCATCACCATTCGTTGAAGAGACTATCTTTCCTTCATTATATTCTTGCCTCCTTTGTCATAGAGTAATTGACCATGTAAGCGTGGCTTTATTTCTGGGCTGTCTATTCTGTTCTATTAATCTGTGTGTCTCTTTTGTGGCACTACTATTCTGTTTTGATGACTACTTTGTAGTATATTATTTTGAAATCTGGAATTTATTCTTTATTCTTCATTTTCAATAGTGCTTTGGTTATTTGGGTTCTTAGGTGCTTTCATACAAATTTTTGTATTATTTGTTCTCATTCTTTAAAAAGTGATGGTATTTTAATAGGGATTACATGGAATCTGTAGACTGTATTGGGTACTATGGACATTGTAACAACATTAATTCTTCCAATCCATGAGCATGATTTATCTTTCATTTGTTTGTGTTATCTTCAAACTCTTTATCAATATTTTATAGTTTTCAGAGTACAGTTCTTTCACCTCCTTGATTAAGTTTGTTATGAGGGATTTATTCCTTTTGGTGCCATTATAAATAGAATTATGTTCTCAATTTCTTTCTGCTATGCTGTTATTAGTGTATAGAAACACAATTTCTGTGTATTAATTTTATATACCACAACTTTACTGAATTAATTTATCAGTTCCAGTGATTTTTTGGAGTCTTTGGGTTTTTTTTTTTATGTTTAGTATCATGTGCAAATAATGATAGTTTAACTTCTTCCTACCAATATGGATGACTTTTTTCCCCTGACTGCTATGGCTAGGATTTCCAGTACTATGTTAAATAAAAGTGGTGATAATGGATATCCTTCTCTTTTCTCCTTCTGGGACCTCTATAATGTGAATGTTTGTTTCCTTGGTGTTGTTCAAGAGATCCCTCAACCTATCCTTATTTTATTTTTAAAAATTCTTTTCCACTGTTCACCCTGGGTTAATACTTTGCTGCAATTGGAATTCTCAGGTTATGTTACAGGCTATTTGATCAACATATTGAACCATTTGAATGGTGTAAGGGCAGCTATGGTAACACAGCAGCTATAATGCCAGCTCGAAGCCATCCTAGAAACCGACGTGGCCTTTTTAATTCACTAAGGGCCTGATAAAGAATACTGAGTGAGATTGACAGGGATGAAAGTGAAAGACTGCCTTTTTAAAAACCAAGATGTGGGTAGTCTTATGGTGAGTAATATTATAATTATTTACACAAGCTGTGTAACATGGCTACTGGGGGTCTGATAGAATAGAGCTCTTCTTTCTTAAATAGGGATATATTAGATCCAAATAGAAAAACATATGGGTGAGGAATACACAGCTGACTAAGATCGTAAAACTTTTATAAAGGGTCATGGAATAACTGCCTCAATTATTGCGGTATCTTCCATTCCATATGGAAAAAAGAAAGAATAAATGTCCTAATCTCCAGAGAGATGGGAAGAGGTTCTGTCTGCGGAAGGGGAGAACTGAGGCCCCCTTGTGTCAGATTATGGGAGAGGTAGCTTTACCACTTCAACTCCCATTACTAGCAGGATGGACCTCAAGTTCCTTTCTATTGCTTATGAAATGGCCTTTAGGACTCCAATCTAAAATGTTATGATTATCTGAATCAAGAAGGTGAGGACTGAGGGCCCTACATGTTTCCCAGTAAGTCATCTCCGAAGAGGGAGTCCATGTGGTGCTCCTCTCACAGTGGGAGAGAGAAGAGTGGTTTGTTAGTAGTTTGAAAGCCATGTTGGATGCTTCCAACAGAAATAAAAGTTAGTGGGACTCTCTTATTAGTATTTTTGGATATGAAATGTAACCAGATTTGAGGAATAACCATCATGCAAAGAGGGTCAGACAAGGCAACACAAATTGGAAGGAGAGAGCCATACAACTCTGTTAGTAGGTGTCGGGGCTGGGTAAAAGGAAAAGAAGTCCCTCCTAACCAGTTAGCGTTATTATTGAAGACAGAAAAGGGTTTGTCAGCCCATGTTAGGGGCTTCCAGAGGGGAGGGTTATCATGTATGCCCAGTAGTTAGTAGCCATAACTCCTGGAGTAAGGCAGTAAAATAAAATATAACCACCATGACAGATATTATTATACTTATTATTGAGACCATAGGCAGGAATATGTTTTTGGGGGTGTGGGCTTGTCCTGTTTACCTGTAGGAGTTCTTTAGCCTTTTGAGGCATTATCTTTGGATTTCCCCATTTTCTCAGTGGTGCGTTGTATCTTCAGCAATGAGTGATTCTGGTGCTGAGGCTCACACAGCTTTAGCTGATTCATCTGTGGGACTGGGTTTGGGCTGTGCCAAGCCAGAAGCCAAATTGGTCGTTCCTGTGAGGAGACACAAACAAAGCCTCTTCCATAGCAGTGAATTTATGGGGGACTTGCCACAGATTTAAGGTCTTTCCGTAAAAGTAAGGCCCTGGTCATTCAAATTAGAGTTAAGAGTGCCTTATATAATCCTGAGGAGGGGACTGGATTACTTAGGCCCGTATTCCCCCTTTATTTAACATGTTTTTGAGGGCAGAGTGTATATGTTTAATATTGGCTTGTCCTTGTGGGTTATAAGGGATGCCTGTATGATGTGTGATTCCCCAAAAAGTGTAAAATTTTTTAAAGCTATTTGGTCAGATTTGAGTCTATGTATGTCTTTCTCAAATATGACGTATCAGTTAAAGCCTTGGTAAAATAATCTTAATAATATCTTAATATTTCATTTTTATTTGACAGAGGGAAAAGCAGGCTTCCTGCCGAGCAGGGAGCCCCATGCAGGGCTCGAACCCAGGACTGTAGGATCATGACCTGAGTGGAAGGCAGACACTTAATGACTGAGCCATCCAGGTGCCCCAATATTTTTAATGGTGTCCTGTTACAAGGAGAACACATGGTTACTAAATTTATGTAAATGACTAAGATTGCCATGAGAAAAATATTGAGAGACCTTTTGAAGTTTGGAGGGTTGAAGTAGAGAAAAGTTAAACGCTTCAAGATGTTTTTTTTATTATTTTTGTATATCATTGGTGTCTTAAAGTTTCCTTAGTTTGGAAGAGCAACTAGAGAATCAACAATGTTTTAAGTAAGTCATAAAAAAACTATAATAGTTTGAACGTAGCTTCAGTAAGTTTTGGGAATTTTTACCCATTTTACTTTTAAAGATACCAAATATCTGTATTTATCCTAAATGGGCTTCTCCCTTTCCCACTGCCAAATAAATAAATGGAATCTATATGAATTTTTTAAAGATGGAGCAGTAGCTATAAATGACAAAAGTTAAAAATTTGGACATGGTTAAACAGCTGATGAAAGGTTACCTTATGGCTGGCAAGGAAATTTGGTGTCAATTTATTTTTGTGTCAATATATATTAAAACTTTAGGAATTGTATATTATTTTTAGCATACTTACAGCATTTATCCAAATTAAGTTAAGGCTTATTAACAGTGTTTCTGGAGTAACTTAACATACCAAATAAAAGGCCTAATGAGTTAAACAGACTTTATTCACAATTTAAATTTTGGGAAGTTTGTTAAAACTTTAGAAGATTGTAAAGTATATGCCTAAATAGGATTAGGGATGGCCAAAGACCTGATAAAGGCAAAACATAAACACTGGTTTTTCTGGGCAGGCAAAGAAAAAATAGCTGTTTACATATTTTTATCAAGAACAGACTAACAATTTGAGGAAAATTTTGTCTTTTGAAAGAAAAGCAGAATTTTAATCTTACATCTGTGTACTTTTAAAATCCCTTTATTTTAATCGCAGTCTCTCCTGACCACATATAAAATTACTTTCTAAAGATTTCTCTTCTTTATAGCCTTTTTTTTTTTGCATTTAGATTTTGTCCCAAGACATTTTTGCAAACAACCAGTCTTATTTAGAACAAATTATATTCCCATTCCTTACATCTTTCCTATATATCTCTACTTTTCTAAATAGAGAGTTGCTTGCTTTATTTTCATTAGTCTTACTTAGCAGAATTCTGCACTTTTGGAAATCAACTGAACAGGTCATACCAAAATTTTTTAAATGGCAAATTTATGAATTAGTTGAAGTATGTTTATTAATAGATTTAAATATCCTTAGTTTTTTTGTAATAAGGAGTTAAAAGCATAAACTATGTCCAGTAATCAAATGTATTAGATAATATGAGTATATTTTACTTTCAGTAAATCTCAGTTTCACATTTAATGCTGATAACTTTAAAGACATGTCTATTTTACACCAACAAACTTAAATTAGCTTAAATGCCAAATTATATTTAATCTGGATTCTCTTTTAGAAATGAATCAATTTGTTCCCCATTGTCAATTTTTATCTGAGACACTGGTAGAGAAATCTGGAGTGAGCAGTTTTATGGAGGCCACACCCAGGTAGTGCTGCCAGGAGACAGAGAAAGAGGGTTCCCGTTTTTTTGGACGGATGAGCAGATGTAGGTATTTGCTTGTTTTTCCACCAAAGTGGAAGTAGGCAATCCGTGTCAGAGTGGAGAAAACACAGAACTTCCCCCAAAATAAAGGGAGTTTCTGGAGCTGCTCTGGATTATTCTGTAAAATCCCTGTTCTGAGGTAGACTGATCAGAGACAGTTGGTTCCAAGGCTAGTCATCAACCCGGAGAAGTCCCCTGTTGAATATTAGCAAAGGAGCTCTTAGACCTATACGCTGTGGTGGCTACTAATTATCTTTAAAGCAGATTACATATTTTTTTTTTTTGAAAAGATGTAGAGAAGACTAAGAAATGTAGTGAGAAAAAAGCATACCATTACAACAGAAATATAGGTTGTGATGAGCAATCCTTACTGGGAAAGTGGAGAGGTTCCCCGTAAGAATTCCTTCTTGATTGTGGCCCCTGAGTAAGGACTGATTAAGTGGGGGGCGAAAGGTGCAGAGAGCTCTCCTGTTTCTTTAGCAACACTTGGCATATCTTCAGTATGTAGCGGAGTTAAAGCAGACCTCATTAGCTCCCACACTATAAGGGAGGTGAGAGGTACCCTCTTTCCCTGTTCATGGTTCCATTTTAGACTTTTTCTAACTCTTTCCCATACTTCTAAAGTTCCTCCATCAGGGAACCATGGGTTCTGTTCATATAACAACCTCTAACAAACCCCGAAGTTGGTTCTCCATTACAGAGGCCACGCTCTCTTTAAGGAGCTGTTTAAGAACTTTCATGTATTGCTTTATTTCAGCAGAGAAACGCTAACCCATGATAAAGAAAACCCAGGCCTAAAAGTTCCCTCCAACTCGGTAAGCCCCAGTGGGCTTCCGATGACTTACTGTGCAGTTCGTCCTTTTTCATTTTCAACGACTCCACCACCGATCCATCACGTGTCCTCACACGGGGCACCACTTGTCAGCTTTGGCCAGCAAGCCCTAGGACAGCAAATGAAACGATTACTCCAGACCCCTTAGTAGGAGAAAGGAGGGGGCCTTGGGACCAGAAGCTCTAGTGTCCAAAGGCCCTGAGCCAAGCTTTGTCTCTGCTTTTATTGTGAGTTTTATCAATACTCCAAGCCCAAGTCCAAAACAAGAAGGAATGTGTAGCTTTAATGATCAGGACAATAATATATGGGGCAACTGCAATGACAGGGGCAAGCAGTGCTCATGAAGTGAAGTATGTGACCATCAGAAGTGCCTGTTTTTCTTCAATATGTAAACATTTATTCCCTAGATGAGAAACTTGAGCCACAATAAGAATCTGGCTGCTTTCAGCCAAGAAACTTCAAAGGAGGTCCAGGGTTCTCAGCGCTCCTCCTTTGCTTTTCAAAAAGTCTCATCCAGGGAGGCATATAGAAGTCAGATTTTATCTATCCAGGCACTGTGAATCCCCACTCAGTATGATTTGATATAAATAATTATGTGTTTATAAAATAGTTGAAAGGTCTAGAAAAATAAGGTTGGGCATCCAGAGATGTCTCCCAGAATAACACAGGAGACTGAGGCTGTCAAGGGAGCCATTCTTGCTACAGTCTTTGCCCTCTGTTGTCTGGAAAACACCACCACATTAATCTTAGGACTAGGGTCAAAAGAATGATCCAGAGCACTGTGTGCCTTTCAAATCTCTTCTACCAAAAGAGAATTTTCTTCTACTTCCTCTCTACCCCATTAAACTTACCCAAATTCAAGGCAACATCTCCCTCAAAAATCTGTAACCCCAAATGCAAAGAAGTCTAGGATTTTTTATATTTTATTTTTAAAAATAGTAAGTTAAAATGTTTACGAATATAAATCATGTGCATGGTAAAAATATTCAGGCTATAAAAATGTTCTCATTCCTCAAATATCTCCATCTTCACTTTCAGCTTCTCATGTTGCTTCCTACTTCACTAAAAAAAGAAGAGAAATACTCACACTCCTACCACTACAACTACCCATATACCTGTATCTTGGACCATGTTTCCTTTCATCTCCCCTGAAACTGGGTCACCTGATACTGCTCCTACAAAAACTGACTCCTCCATCTATGCATCAGAATTCATCTGCTCTTTGTTACTAAAGGCAAATTACTCTGGTAGTTCTTTATTCATCATAACTTTTGCTTGCCAGTTGGGTTTTTTTTTCCCTTTAGTGTATAGCCACACTTTCTCATATTAAATAAAACTTTATTGCCTTTCCCCCTCTACATATTATCTATCTCTCATTTCTCTTCTTTTTATAGACAACTCCTCAAAAGTTGTTTATACTTAAAAATTAGTAAACTTTTCCTGTGTGTTTTAAGTTGACCAGGAATACAGAGTTCCCATACACTCTTTGCCCCCCCACAACAGCAATCATACAACAAATTGGCAAAGAAGTAGTCAAACTTTCTTAAAAGATGACCTGATACTCTATGTGGAAAACCCAAAAAACTCCACCCCCAAATTACTAGAATTCATACAGCAATTCAGTAATATGGCAGGATACAAAATCAATGCACAGAAATCAGTTGCTTTCTTACACACTAATAATGTAACTGTAGAAACAGAAACCAGAGAATTGATTCCATTTACAATAGCACCAAAAACCATAAGATACCTTGGAATAAGCCTAACCAAAGAGGTAAAGGATCTATAGTCTAGGAACTACAAAACACTCAAAAGAAATTGAAGACACAAAACTATGGAAAAAAAACCTTCATGCTCATGGATTGGAAGAATAAACACTGTTAAAATGTCTATGCTGCCCAGAGCAATCTATACTTTCAACGCCATCCTGATCAAAATACCAATGACATTTTTCAAAGTGATGGAACAATCCTAAAATTTGTATGGAACCAGAAAAGACCCCAAATCACCAAGGAAATGTTGAAAAGGAAACCAAAGCTTGGGGCATTACATTGTTGATTTCAAGCTATATCCCAAAGCTGTGATCACCAGACAGTATGGTACTGGCATAAAAATGAACACATATATCAATGGAACAGAGTAGAGAGCCCAGATTTGGACCCTCAAGTCTATGGTAAAATAATCTTTGACAAAGCAGGAAAAAAGTCTCTTCAATAAATGGTGCTGGGAAAACTGGACAGCTATATACAGAAGAATGAAACTAGACCATTCGCTTACACCACACACAAAGATAAATGGATGAAAGACCTCAATGTGAGACAAAAATCCATCCAAATTCTAGAGGAGAACATGGGCAGTAACCTCTTCGACATCAGCCACAGCAACTTCTTTCAAGACATGTCACTGAAGGCAAGAGAAACAAAAGCAAAAATGAACTTTTGGGACTTCATCAAGATAAAAAGCTTCTGCACTGGAGAGGAGCAAGATGGCAAAAGAGTAGGAGACCTAAATTTCATCTGGTCCCAGGAATTCAGCTAGATAGTTATCAAACCACTCTGAACACCTACAAAGTCAACAGGAGTTCGAAGAGAAGAATAGCAGCAATTCTATGAACAGAAAATTGACCACTTTCTGGAAGGTAGGATGTGCGGAGCAGTAAATCCAAGGTGATATATGGGAAGACAGACCGTGGGGGAGGCAGCTCCATCCGCTGGCTACTGTCAAGTGAGAGAGCAGCAGAGCACAAAATCAGAACTTTTAAAAGTCTGCTCTGTGGAGGGATATCACTCCAGTGGCTAAGGGGGGGGGGGGGGCGGTGGGAACCCTGGCTGGGACAGCGTGGTCTCAGGGTCACAGAAAGACCAAGGGTGCCTGAGTGTGGCAACCAGCTACAACGATGGAGTCAAGGAATGGGTGCTCTCAGCTTGGGGTTGTGATAAACCATGATCTGTGGCGAGACCCCCGCCCCCCCTTCCTCCACCAGGAGGAGCAGCACAGGAGTGCGCTGCAGGAATCTGCTGGGTTTGGAGACTCCAAATGGGGCTGTGATAGAAACGCTCGGAATGTGGCTGGAGACCAAGGAGACAGGCGTGATTGACTCCTTTTCTCTGAGGGCTCACTGAAGAGGGGATCCCTGAGCTCTTGGCTCCTCCAGGGCCAGAGATTGTGAGGCCACCCTCTTCATTCTTCAAGAATGAATGTACAGAAAGCTTTCAGGGGAAAAAAGCTACTGAGAGCAAACCTGAGCAGATTACTTAGCCTGGCCCCTGGCAAGGGCGGTGTTCTGCCTTGGGCAAAGACACTTGAGAGTCAATGCAACAGGCCCCTCCCCCATAAGATCATCGAGAACATCCATCCAAGACCAAGTTTACTGATCCAGGGGAATTGCAAAATGCCAGCAATAGGGGAATACAGAATATAGAATTCATGGCTTATTTCCCATGGTTCTTTAGTCTTTCAAAGTTAAATTAAAAAAATGTTTTTTCTGTTTTTCTTTTTTGAATTTTTCCTCTTTCCTATTTTCACCAACATCTTATCAATACTTTAAAAATCGTTTTTAATTTACATTTTTATATCCTATCCCTTCTTTGTATTTATTTTTTATATACATATAAGTTTTTCTTTAAAATTTTTGGATACAGTTTCTTCTAATAGACCAAATATACTCTAAATCTAACGTATGGCTCTGTTCTAGTCTCCAGCCTGATCACATTTTTAATTTTCTTTACAGTCATATTCCATCATGTTTACCCTTACATATACAGCCCTACAGGAAATATTGAAAGAGGTCCTCTAAGCAAACAGAGAGCCTAAAATAAGAGACCAGAAAGGAACAGAGACAATATACAGTAACAGTCACCTTATAGGCAATACAATGGCACCAAATTCCTATCTTTCAATAGTTACCCTGAGTGTAAGTGGGCTAAATGCCACAATCAAAAGATACAGGGTATCAGAATGGATAAAAAAAAAAACCAAGACCCATCTTGCTGTCTACAAGAAACTCATCTTAGACCCAAAGACACCTCCAGATTTAAATTGAGGGGGTGGAAAACCATTTACCATGCTAATGGACATCAAAAGAATGCTAGAGTGACAATCTTTATATTAGACAACTTAGATTTTAAGCCAAGGACTATAATAAGAGAGGAGGAAGGACACTATATCATACTTAAAGGGTCTGTCCAACAAGATCTAACAATTTTAAATATCTATGTCCTAACATGGAAGCAACCAATTATATAAACCAATTAATAACAAAACCAAAGGAACACATGGACAATAATACAGTAATAGTAGGGGATTTTACCACCCCCTCACTGAAATAGCTCACGTAAGCAAAAGATCAATAAGGAAATAAAGGTTTTCAATGACACACTGGACCTCACATATATATTCAGAACATTCCATCCAGGAATAACAGAATACACATTCTTCTCTGGGAGAAGATATTTGCAAATGACGTATCAGATAAAGGGCTAGTGTCCAAAATCTGTAAAGAACTTCTCAAACTCAACACCCAAAGAACAAATAATCCGATCAAGAAATGGGCAGAAGATATGAACAGACATTTCAGTAAAAAGGACATCCAAATGGCCAACAGACACATGAAAAAGTGCTCAACATCACTTGGCATCAGAGAAATACAAACCAAAACCACAGTGAGATACCACCTCACACTAGTCAGAATGGCTAAAATTAACAAGTCAGGAAATGACAAATGTTGGCGAGGATGTGGAGAAAGGGGGTACCCTCCTACACTGTTGGTGGGAATGCAAGCAAGTACAGCCGCTCTGGAAAACAGTATGGAGGTTCCTCAAAAAGTTGAAAAAGAGCTACCCTACGGCCCAGCAATCACACTACTGGGTATTTACCCTCAAGCTACAAATGTAGGGATCCGAAGGGGCATGTGCACCTGAATGTTTATAGCAGCAATGTCCACAATAGCCAAACTATGGTAAGCACCGAGATGTCCATCAAGAGATGAATGGATAAAGATGATGTGGTATATGATTGCAATGAGGTGGATGGAACTAGAGGGTATTATGCTAAGTGAAATAAGTCAATCAGAGAAAGACATTATCAGATGACCTCACTGATAGGAGGAATTTGAGAGATAAGAGGATCATAGGGGAAGGGAGGGAAAAATGAAACAGGATGAAACCAGAGAGGGAGACAAACCATAAGAGACTCTTAATCTCAGGAAACAAACTGAGGGTTGTCGGAGTGGAGGGGCATGGGATGATTGGGTGTCTGGGTGACAGTCACCGGGGAGGGTATGTGCTATGGTGAGTGCTGTGAATTTTATAAGACTGATGAATCACAGACCTATATCCCTGAAACAAATAATACATTATACGTTAATAAAAATAGTAATAATTAAACAACTTTCTGTACAGCAAAGGAAACAGTCACCAAAACAAAGAGGCAACCCACAGAATGGGAGAAGTTATTTGCAAATGCCACTTCAGACAAAAGGCTGATATCCAAGATCTATAAAGAACTACACAAACCCAACACCCAAAAAACAAATAATGAAGTCAAAAAATGGGCAGTAGACATGAACAGACACTTCTCAAAAGAAGACATACATATGGCTAACAGGCACATGCAAAATGTTCATCATCATTAGCCATCAGGGAAATTCAAAGTCACAGAGATACCACTTTACACTAGTCAGAATGGCAAAAATTGACAAGGCAAGGAACAACAAATTTTGGAGAGGTTCTGGAGAAAGGGGAACCCTCTTAGACTGTTGGTGGGAATGCAAGTTAGTACAGCCACTTTGGAAAACAGTGTGGAGATTCTTTAAGAAATTAAAACTAGAGCTACCCTATGACCCAGCAATTGCACTTCTGGGTATTTACCCCAAAGACACAGATGTACTGAAAAGAAGAGCCATATGCACCCCAATATTCATAGCATCAATGTCCATAATAGTCCAAGTGTAGAAAGAGCCCAGATGCCCTTCAGCAGATTAATGGATAAAGAAGATGTGGTCCATACATACAATGGAATATTACTCAGCCATCAGAAAGGATGAATACCCAGCATTTGCATCAACATGGATGGAGGAGATTATGCTAAGTGAAATAAGTTAAGCAGAGAAAGTCAGTTATCATAGATTGTTTTACTTATGTGTGGAACATAAGGAATAGCATGGAGGACATTAGGAGAAGGAAGGGGAAAATGAAGGAGTGGAAAATGGAGAGGGAGATGAACCATGTGTGACTATGGACTCTGAGAAACAAACTGAGGGTTTTAGAGGGGAGGGGGGTACAGGGATGGGCTAGCCCAGTGACAGATATTAAGGAAGGCACATATTGCATGGGGCACTGGGTGTTATTCACAAACAATGAATCATGGAACACTACATCAAAAACTAATGATGTATTATATGGTGACTAACAGGACATAATAATTATTTTTAAATTTCATCATATACATAAATGGGGTTGGGGAGTTAAAATTTAGTGTTTTTAGAATGCAATTAAAATTAGATGACCATCAACTTAATATAGATGACTGTTTGCATAAGATGATATATATGAACCTAACAGTAATCACAAATCAAAACCTGTAATAGACATACACCCAAAAAAGAGAATTAAATCCAAGCATAATGACAAAGAAAGCCATCAAACCACAAGGGAAGAAAACAAGAGAAGGAACATAGAACAATTATAAAACAACCAGAAAACAAGTAACAAGGGCTTATGGCAATAACTACATACCTATTAATTATTATCCCAAATGTAAATGAACCAAATGCTGCATCAAAAGACAAAGGTGACAGTATGGATAAAAAGGCAAGACCCCTCGGTATGCTGCCTACAAGTGACTTCAGACCTAAAGACACATGCAGATTAAAAGTAGGGGGATTGGCATTAGGGATAGCACTTGAATTAGTGAGCACTGGGTATTGTATGCAACTGATGAATCACTAAATTGTACTGCTAAAACTAATAATAAGTATATGTTAATTAAATTGAATTTAAATTAAAAATTTAATGCAAATGGAAGTGAATAGAAAGCTGAGGTAGCAATACTTGTAACCAATAAAATAGACTTTAGAGCAAACACTGTAGTGAGAGTCAAAGGACATGGAGATGGTGGACCAAGATAAAGGAAACATTCCAACAACAGGATAGAAAATTATTAATATCTATGCACCCCACATAGGAGCACCTAAATATATAAAGCAAGTATTAATAAAGGGAGAAACTGATGCTAATATAATAGTAGTTGGGCACTTTTAAACACCTTACTTATATTAATGGGATAGATCATTCAGACAGAAAATCAACAAGGAAACCGGTCTATCTAGTCTTGCATCATCCAAGATCAAACAGTCATATACAGACCATTCCATCCCCAAACGGAATACATTTTCCAGTGCACATGGAATATTCTCCAAGATAAAACATGTTAGCCCACAAAACAAGTCTCTATAAATTAAAAATAATTGAAATAATAAAATGCATCTTTTCTGACGACAGTGGTAAGAAACCAAAAATCAGTTACAAGAAAACATCTGTAAACCAAATAAATGGAAGCTAAATTACATACATCTAAAGAATGAATGGGTCACCCAAGAAATCAAAGAGGAAATAAACAAAAACCATGGGAGATAAATCAAAATGAAAACACAACCATCCAAATTCTTTGGAATGTGGCAAAAGCTGTTCTAAGCGGCAAGTTTACAGCAATACAGGCCTAGTTCAAGAAACAAGAAAAGTTTCAAGCAACCTAACCTTACACCTAAAGGATCTAGAAAAAGAAGAGTAAACAAAGCCAAAGGCCAGAAGAAGGGAAATATTAATAATGACTGAAGCAGAAATAAATGAAATAATGACTACAAAAACAACAGAAAAACAACACCAGAGTCCTTAAAAAAAAGAGAAAGGACTCAAATAAAATCAGAAATGGAGGAGAAATAACTGTCACCATGAAAAACAAAGGGTTATAAGAGAATATTATGAAAAATCATGTACTAACAAACTGGACTTCCTAGAAGAAATGGACATATTTCTAGAAACATAAAATCTTCTAAAACTGAATGAGGAAGAAATAGAAAACTGAACAGATCAAACTAGCAATGAAATTGAATCCTTAATCAAAAAACTCCCAAGAAGCAGAAGTCCAGTACCAGATGGCTTCACAGATGAAATCTAGTAAATATTTGAGGGAGAGTTAATACCAATTCTCCTGTAACTATTCCAAAAAACTGAAGAGGAAAGAAACCTTCCAAATTCATTCTGTGAGGCCAGCATCATCCTGATACCAAAACCAAAACCAAAACAACCCTGTTGGCCAATATCTCTGATGAACATAGATGCAGAAATCCTCAACAAAATATTAGCAAACTGAACTAATAGTATATCAAAAAAACATTCACTAGGATCAAGTGGGATTTATTTCCAGGATGCAAGTGTGGTTCAACCTTCACAAATCCATCAACATGATACACTGCATTAACAAGAGAATGGATAAAAATCATATGATCATTTCATTAGATGCAGAAAAAGCATTTGACAAAGTACAACATCCATTCATAAAACCCTCAACAAAGCAGGTTTACAGGAACATACCTCAACGTAATTAAGGCCATAATGAAAAAGCTACCTCTAACCATCATAATCAATGATGAGAACCTGAGAACTTTTCCTCTAAGACCAGGAACAAGACAATAATGTCCACTCCTACCACTTTTATCCAGTTTATCTTGGAAATCCTTGATGCAGCAATCAGATAAGAAACAAAAGGTATAAGATTGTTGAGGAAGAAGTAAAAACTGTCATTATTTGCAGATGGCATGGTATTATATAGAGAAAACCCTGAAGACTCTACCAAAAAGTACTAAAACTAAAATTCAGCAAACTCGCAGTTTATAAAATTAACATACAGAAATCTGTAATATTTCTATACACTAATAATGAAATAGGAGAAACAGACATTAGGAAAACAATCTCATTTTAATTGCACCAAAATGAATAAAATACTTAGAAAGAAACTTAACCAAGGAGGTGAAAGACCTGTACTCCAAAAATTGTAAAGCACTGATGAAAGAAACTGAAAACACAAACAAATGGAAAGATATTCCATGGTCATGGATTGGAAGAATTAATATTATTAAAATAGGCATACTTCCCAAAAGCAATCTACAGATGCGATGTAATCTCTATCACAATACCAACAGCATTTTTCACAGAACTATAACGAAAAATATTAAAATTTATATGGAATCACAGAGGACCTGGAACAGAAAAAGCAGTTTTAAGAAAGAATAACAAAGCTTGAAGTATTACAATCCCAGACTTCAATATATGCTACAAAGTGGCAGTAATCAAAACAGTATGGTACTTATTAAGCAGGAAGCTAGGCAGAAGCAATAGAGGATGCACTATAGATACCCTGACTGAGAGCCCCAACAGAGGACTACCTGGGGAACACCTCATTCCACCCATCTAGGAATAGGTTTGCAGTTACAACATTCCAGCAGAAGAGGAGTTAAATTTATTGTGCTTATTGCACTTGGGCAGAAAGCAGCCTCTTGTCCTTATTTGACCTATGTCTCTAGAATAGAAATAATGTGGTTTCTTACCCTAAGCAGACATTTTGAATATATTTTGAGAAAGGACAGGCATAGTTGGCTAATTATTATATAGTCCACTCCTGTCACTCAAATGCTGGGACCCTAGGACCCATCCAAAAGGAAAAACATTGATATAAACTCACACCCCAGAGTTTCCAGGACCTTTGTGTCTCTTGATTGGCTGCTCCTCCCTTGGAGTGTACTTTAATAAAACTGCTCTGCTTTGCTTTTAGTTCATTTTACTTTTGTTTCTTTGCTGTGACAGTGAAAAGAACCAAGGCTTCTTTCCTTTTCTAACGCTCAGTAATAGTACTCACAAAAATAGACAAAAAGATCAATGGAAGAAAACAGCACTGAAATAAACCCACACTTATATGGTCAATTTATGGCAAAGGAAGCAAGAATATCCAAGGGAAAAGATAGTCTCTTCAGTAAATGGTCCTGGGAAAACTGAACAGCTACATGCAAAAGAATGAAACTGGACCACTTTCTTACACCATACACAAAATAAACTCAAAGTGGATTAAAGACCTACATGCGAAACTTGAAAATATGAAACTCCTAGAAGAAATCATAAGAAGTAATTTCTTTTATATCTGCCATAGAAACATTTTTCTAGATATGTTTTCTCAGACAAGTGAAACAAAAGCAAAAGTAAACCATTGGGACTACACCAAAATAAAAAGCTTTTGCACAGTGAAGTAAACCATGAACAAAATAAGGGTGAATAGAAGATATTTTCAAATGATGTATCTGAAAAGGGGCTAACATCCAAAATATAAAAAGAACTTATGCAACTTAATATCAAAAAAACAAACACTTTGATTAAGTAATGGGCAGAGAACATCATTAGACATTTTGCAAAGATATACATGTGTCCAACAGACCTATGAAAAGATGCGCAACATCTCTAAACATCAAGGAAATGCAAGTCAAAACCTCAGTGAGGTATCAGCTCACACTTGTAGAATGGCTAATATCAAAAACACAAGAAACAACAAGTATTGGTGAGGATGTGAGAAAAGGGGAACCCCTCATACATTGTCAGTGGGAATGAAAAGGTACAGCCACTGTCGAAATCAGTATGGAGTTTCCTCAAAAAACTTAAAATAGAAATACCATATAATCCAGTAATTTAATTATTGGGTATTTACCAAAGAAAACAAAGATATTAACTTTAAAAGACATGTGCACCCCTATATTTCTTGCAGCATTATGTATAATAGCTAAGATATGGAAGTTACCTAAGTATCCATAGATAGATAAATCAATAAAAAAGCGGTGTGTATATATGTGTGTGGGTGCATGTGTTGGTATATATAATTGGTATATTTTACATACATCCATATATATATATATATTTGTATATATATGATGGAACATTATTCAGCTATAAAAAGAATGAAATCTTGCCATTTAGCAATGACATGGATGTAGCTAAAGAGTATAATGCTAAGAGAAATAAGTCAGAAAGGCAAATACCATTTGATTGCACTCATTGTGGAATTTAAGAAATAAACAAACAGAAAAGAGAGACAAACAAAACAGACTCTTACAGAGAACAAACGTGGTTGCCAGAGGGGAGGTGAGTAGGGGAATGGGTTAAATAGGTAAAGGGGATTAAGAGGTACAAATTTTCAGTACAAAATAAAGTCATAGAGATAAAAGTACAGCATAGAGCACATAGTTAATAAGGTTATAATATAGTTTGGCTGATGGAGACTACCCTTACCATTGTGAGCACTGAGTACGTATAGAATTGTTCAATCTTTATGTTGTACACCTGAAACCAGTATAACGCTGTATGTTAATTATACTTCAATAAAAACATTTCCTTATTGAGCGATATTGTATTTTTCCTTCCAATAACAGAGCATGTATTTCAATTTTTTTTCCTTTTGTAGAGTGTTACAGCTTGTTACATAGATCCAACATATTTCAGATTAAGATTATTCTTGTTTTTGTATTCTGTTGCTTATCTGCAAAGGCTTTTTTTTTTTAACTAGATATATTTTAGCAGGTTAATGTTTGCTTCTTTTGTAAGCAAAATTTTCTGGTTTTGCTTTCTAAACTTCTACTTTATAAATTATCTTAAAGTAAAATGGATTTTAGTTTCTTTCGGTAGTGCAGTGCTATGAATTTTAATACATGTATAGATTTGTGTAACTTTCACTACAACCAAGATATAGAACAGCTGCCTAATGTCCCAACACTCCTTCATAACTCTGTTTCTGAATTATCTTTTATTTCTATTATTTTTTTGTTAATTCTCTTGCCTTTCCAGGATAACTCTAGTAGTCTGTATACACTTACCTTTTGTTTTAAAATGGGCAAATATTTAAAAGCTACTGAATTTTTCCAACTACTTTTGGGTTGGTTGGGCTTTTTTTCTTTTTTTTAAGTTATTTCCTTTCTTTCTCTTTACAGAAAAGAAATTTTAAAAATCTTCAAAACAAAGTTGTTTTATTATTTCGAAGCCTGTAAGAAATGTGGTCAGCTAGGTATGATTTTCTTGGGTTCTACTGCTGGTCTTGTGGGTATAGGTATCGTAGTCGTGAAGAGTTCAAATTATCGAAAAATTTGAGGAGAAAGTTGTGTTTGGAGGGCAGTCCACAGATGAACGACTGGCTTTCAAGTAAATACGGCCAGATTGTATTTATGGTTTCAGGTTGAGAGTCTATATTTAGTATCTTTCTGAATTATGTGTCATGGACATTTCAAAAAATAATGTTAATTAGAATCACCTCTGCAGGTTATTCTATATTTTATTCACCACTTTCTCTGTGCCAGATATTGTGCTAAATGCTTTACACTTATTTGTATAATTTAGTTTGCACACCATTCCTCTAGGGTACTTGCAAGTACCTCTCTTCACTTATTTTGTTACTTTGGGCTTCCCAAGTTCTCCTTCCCCAGATTTCACCTGCTGGTACATACCAGCTTGTACTAATTTTTAGTGTCCTGTCAAAAACTTTAATCATGATTATTTCAGTATATGATTCTTCTGGTAAGCGAGATTTCTTTCAGTGACAAAGTACCTCAGCCTACAAGAGTAATTTTCCAACTTTGAGACATTGAACACTGGGGTATAAAGGTGGGAATATTTCCATATTCAAAGGAGCAATTTTTTTTGCTACCTAAATGCTCCTTCAGACTGCTCAAAGGTGTCCTTCTCTTAGGCCAGTCCCAGTTGTGCTCTTTCTGTAATGAACACGGCTTCATCATGAGTGTGTATCCTCACTTTAAATAGCAAAGACATACTCCACAATTCTTGCAACTTTGGGAAAAGTCGGCTCAACACTTTAATAACTCCCACTGCAAGTAGATAGGAGCATCCAATCCCCCAGCTCCTAAATGTTGCTGCTTTCTAGAGGCTTTTATACCAGGACTGGGAAAAACATATATCCATTCTCCTGGCTTCTGGTGCTTACTAAGGACCATGGTGATTTCAATAGGCTTCTGAATCTGGAAGGATGTCGTGGTTTTGGTTCCTGATGTATAGCTGGTAGGTTAAAAGCTGGAAATAATATTAAGGATCTTGAGAAGCAGTCATGGTTCGTGTTCATCAGGTGGCAAGAACAATTCATTTAATAATTCTATGAAGCAAATATAACAAAAGGGTAGTAAAGAAAAAATATAACTTAAAGACCTAAAGATGGATGACTTCATTAAATAGGTTTTAGAGATGCCCTTCTGGAGATGAAAGGAGAAAAAAACCTGGTAATGTTTATTCACTTATAATAAATACATAATATATTCTTCATATATACATAAGTGTATGTATATATATATTAGGTATAATAGTTTGCATTCTCATTACTAATTACATTATTAGGTTACGAAAATAGAATATTCAAATGAGTGAGGCTGGGATTTTTAATATATCAAGGTACTCACAATTTTCATTTGGAAAAGAATTTAACTTCAAAAAGATGAAATGATTTTATAAGCACATATCTTTTACTAAATCCCTGAATTAAAACTAGATTTGAATTTTTTACTGCAATTATTATTAATGAAATAAAACAAGCTGATTACTTCTGAGCAGTATTTTTAAATTTGGATTTTGAAACCTAGAGAGTTCTTGAATGTTGTCCAGGAGCTATAAGGGCTATATAGAAACTATCTAATTGAATTCTCTCAGGTAAGACATCAAATCTTAAAGAGGCTAATCATATACGATCAAGGTCACACAGCAGGTTAAGAACACTTTAACCCTTTTAACTACTTTACCACAGTTCAGTTGTCAGATTTCTGGAATATCGTTCTCTGATAAATTTTATAAATATTTATCAATATTGATGGAACAATTGGCGTATGTGTAAATAAGTGAGGATGAAGCCAAATTTTTTCTCTAATGGGAAAACAGGAGGTTACTTAAACAAAAACATCATAGAAGGTATTTGTAGCACTTACAATGTGCTGCAAATAAAAAGCTATTTTGAAAAATGAGTCCAAGTCCTTAAAAGTACCTTTTTCTTCCCCCAGTGGCTCCTGTGTCACTTTGAAATACTACCTACCACCCAAGTAGGTTATTTTGTTTGTTTTGTTTTGAGACTCTTATATCCTGGTATCACAAGATGTCCAACACTCATTTTGTATATTTCCTGGCTCAGTCCTAGAATCTATTTTTTTTTTCTAGTCTAAAAAAATAGCTTTGTTGGAATAGCATGAGATGTAAAAGAGGGTAATTCTCTTTTTTAAATGTTTCTTTGAGATTATAAAGACAAGAATAACTCATATGTTTCAGGTGTACCTTTTAGTTATTAATACTTTTATGGAATTAAGAAATTATATATTACATATTAATAATACTTATCAATAGTGATGAAACAGTTTGAGAATTTGCAAGTGAAGTGAGAATGGAACTGGATTTTCCTGTAGCTGAGAAAACAGGAGACCACTAAAAGAATCATTTATTTTCTTCATAGGATACTTAGTAGGTCTTCTGAAATTGTTATATTAAACTATCAGTTACATCCACTGTTCAACAATAATGGATTTGACATAATTATATTTTTACTGCTGTTGTTTAACAGCAAGTTAGGAGATTTCAACCCTCATTTAAACTTTTATATACCTGACTTACTAAGTAGATCACATTTAGTGTAATCTTACTCTATAAACCTGGATTATGTAACTCCTTAGTCATTATTCGGAATGGGAATATTATTGTGTGGGTATATGATAAGTATAACCCAAAATGTACTGATGTTGGTCAAAACCAAGAAGTTGTCCATCTGAAGTGCTATCTGATAGCAATTGTTAAGTTTGTTCCAAAAGGAAAAATCTTTACTGAGATAGTTATTAGTTGGCTTTTAGGTAATTGATATTCTGGTGAATTATTAATCAATATTAACTCCTTCATATGTAATTGTAAAAGTATCACACTTCTAAGCTATGTAATTTTGTCTTATTTTGTCATTACAGAGCAGTCTGCAGATCAATGGAGGGTTTGAACCATTCTAGAGTGTCTGAATTTGTGTTACTTGGACTTACTGATTCTCCTGAGCTCCAGACTTTTTTCTTTGTGATCTTTTCTGTTTTTTATTTGATAACTATGTTGGGCAATGGCCTGATTTTGCTCACAGTTCTATCTACCCCACACCTTCACTCCCCCATGTATTTCCTCCTCAGCAACCTGTCTCTCATTGACATGTGCCTGTCCTCCTTTGCTACTCCAAAGATGATCATGGACTTTTTTGCTGAGCATAAGACCATCTCCTTTGAGGGCTGCATTTCTCAGATCTTCTTTCTGCATCTCTTCACTGGGACTGAGATTGTGCTGCTGATCTCCATGTCTTTTGACAGGTACATTGCCATATGCAAACCTCTCCATTATTCAACAATAATGAGCCCAAGGGTGTGTGCTGGGCTTGTGGTAACCTCTTGGACAGTGGGCTTCCTGCATACAACCAGTCAGTTAGCTTTTACTCTCTATTTACCCTTCTGTGGTCCCAATGTTGTAGACAGTTTCTTCTGTGATCTTCCTTTGGTCATCCAGCTGGCTTGTATAGATATATACGTTCTTGGAATCTTCATGATCTCTACCAGTGGTGTGATTGCTCTAGTAAGTTTTCTGCTTTTGCTCACCTCCTATATCATTGTTCTTGTCACAATCAAGGACCATTCCTCTACAGGAACATCTAAGGCTTTTTCTACCTGCACTGCACATTTCATAGTTGTGTTAATGTTCTTTGGGCCCTGTATCTCTATCTATGTGTGGCCTTTCACCACCTTCCTGGTAGACAAAGTTCTATCTGTTTTCTATACCATCTTCACCCCCTTTCTGAATCCACTTATCTACACCTTGAGAAATCAGGAAGTGAAGATAGCTGTGAAGAAGAAACTAGGTAATCAAAACTTGAGTCTTGGGAAAACTACTCCAAGATATCCAGTGCAATGAATCTCCTGAGATTTACATCATCACTTTTGTCCTCATAGCAAATAGAAAATTAAACTTAGAATCTTCAAGTCGTTTAGTATAAATTCACCAAAGTAAGAAGCTGGGGTTGAGAGATGTGAAAAATCTTGCCTGAAAGCGAAATGTTTGCAAGTCTTTTGAGATCATATATTTGAAAATTTATTGAAATCTATAGGTTATTTTTATCGAAAAATGCTCATATCATCAAAACATAAATTCAGGGCTTCATATATCCCTGAGGCCTATCAACATACTTCAGTCAACTTAGAGAAGCCTGAGGTAAAATACTGTTCTCTTGCCTTCTAACCCAAAACATTCCCACTCTGTGGCAGCCTTGTGGTACTATGATGGTGTCCACTTGCAGAAGTTTGATTAGGAGTGTTAAGCATAACAAGGTTTTTTGTCCATAGCATTGGGAATATTTTTGTGGGGAAATTCATATTGTGAAGAGATTCTTCTGAATAAAGCTAAACATTCCTGATTTATTATATCCAACTGTTTTGAGTTCTGAGTCAACTTTGAACAAAATAGAACACTTTGGAGGGTCTGAAATTTAACAATATGGTTTCTTAAGAAGTATACAGATCACTACCACACTTGATATTTAATATAGTAAATAACTCAATAAATGGCCACTTGTGAAGTTTAAACCACAGAAAGTAAACTACTCAAGTCTGATAAACTTTTAAATTCTGGCCAAATATCAGAAATATGATGAATTAACTTAATATCAAGACTAAATTTTTGGAAAATTAACTACTTAATTCATGACAAGTTTGTCATTTCCAAAATAAAATATTCCAAATTATTATTAGTCTTAGTAGAAGTTTTGTTTCTCATTTTCAATATAATGTAGCCTATAGGTAGAAAAGATGAAACTAATTTTAAGACATATACAACAATTCTCCCTATTCTGGTTTATTACTGATTGTGTTAAAGATATTTTTTATTACAAGATGGTCTTTGGAAATCAGCTGGCTAAATCTTTTTCCTAACAACTGATGATGAACTCAAGATGCAGAGAATTCATAGAGCTGTTCAAGACTGAATCACTGTAAGAGGCAAAGATCCTTTCTCTAAATATATATAGACCTCAGCATTAAATTTTGGATCTGTCATTTCCTAGTTGTGTTATCCTAGGATATTCACTTTATATCTTTAGGCTTTTTAATTTCTATTGTGAAGATAATAAAGACAAATTGTTTTTTGTGACTATTTTATGGAAAATGGACAGAATAGACTAAAAAATGTAATTTTCTTTCCCTTCCCATCTGCACAGACTCCAAGGGAAAATGCATCTTATTTGTAAGTAGTATGCCTTTAAAGAATAACTGCATTCAGGTGAAACCAGTAGTTCACAAAATTTGATATTCTAGTTTTAGGATGTCTCTTTGATTGTGGCTTCTTAAGACGTATGGCAGAAAAACAAAAGAACATTTTCCAGTTTTCCATTGCTAATATGGAGGGTAGTTGGAAAAAATTAGATTAGGTTGTCAGATACTTTGTGATTTTTATGAATAACAATATACTGATAGATGGTATCTCTTTGAACAGACTAAAGTACATGAAAATAGTTTAGGAAACAATCTGTTATGATGGATTTGGACAGTTTGGCTTTTAATAGTATTAATAGATTCTTACATTTATTCTCAATTTTTAAGGTTTCATCATGCTTCAACATAATCTCCAAGTGAAATATTTGATATTTAAAGTTAAATAATTTGGCAGAAGTTTATAAAGAAATGTAGTGTTGTAGTTAGGTATAAAACCATATTCTATGGAGACTAACATAATAAAAAAAATTCTAGTTTAAAATATTAGTTCATTTTTAACCAAATCATAAACTCTTCCTTCAATCAAATGAGAAAAATTTAAGGTAAAAATGTCCTTTTGTCTCGATTTCATTCTTCAGTAAAAATTATCATCTTTGTTTCAATTTTTAAATTTTAACTTAATTTTTTATTTTATTTGAATTCAAATTATTTAACATATAATGAGTTATTAGTTTCAGGGGTAGAATTTAGTGATTCATCAGTTGCATATAATACCCAGTGCTCATTATATCACATGCCCTCCTTAATGCCTATGACTCAATTACCTCATTACCCCACCGACCTCCCCTCCAGTAACCCTCAGTTTGTTTCCTATAGTTAAGAGTCTCTTATGCTTTGTCTCTTTCTCCTATTTTATCTTATTTTTCCTTCCCTTCTCCTATGTTCATCAGTTTTGTTTACTGAATTCCACGAGTGAAATCATATGGTATTTGTCTTTCTATTACTTATTTCACTTAGCATAATATACTCTAGTTCCATCCATCTCATTGCAAATGGCAAAACTTCATTTTTTGATGGCTGAATAGTATTCTATTTTATATACCATATCTTCTTTATCCATTCATCTGTCAGTGGACATCTGGGCTCTCTCCATATTTGGTTATTGTGAACATTGCTGCTAGAAACATTGGGATGCATATGCCCCTTCGGATCACTATGTTTGTATCCTTTGTATAAATACCTAGTAGTGCAATTGCTGGGTCATAGGTAGTTCTATTTTTAACTTTTTGAGGAACCTCCACATCTTTGTTTTTAAATATAAACCCTGCTTCTGAGAAGTCTTTTGTTCAATAACTATTCATTGAGCACCTACTAAGTTTAAGGTCTTTCTGGAGGTGGGGGGGAGAGGTGGCAGAGAAGTAGGAGATCCTATTGAAACCTGTCCCCAAAAGTGAGCTGGATATCTACCAGAACACGCTGAACACCCATGAAATCACCCTGAGGAGCAAGATTTCTCACTTCTGGATCTCTCCGAGAGCAGAAGACAGCAGTGGAGAGGTAAAGCAAAGTGGAACACTCCACCCGATATCGGAGGATAAACAAAAGGGGAAGGGAGCCAGCAGAAGTGATCCAAGGACAGTAATACACCAAAGGAAAGTGCCTGGTGGTTGGGGACCAGCATTAACGTAGAGTCCGGTTAAAAACACTTAAAAAGAGCAAAAGGTTCTGAGGAGCAACTAGTGGAAGGGGGTGGTCGCGTGCACTGGCCTGGGCCCACGCTCCCAGGAAGGAGCGCCCCAAAGTGAGACTGGTGGGGGGGGTCCAGTCCGTGGTTCCTGAACCTGCAGCTTTCAGCTCTCTGCACCATTCTGTGGGCCAGGGCACTCCTGCAAGCGCCTTTAGAGAGTCTGCTGGGGTCCAGAAGCTGCAGCTTTTCTCTGTGTGCCGTGCTGTCTGGACGGAGTGCACCCGCGACCGCGACATTGGCGGCCCGCCCCAGGGCCTGGGGGATCCTACCCGGCCCTGGAGAGAACCCCGGGCAGGCGGCCTAATCTCCCTTGGCCTAATCTCCCTCGACCGTACTTGCAGAGCCGCAGAAAGGCAGTGGGGGTCGCGCCACCTCTGACAGGCTGTGCTGTGAGCAGAGTTTTGCGGAGGGGAGTGGACCACCCAGAGGGGAGCAGACTCGGGCTTCTTCGCAACTCGGAGGTCTGAGTGCTTCCAGGCAGACTCCTTGCTTGGACTCTCTGAAAAGGTGAAAAAGCTACAAAAGGCCAAAAACCTTCAGAGAGTGAAAGACTGAGAAACCGGTTTCCACAGAGCTCAGCCCCTTGACTGGGGGGCAGGGTGACTCAACCCAAGCAAGACTGACTGGAAAACAACGCGGCAGGCCCCTCCCCCAGAAGACCAGCCAAAGAACAAAAGGACTATAACCACAGGGTCCCTATAAAATTTTAAACCCCCAACATCAGGGGAGATCAATGTATTAAGCTCCTGATAATACCCTCAAACCTGTGTATTTCATAGATACAGTTTTTTTCTTTCTTATTCTTTTTTATTCACTTGCTTTCACATTTTTTTTTTCTTTTAATTTTTTTTGAACTACTTAACATTATAACTAGAGGCTTAATACAACCATAAACCCAGGAAGACCTGAAATAACCTTCCTCGCCTGTGAGGAGTTATAACCACCCTCCCACCTTATCCTTCTGTCAGTGTTTCTACGTATTTGCTTTTGTTCTGGTATTATATAAATCTTATTCTTGGGGTTCATTCTGACTAGGTTCTTTTATTTCTTGTCATCTCTTTTTGTCGGTCTATATGTTTGTTCTTGTTTGTTTACGTACCTTATAAATCTTATTTTTGGGGCCCATTCTGGCTGGGATTCCTTTTCTCTTTCTATCTTTTTTTAATCCTTATTCTATCTTATTGGTTGTGAATCCCAATTGCTCCAAAACTTTCCAGGGTGCACGCTGCCTGGATTGTGGGCGATATATCCAGCTATACATCCTCTCATCCACATCTCATCAACAAGATCTTTTCTGGGTGCTTGTGATTCATTAAGGTATAAGATCTGTTTCTCTGTTTTTAAGAAACATTTATCTAGCAATTATATGGGACAAGTCTGTTGTAGGTAGAATTCCACTTTCTTCTTGTGCAGCTTTGAGCATGTATTCTTAATGTTTCTAAGACTGTTTTTATCACCTATAAATTGTGGACTTAGTATTTAACCACTAGGAATGTTGTAACAATTAAACAAAAAGACATGTAACATAATAAGCAGTGCTTGGCACTCATTAAAGGTTTAATGAATGCTAACTAATAATATTATTGTTGTTGTTGCCATTGTGTTAGACATGCATAAATGACAGGGTAAATGGAATGGAAATAGATATGCTTACTTGAACTTCAAGAACATGGTTGTAAGACTATTAGCATGTGTCAATTTACTTAACATTAATTTTAAAATATCAGATTTGTGCCAATTATTAATCTTTGGTCCACTGATGTAGTTAATGTCCTTTGTAGGGCTGTGTTTTTCAAAAGTATTATATTTTAGAAATTTTTTATTCATTTTAGTAGAAATATATACCAAGATGGCATGAAAGGGGAAAAAATAATAAATGTTCTACATGTCAGTGTCTTGTTTTATCACAATGTCTTTAAGTAAAATTTATATGATTAAAAAGTGATAAAATATTCACATATTTTGTCTCTATCTTTCATCCATTCAAAAGACAGTAGTGAAATGCTTAAAATTTTTTTTTTTTTAACATTTTAAAGATTTTATTTATACATTTAACAGAGAGCTAACACAAGCAGGGAGAGAGGCAGGCAGAGACAGGAGCAGGCTCCCCGCAGAGCAAGGAGCCCGATGCGGGACTCGATCCCAAGATGCCGGGATCATGACCTGAGCCAAAGGCAGCCGCTCAACCAACTGAGCCACCCAGGCGTCCCTTAAAATTCTTATATAACTAGATTTATTACAAATATTAACTGGGAAATGAATGGTGACAATTACTTATTCACTTTATATTTGGCACATTAATAAAGTTACAACTATAGGCAGAAAGATTTTGTCCACATTTATGAAAATATAAGGGAATAGTTTACTTGGAGACTTGGTAGAAGTATTGTTTAAGAAACTACTAAAATTGGAACCATGAAACTATAGCATCAAAGCAGACATTTCATCTGGCTAAGATATCCCTGAGGCTGCAGGATAAATATCTAATTTCTACCTGGGTGGTTTATGTGGTAAAGCCCATTCCTGGGGAATTAGTTAAATCCCAAACTATCTACATAGCACATTTTGATAACTGTATTTCAGTGTAATTGGTTTTCCTTATACTCCTATGTATTTTAGTTTGTGTGTTTGCAATATTACTCTAATGAGGAGACTTTGAGCTTCACTGGAGCTCAGAGGGGTCTGTGGTACACATAAGATTAAGACCTGTTGGAGTGGGGACTGTGAATATCACTAGTGAAAACTGGTTGTGTGATTTGAACTCAACTCTATACACCACTTACTAGGCTTCTGGTTTGGGGTAAGTTTGTCAGTTTCTATCCTGGTTTTCTATCATTCTTTTAGCAGAGTTTTAAGTCAACAGCCTGTATTCCTAATGTGTCTTGTCCTTCTTCAAAGGTTTATAAAGAAATCAAACTAATTTAATAAAATGAGATAATGGGAGATTTCATAAGAAAATTCAGCTCGATAGATTTTCTTAAAATATAAAAGAAAACCAAACTTGCCAACATTAGCCTAAAATTCTAAGCTGTAGATGAGTTTTTAGATTGGGTTAATACCAGAGATCTCATCTGTTTTTTCTTGCACACTAGTACACGCCCCATTCATGCATATTACCCCAGCAGTTTCTGATTTAATAAAGAAATTAAGATGTATGTTATGTCTTTTCCATCACCACATCTATCACTCTTCTTCCAGCTCTAAACCTCACCTTTATCTCCTTGGATCACTGATATTTATACGAATTCTTATATAAGGATTTAAGCCAAACTGGAATATTAAAAGTCATACTTTTTCTTCTTTTTTTTAAAAAAGAGAAAGAGACACAGTAAGAGAGGGAACACAAGCAGGGGGAGTAGGAGAGGGAGAAGCTGGCTTCCTGATGAACAGGGAGCCAGATGTGGGCCTTGACTCTGACCTGAGCTAAAGGCAGACGGCTAACAACTGAGCCACTCTTTTCTTTTTCTTTTTTCTTTTCTTTCCCTTCCCTTTCCTCCTCCTTCTCCTCCTCCTCTTTTTTTTTTTTTAAATGTCTTTCTTCTCCTATATCCTGATCTGCTTTCAACTGTACTCCAGTAGAAATCTGCTTTTGGTCACCTGCATTTCATTTTACACTGAAGAGCTACTTTAGCTCTTCCAAATGCATTTTTAATTGTAGGCGGATAGGACTGCCTCTTCTTGAAATATGTAAGTAGCCTAGTATTAGTCAGTAGAGAGATGACATTATCTTAAGTAGGATTTTCTGCTTTGTCAAACAGGTGCACTACCTTAATCTCCTCCCTCAGTACAGATATTCCCAGAAATGTTTTTTTTTCATTTGTTTTTGTAATGTTTGAGAGACTATGCTCTATCCTTTGGAAACACAATAAGACATTATCCCTACCCTTTAAGAGATTCTATCTAATACAAAGAAAAGTAATCACAACGCAGTGTCATAATGGCCATGATGTAATTTTGCATATGATAATATGGAGACTTATGAAAATGCATGTCCAAATGTGCCTGCGGAGTTGGAGAAACTTTAAAGATAGTGGTAAGTCTGAGACTTGAAAGCAAAGTTGGGGGAAAAATATGCCAGAGGGAAGGAACAGCATGGGCAAACACAGAGAAAAACAAAAATGCCTAGTGAACTTAGGAGTAAACCCCAGCATGTGGTTTACTCTTTCTAGAGAACAAATTGTTAGGTTAGCAGTAGTAGAAGGAGATTGTACTGAAAGAAAAAAAAAAAAGTGACCAGAGCCTTGGAAAGAATGAGGAAGCACTGAGGAATTGAGGGCAGACTCTAAGCAATGAGCCAGCTTTTACCCAGTTCTTGCTGTGGGAACTTTTAATAGTCTTCTCAGGTGATCTGATGAAAGTTTTGTCTTATTTTTTCTACAGTGGATAACAGGGTACTAAACATATAGTCTGCACTTGAAGACTACATTGGAGCTATAGAAGAAAAGTTATACTCATTCTTATCTCTTTGCAATCTTTCCTATAAAATCTTGAGTTTGCTTACTTAACCAGAACACTGAATCTTAGGTGAGGTGAGGTGACTTGGAATTGTTAGCCCAGCAATTTCTGAAAATAGGGCTCCCTTTTACCTCTTCTCTTCTTTTCCCATCACCTTGCACCTGAAAGCTATGTCCCAGAATCTCTTCTCCTCCCATACCCTGAAACAACTTTACTGGCTTATTGATACCAGTTCTGAATGGCATTTTGGTGTATTTTCATTGGGGGAATGGCAAGCAAACTGGTGGAAACCTTTACACTAAGGTGACAGAATACCAGAGAATACCTGGAGGGGAGAAGGAAGGATAATTGGACAGACATCCCCAGTGAGGTATTTACAGCTTAGCACTTCTCCGAGGGTGAAATATTCTGATTTGATGCTGATTTTAACACTGTTCATTTCATTATTGATGAAGATGATATATGTATTTATAACCGTCCCTCAGAACAATGTACTGCTTAAAATATAACATGAGAAATTATACTAGGTACCAAGCATGCTTAGATATAGCCTTAAGAAAAACATGTACTGGCAATGAGCCTCTGGGGGAGAGGACGATATACGTCCTTGAAGCCGAGCAGCTGGGAACGCCCGGCCTGCTCAGGGCAGAATACCGCCTGCTTCATTTTTCCGTTATCTCCCCTTCCCCGGAGAGCACTGCAGTTAGTTAGATGACCCTGTTGTTTGGGATTGCTCACTATAGGTCATGCACTACATGACCAGACATATTTTGCCTTTCTTCTTTCTTATCTGCAAAACTCATGGTCAATATGTGACCTACTCTGGCTTCTTTGTTGGTTGTTACCTACTTTCTAGTTGTTCGGGGCGACAGTCTTTTCTACTGTCATCCCCTGCTCCCTTTCTCTTGCAGCTGACTTATTTGTGCCTCATTCTTCTCCAGGCGGCATGTATTTATTCTCAAATATTTATTACTAAAAGTTAAAATGCGACAGGCTACAGGCTTCATTCTATGTATCGCAGATAAAATACTAATGTGGTTAGTGAATTTACAATAACAAATTATTATAATGTATAGAACATAAATCATCTGAATCTTGATTACCTCCTTAGCCCTATTTTGCATTCCTTTCCCCCTTAAACACTCATTTTACTCTTCTTCCCACGTGCCACATTCCATTCTTTTGAGGCCTTTAACAATGCTACTTTATCTGCTTAAATTGTTACAACAACACTACTAAGTGTGTGTCAGGAGGTAAAAGTGTGGTTTTTGTATTCGATTAAAGTTGTTATCACTAAAGTTGTTATCACTCCAAAATATAACAAAAAGTTTTTGCAAGACTCACAAAGAATAAAATCTGTAGCAATACAAGAATCAAATATACCATTACAAAAAAGCAGCACATTGAAAATGAAGATGATGAAAGGAAGAGGAACAAAAGAAACTACAAAACGGAAAACAATGAATCTTATCTAAAAATAATTACTTTCAATGTAAATAGATTAAACTCACCAAAAAAAAAAAAAGACATAGGGTTACCAAAGGAATAAAAAGCAAGACCCAACTATATGCTGTCTATAAGGTATTTGCTTTAGATTAAGGACACACACACAGGCTCAAAGTGAAGGGATAGAAAAATATATTTCATTCAAATGGTGTAACCAAAAGAGAGAAGGAGTGGGGCGCCTGGTGGCTCAGTCATTAAGCGGCTGCCTTCAGCTCAGGTCCTGATCCCAGCATCCTGGGGTCCAGCACCCCCACTGGACCTCCTGCTTGGCAGGAAGCCTGCTTCTCTTTCTCCCACCCCTCCCCCGCCGCTTGTGTTCCCTCTCTTGCTGTGTCTTTCTGTCAAATAAATAAATAAAATCTTAAAAAAATGGATTTTAAGTCCAAAATTGTCACAAGAGCAAAGAAGGTCATTATGTAATGCTAACGGGTCAATTCAACAGGAAGATGTAACAATTAGGAATATATATATGCATATGAGAACACCTAAATACATAAAGCTAATATTGACAGATCTGAAAGGAAAAATAGCAACACAATAAAGTAGACTTCAATACCTCAAATAATAATGGACAGATGATCCAGACAAAATATGAGTAAGGAGACAGCAGGTGCTAACAACACTATAGACCAAATGGACCTAACAGACATATACAGAACATTTCACCCAACAGGACCAGAATCTTTATTCTTCTCAAGTGCACATGAAACACTTTCCAGAAGAGATCACAAGAGGTCACAAAACAAGTCATTACAAATTTAAGAAGACTGAAATCATCCCAAGCATCTTTTCCAACCACACTAGAACGCAACTAAAAATCAATACCAAAAGGAAATGGAAAAATTCACAAATATGTATAAATTAGCATGCTTTTGAACAACCATTGTATAACAAAAAGAAAACCAGATATTAGAACATATCTCAAGACACATGAAAATGAAAACACAACACAACATACTAAAATTTATGGGATCCACACCTTTCTGGATTTCCAGGATTATTTAAAGGATATAAAACCAGAGTCCCTTTTCCTATAGATTCCAACCTTCTCAATTTCCCTTGACTTTGAGGAAGTTTTATACTTGAACTACCACAGGATAAAATGAATTGACATTCAAAGGTCCTACACGTGATAATAGTGCTTGAAAGGACCTCACAGAAGATATAATCAGATCAGACGTTTGTACAAGGTCCCATAATTAATGGCAGAATTTGACGGGGGCAGAATTTGATAGAGGCAACTACTTAATCTCTGAAATTCTCTCTACCTCAACATTTCTATGATTACTATGATACAGTCAAAGAATGGTGGAATAGTAACAAAGAAAACACAAAAGGATGTTTAGAAAAATGTAATTACTTTAAAAATTGCATCAAATCACTGCTTCTAACTGTGTTCTGAGTCAAATGCTATGGCAGATATGGAAAACAAATTAACAAGTAAATGAATAACAATAACAGAAACAAGCAAGGACAAAGTTTCTGTTCTTAAAATACTTATAAATTATAAGAAGAAAAGACACAGACTTAAGAAATGGTTAAGCAACAATCTAAAGCAGTGTATAAAATTAATAATGCAGGAAATATTAGCTCTGAAAAAAGTAGAGAGAAGTTAATAAAAGAATTGAAAAAGCCTCCTCTGAAGAGGTGGGGCTTAGGTTAAACGCTGAAGGGGGATATTATAAAATCATACTATGGCTTGGTTCTAAAACCATTACAATTTTTTGAAATGCAACCTGTAACATCATCTTCTAAGTAGGTTTTCTGGAACAAAATGGGGGGGAGTACAAATTGATAACTGACCAGAAAAAATGGCACATAAATCACTTTTTGTCAAGTTTTGATAATGAAATGAAGTGTCACAAATCCCCTGCTAAGTCATCAACATCATCAAGTGAAAGGTCATGTTCCTGATTATTCTCATGGTTCCTAGAATGAGCAGGGGACAGTAGTTCTTTGAGCAGGAACAATGGCTTTTTTTTTTTTTTCCCTGGGAGAAAAATGCATCTAAAGGGATTTTGGTACTAGGAACCCTGTTTGGGGCTGATGGCTCGCCCCTGTAGCTCATCCAGTCTCAAACAAACTCAATTTTATTTTGTATGTGTACATTTAATTTTTGAATAATATTAAGTATTTTGATATCCTTATATACATTTATTCCTGGTTTCATTTATTAGACTGTAATTAGAGGTCAACTTGTAAAACAAGCTCAACAGAGGTAAATGGAGAACAGGGCATTTAATTACTTAAAGAATAAAATTGTTCTACTAAAACCACACTACGCACAGTTTCAGTTAGGCTAATGACTCTTCAAGGTGAAGAGATAGCATCATAAACTGAGGTTATTTCCTGAAATTGTTTGCTAGGTTTATCTTTTACAGTGAACTGCTGGGACTCAGTGCTAGATTTCTTTCTTATGGTAATGAGAACGATAGGTAAAAAGCCTGCTCAGATAACTTACTGTCAGCAGAGAATATGAGGCAAGGAGGGAGAGGACCCTGTAGGTGGAGGGCTTAGAATGGAGGGTCCTTTACTCAAATTATCTTAGGTTGATACTTATGCCAACAATCTAGATATATTGTCTTTGGGGTTAATTTCCCATGTTGTTTTCCTAATACTTAGAATCTTATTTTAAAGCACATGTAAATTTCTGTATAATGAAACTCATGACATTTATATGACTTTAATTCTAGCAGTGTGTATATATTAGGATGCTAAAGTGGAGCACAAAATATGTAGTCTGACCAAAAATATTCAATATTCTTTACCCTGATCAGCCAACCATATGCTATGGATCAGAATGAAATACGAAACACTCAACTTGGAAACTTGATCTAATCAAGTGTTGAGAACGTGGGAGAACAGATTTATAATAGAGAGTCATAAACAAACCACAGGTATTTAAATTTTTTTTTTAACTAATGTTAATTCACTGGTAGATCTCTCAAGTGACCATTAAACGTATTACTAAACTGAACTGGTTGTACTTCATCACAAGAAACACATTTAAGGGTACCTCATTTTGAATTTACTAAATCCAATAACCTTTCAAATAATTTTAAACAAGTGACAATTGCAATTTACAGTTGTATAGATTCAGTACACAGACTATTGAGTCAAGAGTAAGATATTTATTCACTTATTTATGATTTTAAGCATTTACCTTGCTTTACATTAATCCCCCCCATCCATCCGCTTTTCTATTTATCTGCTCATTTATTCCCCTAATGATTGGTTTATCTTTCAACTCTTTACAATGTATTTGTGCCATCGGTCATCTCTATATATTCATCTGTCTTTATCTAAATCCAAGCTAGTATAATATTACAATATTATGCAAACTTTGACAATGGCAAACAGTTGGATAATTATTTGTGGTTACAGTTAGTACACTTATATGCATTAAACATTTTTCCTACGTATAGCTCTCAGAATGACAATGACCAAATGCTCTTGAAGATAACCTAGCCCTTGTTCAGTTGAGAGAGAGAGAGAGAGGGAGGAAGCGAGGGAGAAAGAGAGAGAGAGAGAAGACAGGCACATTCTAGGATAGTCTCTGTCATCATATATATATATATATATATATATATATATATATATATATGAACTTGGGAAAGTTACTTTATTCCCTAATTCTCAATTTTATCATCTGAAAAATAAATACTGCTAGATTTCTATGTTCTAAAAACTCCAGTTATTAACTATATAATAATAAAGACTACTATTTCATAGGTCCCTTAAGTCAAATACTGTGTTTAACCAGGGGGAAAATGGCTCAGATGTTTTAGGACATTACTATTTATAAGATACCTTTTGATTATAAAAACAATACAACAAAAATTATGGCACCAAAATAACTTGTTACTGCTTAGAAAACAAAGATATATCTCTATTTTTAGGTAACTGACCTAGATCCTGCCTCTAATTAGCATGGCCCTGAAAAAGCTGTGTCTTTGCATCTTAGTTTCATCTTCTAGAATGGGAGTGTAGCTGGAATTTGCTATCTACCACATAATAATATTTAATATATATAGGACTGTAAGAATTTTCTGGAGTTAACTATACTGTTTTAAAATAGGAAAATCCACTCTACAGAACTTAGGAACAGAATATAAATAAGGTACATTCTTATTCTCATCAAAGATGGGTTATAAAAACATTAAATACCAAATATTTTTACTTATAAAGAACCTTCCACTTTTTCCTGATTTTTTAAAAGATTTTATTTATTTATTTGACAGAGAGAGAGAGATCACAAGTAGGCAGAGAGGCAGGCAGAGAGATCACAAGTAGGCAGAGAGACAGAGGCAGGCAGAGAGGCAGAGAGAAAGGGGGGGAAGTAGGATCCCTGCTCAGCAGAGACGCTAATATAGGGCTCCATCCCAGAACCCTGAGATCATGCCCTGAGCCAAAGGCAGAGGCTTTAACCCACTGAGCCACGTAGGCACCCCTTTTTCCTGATTTTTGAACTAAAATAATCTATTCATCAGCACCTCTGTCAGCAATAAAAAAATCTCATTGTAACGTCAGTGTACAGGCTACTATACTAGGTGTTGGTGCTTTCACATTTGTCTCTTTTCTTACAGGCTTTTAAAAAAGACCAGGAGAAAATCTACACTTAAAACATGCCTATGTCTCAGGGGAAGGAATACTCAAATAAATGTTTATATCTGACAGAAGTTGAATATTCTAAAAAGTGGGTCCCTGTGCAGTAAAATGTTGAGTATAGGTTTGATGGTGCCCTGCAGTTAATGTTATATTGTATGAGGAACAATTAACATGACCAGAACTCAGTGACTGCTGAGACTGATTACATAAATAGTTCTGCCATGAACTTACCAGTTTCTGTAGTAGCATCACTTTGTCGACCAACTGAATGAGGAGCATAAATGCAGAACAAGTATTTCATTTTCGTATGAGGAAATCAAGGGGTAAGATCAGTCTTCCTAGACTTAAAGATACGGCTGCTAAGTTTTCTCATGGAATCCTTGACATCTTTATTTCTAAGGGTATAGATCACTGGATTCAAGAGGGGAGTGAAAATGGTATAAAATACTGAGAGCACTTTGTCTATTGGGAAGTTTGTGAAAGGCCATACGTAGATAAAAATGCATGGGCCAAAGAAAAGGGTCACAACAGTGAAGTGGGCACTGCAAGTGGAGAGTGCTTTAGAGGACCCACCAGAGGAACGTTGCCGAACAGTGACCAGGATGACAGTGTAGGATATCACCAAGAGGATGAAACAGACCAGGGCAATCATGCCACTGGTTGAGATCATGAACACTCCCAGAATGTATGTATCTACACAGGCAAGTTTGATCACCAAGGGGAGGTCACAAAAGAAGCTGTCCACTTCATTGGGTCCACAGAAAGGCAGATTCACAGTAAATGCTAACTGACTCAGAGCATGGAAGATGCCAACAATCCAAGAAAGTGTTACAAGCCCAACGCACATTCTTCGGCTCATAATGGTTAAGTAACGTAAAGGTTTACATATAGCCACATACCTATCAAAAGACATAGATATCAGCAGTACAATCTCAGCACCCCCTAACAGATGCAGGAAAAATATCTGAGTGATGCAGCCTTCAAAAGAGATGGCTTTGTGCTCACTGAGGAAATCTGTAATCATTTTGGGGGTGGCGAATGAAGCCAGAGACATGTCAATGAAGGAGAGATTGCCCAGCAAAAAGTACATGGGGGAGTGAAGGTGTGGCTCTGACAGGATGGTGAACACAATAAGGAGGTTACCCAGTACAGTGGCTGCATAGACTATGGAGAAAAACAGGAAATAGAAGATCTGGAGTTCCCAAGAACTGGAGAGACCCTGTAGTATGAATTCAGTTACGACTGACTGATTATTCCAGGCCATTCAGTCTGATTTCTGGAAGGACTCTGACATTTCCAGATGGGAGGAGAACTAGGAAAAAAATACAGTGATCAAATTCAAAGTGAGACTTTTTTTTTTTTTTGCATGAAATAATGTGGTGGCAGCCCACTACCAGATCCCTATTTTATCACTTCCCTGCTCACAGTGGTCAAATATTTCCCCACGGACTTTCCAGATATCTTAATTGATTCGACTGGAGATTAATTCCTATGACTTAGAAATTAGCTTATAAAATGAAAATTTTCATGAAAGAAGCAAAAATTCTGCTATTTGAAGATTTACTCCTCAGTTTATAAAATACCTAAAGAAAATTCAAAGCTAACTTCCAACAAGTTTTGAAGGGAGAAGGAATGGTAACCTTTTTCAAAACATCATGACGACTGAAGGACTGGAGTGAACATTTGAGAATCATGACAGATGATTAGTGGGAACACAAAAAGTGGAAAGGAATGTGGGCACTGTCTCCTCACAGTGGTTAGGATAAAGAAAGAGAAATAAGGGGAGGGGAAATGGCTATAGAGAAACATAATATGTTCCAGTTTACTAATGGAGATTGTCCAGAATAAAAATGATACAGCCTCTCGTTTTCAGTTTTTCATTTCAGTTATGCACACATGAATAACCGCTCTTCCAAACCACCAAGGCCAAACATTTTTCAAAGGTTGGTGAACATGACATAGCTAGATCTGAAGGTTTTATACATTTCCAAGTATATTTTACATTGAAAGACCATTAAGTAACATGCTGCCTGAAAGCAGGTATTTTTTAACTGCTAGATTTTATAGACTTTCATCAAAGCAGTGTGAAAACTCTTCCTGTTTCAGGAGTTCACCTGAAATAAATAGGAGACAGGTTTATATATAGACAGAAGAGAATAATGGTGAATCTAGGAGAAGTTAGATAATACTATATGCCTCAAAAGTTAAAACTAGGTTTCTTAGGTAAACTAGTTTCTACTAAGATCTGAGACTTTACAACTGCACTGAAAGCCAACTGAGAGGATGTATACTTAAGATTCATGACAAATTCCTTTCATCTTGCCTCTAAACTAAGCCTTTTTCTTTTTCTTTTCTCAAAACCCTCCCATAAGAATATTTTAAATTAACTGTTCTAAGACTAAACCAATTTATACACACAATTACCTGTACTTGTTCGCTTTTTCCCCCCTGAAGATTGGGTGCCCCTTCTTTAATCTTACATTGTTCTTCTGACTTTATCCGTTCCAGAAACTTTTAGATTTGTTTCTGCACCCACACACCTGATATTAAAATGGATGTTACAGCCCTCATTTAAATTGGCATAGCAGAAATAGCAGCAACCTAAGATTCAGAAAATGTGAATTCAAATATTGTCCCCGACAATTTATGAAATCAACTGGTGCCTTGATTCTTCATAAATAATATAAGTGGGTTGATCTGGATGATTTTAAGATCCTTTCCATACACGTATTAATACTGCAAAATTCAACTAGTACCTGCAAGCAGTGACAATTGCTCCAGAGTGACCTCAGATCAATACTGTGCCCAATTTCTAAGTAAAAGAGGCTCACAATCCTTGGGACCTTTGTATTTATAATGTCTGTATTGGTAAGAATCGGTTCAGTAAATTACATGGCATGAAAAAGGCCAGTGGCTGCTTAGGGAATAAACAGATGTTCAAGTTGCAGGGAGAGTAATTAAAACACTCAAGTTAGTTTTGTCAGAATTAAAGATGGATCACAAAATATTATGATTGTTCTTAAGTGCTTTCTGTACACTGTATGACTACTGGATGAAATTTATACTGTAAATAATAGAATCAATGAATGGTTGAGAGTTTAGGTTTTATAATATTCACTGGAATCATAGAGTAGGGGAAGAAAAGAGAAATGAAAAGTGAAGAAACAGCTGACACATTCTAAATATATACAAGACGTTGAGTGGCTGTCAAGTCTTTAATATCTCTACATAATGAGAATAATAACCCATAAAATTTAGATGACTATTAAATATTTATCTATTAACAAAAAAATTTAAAATATTTATTTACATTGTGCTTAGCTTGTACTCATAACGTAAAAGAAAATAATTTGGTGAAACTACATTATATGCAGCTGGTGTAACATCAAGAGCACTGGATGTCAGATTTGGAGGGTAAGATTCACAGGGTAGTTCACATCACAGGGAAAGATTTTACTATATTACCTTGAATACATTACCACATTAGTTTGCATTTTAATTTCTTCATTTGTAATGAGAAATATAAAATGTACTAGGTTTCAGAAAAAATATTGGTTTTTTGCAGTGAATTTTAAGTCAAATAATACTAATTTCATAAGATATGCTAATCAAAACCACCTCATACCTTTTAGAATGGCTATCATAAAAAAGATAGATAATAAGTGTTGCCTAGGATGCAGAGAAAAGGGAACTCTGGCACACTGCTGCTGGTAACGTAATTGATTCAGTCACTTGGAAAACAGTATGCAGGTTCCTCAAGAAAACAAAAATAGAATTACCATAAATGATCCAGCAATGTCACTTCTGAGGATATATCCAAAAGAAATGAAATCAGGATTTTTAAGAGATATCTGGACTCCTATGTTCAATGTAGCATTATTCACAATAGCCAAGATACAAAAACAACTGAAGTATTAGTCAACAGGTAAATGGATGAAGAAGATGAGGTATATATATATGGAGAAATATTATTCAGCCAGGAGAAAGAAAGAAATTCTGCCATTTGCAGTAACATGGGTGGATCTTGACAGCATTATGCTAAGTGAAATAAGTCAGACAGAGAAAGAAAAATGTTACATGGTATCACATACATGTAAAATCTAAAAAAGCTGAACCTATAGAAACAGAGTAAAATGGTGGTTACCATGGACTGGAGAGTGGGGGAAATAGGGAGACATTGGTCAAAAGGTACAAACTTTCATTTATAAGACAAGTATGTTTCATGGATATAATATAGAGTGTGGTGATTATAGTTAACAATACTGTATTACATAGCTGAAGGTTGCTAAGAGAATACATCTTAAATGTTCTCACCACAAAGAGAAATGGTAATTATATGAAGTGATGGAGGGGTTAGGTAACTCTGTGGTAGTAATCATTTTACAATATATAAATGCATCAAATCAACATGCCGTATACCTTAAACTTATATAATATTATATATTAATTATATCTGAGTAAAGCTGGAAAAAAATTAAAAATAAAAAGGACATGAACCATGTAAATTTTTAAAATATCTTCTATTAAACCCTGGTGACTAAAAAATAAACTACAAACCAAAAATTAGAGATTTTCTTAAAATTCATGATAATAAATGACATCTCTGAATCTATAAAGAATATTTAAAATTGTGATCAGAGGAAAATGTACAGCTTTAAACACATATCAAAAATAAACTCAAAATTTAGGAAAATATAGCATAAGCCAAAATAAAACAAACCTGAAGTAATTAATGAAATAGCTAAGAAGAATGGAATTTAGTTATAAGTCAAAAATCTCAGTTCTGTAAAAAAGCTTCTTTGAATATATCTGGGTTGTTAGTTTTTACTTAGGTTAGGGACTCTATCAGTCAGAGTTCAGTTTAGGAAGCAGAACCACTACACATGATAAGATAAGGGATTTAATCATAGAATCAGACCTTGAACAATTGTGGAAGGACTTGCAGAAGAGAAAATATGAAATGAGTAGTTGCAGAATCACAGGCAACACCAACGAGTCCATCTAAGAAACCAAGCCCATCTAGCCAATGAAGTAGGGTCATAAAAGGGAAGCTGGTAAAAAAATTATGTGAAGCTGTTACTTCTGTGCATAAGCAACAAAGCATCTGGTCATGGCTTGTGGCTACTATAGATCCTCAAATCCAGCAGTCAGGAAAGGGAATTGGGTGTCAGAGAGCAAAACAAGCAGAAACATGTTGCCATGTCTGCTGCATCTGCATGTTACCTAATGTAACCATAATGATCAGAGCATAATGGCTACTGCTCTATGCTGACTCCTCTTACATCCCAAACTTCCTTTTAATACTAATCCAGAAACCTGCAGGGAAGGGGATTAAGGGAAATGCAGCTTTTACATAAACATGCTGACAATAGAAAAATGCAGGACACTTAGCCCACAGTCTACAGGAGAAACTCAAAACAGTTAAATTTATTAGGGAGCTTGCCTGGTGCTGGAACCTCCAGGATGGGTTATTTGGTGCTCAGCCGGAGTGGCTTAAATGGTTGGGGACTCTCTCTTTCCACATGGTATAGTCTATCCAATCGTCTAGCCTGACTTATTTCCACCCGTGATGGATATAAAAGCTGCGGCTCCGCTCTGGAACTCAGGCAACAATCCCATAGGCACTTTCCATTGTGCAAAGCAATTTACAAGGCCAACAAAGATTCAAGGGGTTAGGCAAAAAAACATTTATTTGAAGGAGATGTAAAATATTCTGGTTACTGTTTTCAGTATGTCACCACCCACTCTCTGGACATGATTATTTACATTCCTCCCACGTAGAAACCCTGCCCACTCGATTGCAAGACCCCCAAAGTCTCATGCAATTATGGCATGATCTTTCATCTCGGTCCACTCCAGATACACATTTGGCCCCTTGGGTGCAGATCCTCTTAATATGGGTATCTCTGAACTGCTCTATTCTCCACGTACTCAACATACAATGATGAAACTATGATCAGTTAATTGTGATGGGTGTGGCAATGCAAAAAGAAGAGAAATAAGACATAGCAGGCCTTGGCCCGCAGCTATTCTGAAATATTTCTGAGTACATTTCATCAATTTCCCTGACTCCAGGGTCAAGAAATATTTCTTGACTTGGGCCTGATTCTGCCTACCCTGGGGTAGTTCTCTGATCCAATGATCTAGGCCAAGATCCATTATCTTGGCTCCAACCTATGAATCATTTTTCTTTTTCCACAGGAAATGGCCTATATTTCCTGCTGAGTAGTTTCCTCAGCCTACTTCAGGTCTACAAAAGTTTGGGGCCCCAGAGGTTTCTTTTAATTCACATTTCTAACACATCTTTCAAAATGTTGTGGGCTCTCTATATAACAGATGGTATACAAGAAGGATGAAGAGAGGAAAAGGGTAGATCAAATGTGTACAGCATCAGGGAAAGAGGGAGAGGAGGAGAGGAAGAGAGGAGTAAAATACAGTAACTAATCTAAGACTCTCTGGATTGTAGTGTAATGTTCAGGGGTTTAAATTTGGGTTTTAAAGTTCCAACACAAGGGGCAATAGTGAATTTTTGGAGCTAAGGCAGGGGTAGCAAAAGCAGTTAATGAATATTACTACTTCCCAAAATACATTTTATCAAGTTAAAAATTGTATTCAAAAATTATACCTGGCATAATTTAACTCCAGTTATGAAAGGTGTGTGCCTTTTAGTACCATTAATTAAAAACACAGTGGTCAAAAAGAGTCTAACCAAGAATTTAGTATCAACCAATGGAGAACTATCAAAGATGCATTTCTTGCATCCCATTTCAATTATTTCACATTTCTCATCTTCCTTTCTTTTTTTTTTTAAGGTCTACTTATCCTCTAGTCAATTTAAGTAGTTTGTGTATTTCTAGGAATTTGTTCATTTCACCTACGTAATTTATTAGCATACAATTATTCAGAGTATTATTATCTTTTTTATTTCTGTAAGGTAACTGGTAACCCTTGCTAAGTTTATGTTTGTCATTTGACTCTTATCTCCTTTACTCTTTGTTAATCTAGGTAATCGGTTGTCAATAACGTTGATCTTTTCAAAGATCCTTTTGGTTTTTTTCATTTTGTCTCTTATCTCACTACTCTGTATTTCATCAGTTTCTGCTCTAATCTTTGTCATTTAGTTGCTTTTCCCTGCATTAAGTTTTGTCTTTTTTTTCCAGTATCTTAAGGTAGAAGATGAAGTTATTGATTTGAGATATTTATTCTTTTTTTAAATTTCTGTAAATTTCTCTGCAAACACCGCTGGTTTAGCTTGTTGTTCCATAAGTTTGGGTAAGTTGTGTCTTCATTTTAATTCACCTCAAAGAATATTCCAATTTTCCTTTGACTATTTCTTTGAGTTAGTTATTTAGAAATGTATTGTTTAATTTCTACATTTTTGTGAGTTTACCAAATTTCTTTTCTTTTTAAATTGATTTCTAACTTTATTTCATTAAAGTCAGAAACACATTTGTTACTATTTCTATCTATTTATGGATATTTGTTTCATGGGCTAGTATATGGTCTATTCTGGAGAATGAGCCATATGAACTTGAAAATATATATACTGCTGTTTGGTGAACTAGTATATTGAAATCCATTAGATTTAGTTGGTTTATATAGCATTGTTTGAGTCTTCTAGTTCCTTGATATTCTGCCTCGTTGTTCTACCCACTATCGAAAGTGAGATATTGAAGTCAATGAATTCTCTAAGTCTGCCCTGGTGGTCCATTACCTTTCTTTCCCTCTTCTTTTCTGCTTCATTATTTTCCATAATTTTATTTTCTGTATCATTGACTTGCTCCTTTGCTTCCTCCATCCTTGTTTTTTAGGTCTCCATTTATGTTTGCATCTCGGTTATGGAATTTTTAATTTTGCCTGACTTGATTTTAGTTCTCTTATCTCTGCATCAAGGGATTCTCTATTGTGTTCTACACTTTTTTCTAGCCCTGGTACTATCCTTATAATCATTGTTTTAAATTCTAGTTCAGACAGCTTACTTATATCTGTGTTGATTAAATCCCTGGCTGTGAGTTCTACTTTGTGTTTGTTCTTTTGGGGTGAATCTTCCATCTTGTCATTTTGTCCAGAAAAGAAGAAAGAGTAAAAAGAACAAGAAAATCAAAACCAAAAACAAACCAAAAAACAAGAAAGAGCACAAAACAAAGAAAAAGAAAACAAGAAAACAAAAACAAGAAGGGGGGGCGAAATGTAAATCCTGGGTATGTTTTGGTTTGCTTGCTAAAGGAATCTGGATCCCAAAATAAAATAAAAATAGACAAATATATATATATGGAAAGAATATATACAAAGATCTAAAAAATAAGAAATTTTAAAAGGTATTGGAAAATTTAAGAAAATAAGTGAAAAAATAATAAAAATAAAAGAAATAGGGTGCCTATGTGGCTCAGTCAGTTAAACTTCTGACTCTTGATTTTGGGTCAGGTCATGATCTCAGAGTCCTGGATCTAGCCCTGCATCAGGCTCTGCACTCAGCGCAGTGTCGGCTTGCCCCTCTCCCCTCACTCTCAATCTCTCTCTTTCAAATAAAATCTTAAAAAAAAGGAATAAAAGTAAAAAGGAAGCTCAATCCTATTTCCCCTAGGGCTGAAGCTTTGCAGCATTCTTTTATAAACCTTGGTGTGAGTTGTTTTTGCTGGTCCCCTGGGAGTGGGACCCAGGGCTGATTCTCAGGCCTGAACTTGTTTCAACGGAAAGGCTCCTCCAGGGCGGGTGGGGAGTTTGTGTAAGAGGCTTCCGTCTCCACTAGGTGGTGCTGTTTTCCTTCTTTAAGGCTTTTAGCACTTATGGGCTGGATGAAAATGGCTGAGCCTTCTCTAGCCTGGGAGGTGAAAGTTCATGGCCCCTACTTTTCAGTGAACCCTCAAAGAAAAGCAGTCAATCACATATTCTTTTCCCCTGGTTTCCCTATGAATCCTCTGTTCACCCTGGCGATGTCTGAACCTTTTTATCTTAGGTGCATAACTGAGTTTCAAAATTCCATTTTAGGGACGTCTGTGGCATGAATCTGCACTGTTTATCTGGAGGAGGGTCTTGCCAGGCTTGCCAGCAGGTCCAAGGAAAGCAGCTGCACAACTGTGCTGTGGTTCGCAATTTATACCAAAAAGCTGGCACCAAGACCTGCTGCCCTCAGCCAGCTTCCCAGCTTCTATGCCTGAGAACAGCACAGCACCTTGGTGTCACCTGTTCTTCCTGCGACCCAGGGGATCCTCAGACCACCCTCTCACTCCTGGGATTTTGCCCCACTTCACCGCCTGAGCACCTTTAATCCAGGGACATCCCCTACAGTAACCAACTAAAAAGTTCAGATTTTGCACTCCACTGCTTCTAATACTTTGTGGTAGCCTCAATAAGCAGGTTCTTTCCCCACTACTGCACTCATAGTTATATCTCTCCCCAGTGAACTTCCACACTTCCTATCTTCCAAAGGTGGATGCTTTTCTACGTACAGACTTGAAGTTTTTGTTCTCTCAGATTGACTTCTGGAGTGTTCAGAATAATATGATAACAATCTAAACTGTGTTTGAGGGACAAATTCAGAGCCTTCCTACTCTTCATCAGTTTAACTCCTCCTCCTGTGTAATACAGACATTGTAACAAAATTTGTTTTTCTAATCCATGAGCATGGAATGTCTTTTCATTTCTTTGTGTCATCTTGAATTTTTTTCATCAGTGTTTTATAGTTTTCAGAGTACAGGTCTTTCACCTCTTTCATTAGGTTTATTCCTAGGTATTTTGTTATTTTTGGTGCAATTGTAATTTCTTAATTTCTCTTTCTGCTGCTTCTTTATTAGTGTATAAAATGCAACAGATTCTGCCCATTGGTTTGTATCATGCAACTTTATTGAATTCATTTATCAGTCCTAGCAGTTTTTTTTGTGGAGTCTTTAAGTTTTTCTATAAACAGTATCCTGTCATCTTTAAATAGTGAAAGTTTTATATTTTCCATATCAATTTGGATGCCTTTTATTTCTTTTTGTTGTCTGACTCCTGTGACTAGGACTTCCATTATTATGTTGAATAAAAGTGGGTGGGAATGAACATCCTTGTCTTATTCCTGACCTTAGTTGAGTTAGATGTTACCTGTGGGTTTTCCATATATGGCCTTTATTCTATTGAGTATATTCCTCTAAACCCACTTTTTTGAGGGCCTTTTTTATGAATCAATGTTGTACTTTGTCAAATACTTTTTCTACATCTATCGAAATGACCACATGGTTTTTACCCCTTCTCTTATTGATGTGACTGATGCATCACATTGGTTGATTTACAAATAGTGAACCACCCTTGCATTCCTGGAAATAAATCCTACTTGATGGTGGTGAATGATTTTTTTTTAAATGTACTGTTTAATTGGTTTGCTAATATTTTGTGGAGGAGTTTTGCATCTATGTTTATCAGAGATATTGGCTTGTAGTTCTCTTTTTTTGGTGGTGTCTTTATCTGGTTTTGGTATCAGGGTGATACTAACCTCAGAACGAATTTGGAAATTTTTATTCCTCTTTGATTTTTTGGAATAGTTTGAGAAGAAATATGTATTAACTCTTCTTTAAATGTTTGGTAGAATTTGCCTATGAAGCCGTCTGGTCCCTGGACTCTAGTTTGTTAGAAGTTTTTTGATTACTGGGGTGCCTGGGTGGTTCAGTGGGTTAAAGCCTCTGCCTTCAGCTCAGGTCATGATCTCAGGGTCCTGGGATGGAGCCCCGCATCCGGCTCTCTGCTCAGCAGGGAACCTGCTTCCCCCTCTCTCTCTGCCTGCCTCTCTGCCTACTTGTGATCTCTCTCTGTCAAATAAAATTAAAAAAAAAGTTTTTTGATTACTGATTCAATTTCTTTGCTGGTAATCAGTCTGTTCAAATTTTTTACTTCTTCCTGTTTCAGTTTTGGGAGATTATATGTTTCTAGGAATTAATCTGTTTCTTTTATGTTGTCTAATTTGCTGGCATATGGTTTTTCACAGTTTATATTTCCATTGTTTTGGTTGTTAGTTTTCTTCTGTCATTTGTGATTGTGTTTATTTGGGCCCTTTCTCTTTTTTTCTTGATGAGAATGGCTAGAGGTTTATCAATTGTTTTAAAGATGTTATTTACTTCTTTGAGAGAGAGAGAGCATGAACGGAGAGAGGGGTAGAGGGAGAGGGAGAAGCAGACTACCTGCTGAGCAGGGAGCCCAAAGCAAGGCTTGATCCTGGGACCCTGAGGTCAGGACCTGAGCCAAAGGCAGACACTCAACCAACTAAGCTACCCAGGCACCCTGAGGTTTATCAATTTTATTATTTTTTTCAAAGAACCAGCTCCTGGTTTCATTGATTTGTTCCTTTTATTTTTTAGTTTCTATATCATTTCTTTCTTTCAAATATTTTATTTATTTGAGAGAGAGAGAGCACACAGAGGGAGAAGCAGACTTTCTGCTGAGCCAAGAGCCCAACGTGCGGCTCAATCCCAGGACCCTGGGATCATGACCTGAGCTGAAGACAGACGCTTAACTGACAGCCACCCCTGTGCCCCTGTATCATTTATTTCTGCTCTAATCTTTATTATTTCCTTCCTTCTGCTGGTTTTAGGTTTTATTTGTTGTTCTTTTTCCAGCTCTTTTTGGTATCATGTTAGGTTGTTTGAGATTTTTCTTGCTTTTTGAGGTAAGCCTGTATTGCTATAAACATCCCTCTTAGAACTGCTTTGCTGTATTCCAAAGGTTTTGGACCATTGTATTTTCATTTTCATTTGTTTCCATGTGCTTTTTGAGCTCTATGATTTCTTAGTTGACCCATTAATCGTCTAGTAGCATATTATTTAACCTCCATGTATTTGTGGTCTTTCCAGATTTTTTCTTATGGTTGATTTCTAGTTTCATAGCACTATGGTCAGAAAAGATACATGGCAAAAAAAAAAAAAAAATGCCATGGTATGATTTCAATCTTTCTGAATTTGTTGAGACTTTTTTTTTGTGGCCTACTATGTGATCTATTCCAGAGAATGTTCTGTGTATCCTTAAAAAGAATGTTTATTCTGCTCTTTTAGGATGGAATGTTGGGAATATATCTATTAAATCCATCTGGTTCAATGTGTCATTCAAAGCTACAGTTTCTTTGTTGATTTTGTTTGAATAATCTGTCCATTGATGTAAGTGGAGTATTAAAGTTCCCTACTTTTAATGTATTACCTTTGCTATTAACTGTTTTATGTATTTGGGTGCTGTCATTTTGGGTGCATAAATATTTACAATTATTATATATTCTTACTGCATTGTCCTCTTAATGATATAGTGTCCTTCTTCGTCTCTTGTTACAATGTTTGTTTTAAAGTCTGTTTTGTCTGATATAAGTATTGCTACTCCAGCTTTCTTTTTATTTCCACCTGGATGATAAATGTTTCTCCATTCCCTCACAGATCCGCATGTATCTTTTGGTCTGAATGAGTCTCTGTAGGTAGTATATGGGCAGTATTTGTCATTTGTTTGTCATTTGTCATCTGTAATGACAGTATTTGTCATTTATTTGTTTTTTATGTTCCATCTAAGACTGGAGGACCTAGTCCATTTGCCATTTTAATTTCTATGCTATGTCCCTTGGTGTGGACCTCCTGGGTTGATTTTGTTGGTGGCTCTCTGTGTGCCTCCTAGACCTGGATGTCTGCTTCCTTCCCCAGATTAGAGAAGTTTTCATTATTTCTTCAAATAAAATTTCTGTCCCTTTTTCTCTTATTCTTCTGGAATCCCTATAATGTGAATGTTATTTCGCTTGATAATGTTGCTGAATTCCCTTGACCTACTTTCATTTTTTATTATTCTTTTTTTTGCTGTTTTCCTTTGTTGCTTTCCATTACTCTACCAGGTCCCTGAATCATTCTTCTGTTTCTTCTCGCCTACTATTTATTCCCTCTAGTGTATATTTTAAAGATTTATTCATGTGAAAGAGAGAACACATGCATGAGTATTGGGGAGGGGCAGAGGGAGAGAGAGTCTTAAACAGACTCTCTGCTGAGTGTAGAGCCCACTGTTGGGCTCAATCCCAGGACCTCGAGATAATGATCTGAGCCAAAATAAGAGCCAGCCTCTTTAATCGACTGAGCCAAGTACTCCACTTTAGTGTATTTTTAATTTCAGTTGAGTTCTTTATCTGATTGTTTTTTTATTTCCTTTCTCTTTGTTCAAGATTTGTCTGAGATTCTCCACTCTTTTCTCAAGTCCAGTGAGACTATTTATGACCATTACTTTGAAATCTTTATCAGGCATATTGCTTTTCTCCATTTAATGAAGCTCTTTCGTTGATGGTTTTGTTCTGTCCTTTCACATCCACACACCCACACATATATTAAAAGACTTTTTTCAGTGAGAATGTTTTTAAGATTCATCCATGCTATAGTATATATCACTCTTCATACTTCATTTCATTTTAGGGCTAAATAGTAATCCATTGCAATCATGGCTCTACCACACTTGTTCATTCATTTATCAGTTGATAGATGTTTCCACCTTTTGGCTATTGTGAGGAGTACATCTATGAATACTTGTGTACAAGTTTTTGACACAAAAACAGTAAAAATAGAAAGAAGTGAAAAATATTCAAATACATATAAATAAGGAAATACATCATTTTCCTGCCCTCCATTCTCTTTTTATAGCCTACTTTGCATTGCTATTGTTTGATTTTATAAAATAAAGATCATATAATACACATTACTCTTCAATTTTCTTTTCACTTGAGATTACATTATAGACTTTTTTTTTATATTAGTATATTCAAATGAAGCTTTTCTTTTTAGGACAACTGTGTTTTGTTTTGTTTTTCTTTCAACCTGCTGAGTACCTTGCTCTTGCAAATAAGTTGCACTGCTTTATTCCACATGTGAATTTTTTTCTCTTACCAATCAAGGTTTTAGTTTTCATTCTAGGTCAAGCTCATGATATTTCTTCTGCAATAATACTTTCTGGATTAAGCTCATTATAAATTTTCCTTTATCTAAAATTCCATTCACTCATGATCTCCAAGAATTGTGTGAACATTAGATTTATTTGTATGTTTTCATTAATTTTTTTAATTATGGGAATTGAATATCTCCAAACAAATAATAAATTATTTGAAGCAGAGGTGAATGTTTTTAGATTTTATTCTCTGCTACCTCTACAACAGGGTTAGGTGATCAGAAGGGCTTATTAAAACTCATTGATTTGATATTTCTGGCTACCTCTTAAATGATGGCTTTTCCAAATTCCAATCCCTGAATCTCTCTGGGTTTCCCGGTGTATTCCCGGTGAAAATAATCATTGTAAATTCCCATAAGACTCTTGACATATATTCGTGTTGTGAACCAAATAACACCTTTGTTTGCTATTTAATGAATCCCACTGCAAGATGTTTTCTTGGTCAATCTCCAAGTTCCTACAACATATATTTTATCTAGAGCTGCTGAACAACTAATGATTCAACTAGGTCATTTATTTATATTTAAAATTATCTCCTATATGCTCTCTATCGGAGCCTACTTAACACCTAAAGCCTTGATTCTACTGTAGAGCTGGTAAGCTTGAGTGTTTCACAATGATTTCTACGGAAAGATTTTAAATCTCTGCCCTTCCTACTTTAAATCTTCTAACACTATTCTGTGGAGCTGAGATAAAACAGTTTACATAAGCTGACAGATATAAAGGGAGAACTGAAACAGGGGAGAGACCAAAGAACTTAATCTTTGAGCTCTTTCCCATAGAAATGATGTAATATAGTCTTTAGGAGACAAAGGTAAAATATTAAGTCATAGAATTATAAATATTTTTAAGAGAAACAGACTTATACTTTAACAAAAAAAGAAACCCTGAAGAAAAGTTAGATGCTTTTCCCTCAGCTATATGACTATATAGTAGTAAACTTGGTAATAAAGCAGTCTTCTTACATTGGATTCTTATTTTCTGTGCTTCTGATCGGTTCAATGAGATAACTTATCTGTGAATATTTTAAAAATCTTCTCTGGAAATTTACAAGAGCTCTGCAACTGTTCACTGAAATCTTTCTATGATGTCATTTATATGTGATAAAATTTTTATATGTTCTTTCAGTAAGGATATTCTTAGGGATTAATTCTTTTTTTTTTTTAAAGATTTATTTATTTATTTATTTATTAGAGAGAGAGAGAGAGAGAGAGAGAGAGAGAGAGAGAGAGACTGAGAATGAGAGGGAAGAAGGTCAGAGGGAGAAGCAGACTTCCCGCAGAGCCGGGAGTCCGATATGGGACTTGATCCCGGGACTCCGGGATCATGACCTGAGCCGAAGGCAGTCGCTTAACCAACTGAGCCACCCAGGCGCCCTCTTAGGGATTAATTCTAAATGACTAAATTGTGTGTGTGTGTGTGTGTGTGTTTAATACACTGTCATCCCAGAGCAAGTGCTTAATGTTAGCTATTATCTTTAATATTATATAGATGAATGGATGGACAAATATGTAGATAAGCAGATACCTTCTGGATGATATAATCTTGGTTTGACTGCTATTTAATACCAAAAAACAAAGTGTTATTGTCAACACTTATGACTTCAGTGGTATTTTGCTATGATCTCTAATATCTTATAATTATCTTTCAAACCAACATACCAATGAAAATGGAATGAATAGTAAAGATAAGTTTTCATAGAGGAACCAAAGTCAGTGAAAGTGGATTCTTGTACCTTTTGGTTAAATAGAATTCTATTTTCTCTTTTTTCCTTTGATATAGGTCTTCACCTATCAATCAGGACAATGGATATGGCCAATAAGTCTGTTTCTGAATTTGTTTTGCTGGGACTCTCTAATTCTTGGGAACTTCAGCTGTTTTTCTTCATAGTGTTTTCATTGTTTTATGTTGCAACAGTGGTTGGTAACAGCCTCATAGTCATCACGGTTATAGCTGACTCTCACTTACATTCTCCTATGTATTTTCTGCTTACTAACCTTTCCATCATTGATATGTCACTTGCTTCCTTTGCCACCCCTAAGATGATTACAGACTACCTCACTGGACACAAAACCATCTCTTTTGATGGCTGTATCACCCAGATATTTTTTCTACACCTTTTTACTGGTACTGAAATAATTTTACTTATGGCCATGTCCCTTGATAGGTATATTGCAATATGCAAGCCTCTCCGCTATGCTTCAATCATAAGTCCCTGGATGTGTATTGTCCTTGTGGTGGCTTCCTGGGTTGTGGGAGTCATGCATTCAATGAGCCAGGTCATATTTGCTCTCACATTACCGTTCTGTGGTCCCAATGAAGTAGACAGCTTTTTCTGTGACCTTCCTGTGGTGTTTCAGCTGGCTTGTGTGGATACTTATGTTCTGGGCCTCTTTATGATCTCAACTAGTGGCATAATTGCCTTATCCTGCTTTATTCTTTTATTCAATTCTTATGTTATTATCCTGGTTACTATCAAGCATCATTCTTCAAAAGGATCTTCTAAGGCCCTTTCTACCTGCACAGCTCATTTCATTGTTGTCTTCATGTTCTTTGGGCCATGCATCTTCATTTATATGTGGCCACTGAACAGTTTCCTTATAGATAAGATCCTGTCTGTGTTTTATACCATCTTTACTCCCATTCTGAACCCAATAATCTATACCTTAAGGAATCAAGAAGTGAAAACAGCTATGAGGAAACTGAAAAACAGGTTTCTAAATTCTAACAAGACGACTCCTTTGCATTATTTTTAGTCTTAAATTCTGGTTCTACTTTTAACTTCCTGGGCATTGTATGCCATAAACAGCACTGTGACTAGGCTTTTATTTCTGGAGTTCTCATCAAATTGTAATTGGATCAAATTGCAATCAAATTGTAAATATTAAAACTACTCGCATATGTTTAAAATACATGTTAGATTTCAGAAAAGCAAATTGACAGAAATAATTTCTTCCAGAAGCAAAGACTATCTATAAAAATGCCAAGAGTCCCTGTTCCAGGTAGGAGATTCAGTATTAATAATCTATTCACTGGAAAAGATGAACAAAGAGTGTGAAGAGGAAGTACAGATTAAAGGGGAACTAGAAGATAATAGCATTTATATACAACTTGTCACTGACAGGCATGTTGGTGGCTCAGTTAGTTAAGTGGTTAAGCATCCAACTCTTGACTTCTGTTCAGGTCATGATCTCAGGGTCATGAGATAGAGTCCTGTGCTGGGCTCCATGCTCAGCACGGAGTGTGTTTAGGATTCTCTCTCTCCCTCTCCTCACCAACCCCCTCACCCTGGCTCCCTTTCTCTCTCTCTAAAAACAAAACAAAACAAACAAATAATTACTGAGTTACTTAGAGAATTGTCCCTAAAGTATGGCAAACTAGTAAGATTTCTATAAGCCTTAGAAACTCTATACTGCTATAGGAGTATCTTCTGACAGACTGATTTCCTACATCTATCCCTGAATCATTCCTACTTAACCTTTAAAACAATTTGTAATCTTTTCTACTGAAGAAAACCCTAGACATATTTAATTATGAATGTTGATGATGTCCAAAGTAAATGCTATAAGTAGAAGAGTCACCACCACTCACTTCTAGCTAGTAAGCAAAGAAATACAACCATGACAACTTCTGATAATACATTATGAATACAGAGGCTGAAGAATTCCGCAAATTAGAAATTACGAAATGAGTTTCAAAGCACTACATTTTGTTTCAGACAGTTACTTTGTCAGCTTAATGGCTGAGAAATTAAAACTGGAATTAAGATAATTTATGGAGAGCCTATGGTTTCATTTTAAAGTAGTACATTGATTTAAAGTTTGGTTAAAGTATTTTTCCTTTTAATATTTGCTTGCAAAAATAATAAATTTGTGCTTAGTAATACATTGTCAGTGTAATAAGTATATTTCTTTATACAAACGGATTTTTTTTTTAGTTTTAAAAGGTTCAGAATTAGCTTTAAGGTATACAAGCTATTACTAGCACCTGCTGGTAATTACTGGAATTGCAAGCATTGAAAATTTTTTTTTTTTTTTGCAAGCATTGAAAGTCTTAATAATTTTTCTGTGTGCCTTGCTTTTGCAAATCATCTTTAAATGATGGCAAACATGAAAGAACTAATTGTTATTTGAAACTGAATAAATTATACTTATATATAGTGTTCAGTATATTATCCAACTTTTATGAACAAGAAAATATCTGTTACAAGCACAGTAATTTGATAAGTATCAAGTTGTTCTTCTTTGGCATTATTGAGAAAATAGAAAAAAACAAGAATTATGTATGCACGAATTATCAATGATGAGAGAGAAGTTAAGAAAAGGAAATTCCTAACTGTTCATTTTAAGCGAAATGATAGGAGAAATGTGTTTTTTCCTGATCAGTATTTTTTATTAATATATTAAATAAGGAAACACATTTACAGTTAATAATGTGTGATATTACTGTGTTAAAAACATAAGAATGGTTGAAATTGTTGGGTAAAAATGCCTACAGTATTAACGCTAGCCTGAAATGTGTTTATATCCACAAGATAATATCATAACTCTATTTGAAATAGGGATATGAATAGACCAATTCAGGATATGTGTGTGTGTGTGTGTGTGTGAGAGAGAGCAAGAGAGAGAGAGAGCTTTCAGCTACACGTGCAAATATGTTTAGGATCAAGAAATTCATTTATGTAGAAATTTTCTAGCCAGTGTTTTATAAATTCCATAAATCAATAAAACATTTATTTGAACAGAGTATATATATTTTTTTAACGAACTGCTTTTTGCAAGTTAAAACAGTCAAGCCTTTTCAAAGCAATGTCATCAATCTTCAGTACTTGTGTGGAGAATGATAAAACTCAAAGACATTTGCCAAAACTCTCAAAGGTGCAACTGATCAGCAGACAACTCTGCAAGGGAAGTCAATAATGAGATTGAACAGATGGAATTATAGTAAGATTCTGCAGCTGAGAATGAAAAGGATCACAGCCTTTGGAGGACTTCCATATATAAAGGGAACCACCTACTACCTTTCCTGGTAGCTCAGCATGAACAGTAAATGTACAAGCAATCTCTATGTATTACATAAAACTTAAATCTTAATTAGGAGTTCCAAGGAGATTATTTTATCACCATGTTTCCTCATCACCCTGCTGACACTCCTTTATACAAGGGTAAGTACAGTGACAGGGATCAGGCTCCCTATGCAGTAGTAAAGCTGCCATGGGCCAATAAAGGCATCCAAAGCCAGAAATAATGTTTTTAATGCATTCTAGATGAATAGAAACCAGCTAATATAAACATACCTGGTCGAGGATGCCTTTAAATGGTCTAAATTTCCAATAACACAATTGACAGAGTACTACAATTTGGATAATCTATAAGACTTCGATGATAAGCAACTCTGTCCTTCTTTAGGTGTTTGGGAAGCTTCCCAATGAGAAGCCTATGAGCTTTCAAAATCAAAAAAAATGTTTCATAAAATTAAGCACAATGATCAAATGCAGGTGAAAAATATTAATAATCAGGTCTCGATGAAATGGTAACATATAAATAGTAATACGTGAAGGAACTGGATATATGTAATGGCAATAAAAACTGTACATGATATGTACTTGCAAAAATATTGGAGGAAATTTTCAGAATATGATAGAGTGTAATGGTGGTGGATTTAAATCAAAGCCTGTACTTTGCATGTCTTTCCTCCAAGGTCCTGGAATAGACCCTAACAACCATTTACTCACAATTTTAATTCTATATTTTCTTAAAGAAGTCCCTTTAGACTAGACAGACTTTAGGATCTACAGAACCTGGATCCACCCTGAGTGTATAGGGTAAAAGTCTTAGACTCAGGTATGTTTTTATCAGCTCTAAGTGTGAATTCTACTATTTGTTAGTGGTGTAAACTTGAACAAGATACTTAATATCACTTAGCCTCAGTTTCTACATCTGTAAGAGGAGATGATAATAGTACTAACACTGCAGATTTGAGGAATAACTTACATAATATATATTCATATGTATGTTCAACAAATGTTATTGTACTATTCTGATCTACTTTGGATATCTTTGTTTAAGGGCCTTGATACTCTCCTGAGCTAAGAACTGACATGTTTAATTTGAAAGGTAAATTTTTATTTTATAAATTTTCAGTATTTGTGTGTATGTATGCATAAAATTAATGTATGTCAGGATTAATTTGGAAAATTAAAAGTAACTTTCATTTTCTATTTTTCACCTTATCATTTAAAAAATTTATAAGAGATTTTTTTAAAAAAGCAACTTCCACTAGAAAACTACATTGATTTTTATATTTATTCAAGTCTCCAGAGATTGTTTTCCTCACTACTCATAATTTTTATGACTCAAGAAAAATTCAGAATTATTTTTTAATTAGTGTGTGATGGCTTTTTTACAATGAGTAATCATTAAATTGATTAACTCATTTTAGAATGGATTTTCACCACAATTTTGGTCAGAATAAGAATGATGTTTGATCCTTCATATTATTAAGGTAAAGACATAGATACATAGATTAGTAAATAGTTTCTTAGACAAGTAAAACTTCGTATGATATAGTCTTATGTGAAGTAATTTTCTACTGATAAGAGCTTGGACTTATCAGTAGTATTATCAGTAGTAGATCTTATCTACTGATAAGATCACTGACCCTTACTGCCAAACAGAAGAAGTTCTTGGTAGACGGTAACATTTAGACATCTTCAGACTCTTCATAAAAGTGTAAAAGTGTTTTAAGACTTAAACAATGACCAATGAAACTTTTTCCAATGAACTTTTGGAAAAAACAGTTAAAGTCAACAAGAGAAATGAATAAACTCTCTTCTCTCCCTGTTTATTTCCATTTACCATTTTGCATGGGGATTTTTGGATGCATGTTTCCAGAATGAAAACCAGGGGAAAAAAAACAACCATGGAAACCCAATTCATCTGAACTTTCTGCATGTACTTGTGGAGTATAGTGAAATACACCGAGCAATTTGACAGTCTTTCAATTTATACGATTCTCTAAGGATGATTAATTTTATAAAGATGGGAGTATTTTTGTTGTGATTTTTAAAATTTAATTAAGTTAGCCAACATATAGACTATCATTAGTTTCAATTATGCAGCCATAAAAAAAAACCAAACCCTGAAATCTTGCCATTTGCAACGACGTGGATGGACCTAGAGGATATTATGCTAAGCGAAATAAGTCAGTCAGAGAAAGACAATTCTATCATATGATCTCACTGATTTGAGGAATTTGAGAAACAAGACAGAGGATCATAGGAGAAGGGAGGGAAGAATGAAACAAGAGGAAACCAGAGAGGGAGATAAACCATAGGAGACTCTTAATCTCAGGGTACAAACTGAGGGTTGCTGGAGGGGAGGAGAATGGAAGGGATAGGGTAGCTGGGTGATAGACACTGGGGAGGGTATGTGCTATGGTGAGTGCTGTGAATTGTGTAAGACTTATGAATCACAGGCCTGTACCCCTGAAACAAATAATACATTATATGTTAATAAAAAATAAAGACTGTTATTAGTTTCATATGTAGTGTTCAGTAATTCATCAGTTGTGTATAACACCTAGTGCTCATCACATCATGGCCCTACTTAATGTTCAAAACTCAACCCACTTCGCCTCCAGCAACCATCGGTTTGTTTCCCGTAGTTACGAGTCTCTCATGGTTTAACTTCATTGCTTTCGATTACTCTGTCCTCTAGATTGCTGATCCGTTCTCCTGCTTTTTCTATTCTATTTATTCCCTCAGTGCGTACTCACTGGACTTAAGAAAGAGTGGAGGACCTCCATGAGACCCTCAACAAAGGGATAAAAAACATAAATAACAAATCAGAAATAAACTCAATAACTGAAAGTAAAAATACACTGAGGAAATAAATACCTATAAAGTTATCAACAGATTTTTCACCAGAAAGTTTGTAGGCCAGAATAAAGTGTCATGAGATAGTCAAAGAGCTGAAAGAAAAAAACCCCTTGCAACCAAGGATACTCTATCCAGCAAGGCTATCATTCAGAATGGAAGAAGAGGAAACAGGAAAAGATAAAAAAGAAAAAAAAGATAAAGGAATTCATCATCACTAAGTCAGCCTTATAAGAGATGGTAAAGAGGACTCTGCATGAAAAGCAAAGACCATAAGCAGGAATAAGAAAAGTAAGAAGCACAAAAGCAATAAAATTAATTATATCTATAAAAAAATAGTCAAGGGATTCACAAAATAAAAGGATGTAAAGTATGATACCATGTACCTAAAACCTGGGTAGGAGAGGAGTAAAAATTTAGTACTTTTAGAATGAGCTCAAACTTAAGTGACCATCAACTTAATATAGACTGTTATATGCATAAGATGTTATAAATAAACCTAATGGTAACCACATCAAAAACCAGTAATAGATATATAAAAATAAAGAGAAAGGAATCCAAGTTTCCCCTAAATAAAGCCAACAAAATCATGAGAGAATAGCCCAAGAGAAAAAGGAACAGAGAAATACAAAACAACCATAAAATTAGTAACAAAATGGCAATAAGTACATACCTATCAATAATTATTTTGTATAAATGGACTAGATACTCTGATCAAAAGACAAAAGGTGATAGAATGGATAAAGAAGCAAGATCCATATACATTCTACGTACAAAAGACACATTTAAGCCCTAAAGACATATGCAAATTGAAAGTGAAGAGATGGCATTTATCATGCACATGGACATGAAAGGAAGCTGGGGTGGCAATATTTACATCAGACAAAATAAGCTCTAAGATGAAGACTAATAAGAGACAAAGAGGGACAGTAAAAATCATAAAGGGAACAATTTAACAAGAAGATATAGCGATTATAAATATTTATGTAGCAAACATAGGAGCTCCAAATATATAAAGCCCCTAATCACAAACATAAAGTAATCAGTAGTAATACAATAGTAATAGGGGACTTTAACACCCCATTTACATCAATGTATACATCTAACTAGAAAGTCAACAAGGACAGTGGCTTTGAATGACAAACTGGACCAAATGGATATATCATATATTCAAAACATTCCATCCTAAAACAGCAGAATACATTCTTTTCATGTGCATTTGGAACATGCTCCATATCACATCATGTTAGGTCACAAAACAAATCTCAACAAGTTAAGAAAGACTGAAATCATATCATGCATGTTTTGTTACCCCAACCTTTGAAACTAGAAATCAACCATGTGCGAAAATGTCAAAGAACACAAGAGGGAGAGCACAAAAACACAGGGGGAGGGAGGGAAGGAGGGAGGGAGGGAGGGAGGGAGGGAGGGAGAGAGAGAGAGAGAGGGAACTCAAGTAATCAAAATCAGAAATGAAAGACAAGAAGCAACTGACAAAACAGAAATACAAAGGGTCATAAGGAATGTTATGAAAAATTTTATGCCAACACAAATTGGACAGCCTAGGAGAAATGAATAAATTCCTAGAAAAATATAACCTTCCAAAACCGAATCAGGAAGAAATAGAGAATATGAAAAGACTGATTATCTAATGAAATTGAATCAGCAATCAAAAAACTCCCAACAAACAAAAGACCAGGACCAGATGGATTCACAGGTGAATTCTACCAAACGTCTAGAAAAGAGTTAATAACTATTCTCAAAATATTCCAAAAAATAGAAGAGAAAGGAAAACTTCCAAATTTATTCTGAGGCCAGCATAACCTTGATACCAAACTGGATAAAAACTGTATAAAAAAACTATAGACCAATAAGTTGATGAAAACAGATACAAAAATCCTCAATAGGAGCAAACTGAACCAAAAAAACCATTCACTGTGATTAAGTGAGATTTATTCATGGAACGCAAGGGTCATTTGTTAGTCGCAAAACAATCAACATGATACATCATATCAATAAGAGAAAGGATAAAAACCATATGATCATTTCAATAGATGCAGAAAAAGCATGTGACAAAGTACATCATCCATTCATGATAAAAACCCTCAATAAAGCAGGTTTGGAGGGACTATATCTCAACATAATAAAGGCCATATGAAAAATCCACAGCTAACATCATACTCAAAAACTGTGCATTTCTCCTCTAAGGTCAGGACAAATATGTCCACTCTCACCAATTTTATTACACATAGTACTGGATGTCCTAGCCACAGCAATCATACAAGGAAAAGAAATAAGAGGCATCCATATAGGTCAGAAAGAAGTAAAACTTTCAGTCTTTGGAGATGACATGATACTATTTATAGAAAACCCAAAAGAGTCCAACAAAAAACTACTAGAACTAATAAATGAATTCAGGAAAGTCTAGGATACAAAATCAATATATAGAAATCCACTGCATTTCTATACACTAATAATGAAGTAGTAGAAAGAGAAACTAAAAACACAATCCCATTTACAATTACACCAAAAAACAATAAATTGCATAGGAATAAACTTAACCAAGGAGATGAAAGACCTGTTCTCCGAAAACTATAAAACATGGATGAAAGAAATTGAAGATAAAAAAAATGGAGACAAACCATAAGAGACTCTTAATCATAGGAAACAGACTGAGGGCTGCTGGAGGGGCAGTGGGTGGAAGGATGGGGTAACTGGGTGATGGGCATTAAGGAGGGCACATGATGTGATGAGCACCAGTTACGATTACAACTGATGAATCACTGAACTCTACCTCTGAAACTAACAGTACACTATATGTTAATTAATTGAATGTTAAAAACAAAAACAAAAAAACCGGAAACAAATGGAAAGCTATTCCATGCTTATGGAGTACGAGAACAAATATTGTTAATATATCCATACTACCCAAAGCAATCTCCAGATTTAATGCAATCCCCATCAAAATGCCAATAGCATTTTTCATAGAACTAGAACAATCCTACAACATGTATGAACCCACAAAAGACAGAATAGCAAGAGCAATCCTGACAAAGAACAAGACTGGAGGCATCATAATTCCAGATTTCAAGATGTGCCACAAAGTTGTAGTCATCAAAACGTAATAGTACTGGCACAAAAACAGACATGTAGACCAATGGAACAGAACGGAGAGTCCAGAAAGAAACCCACGATTATATGGTCAACTCATCTATGACAAAGGAGGCAAGAATATGCAGTGGGAAAGACAGACTCTCTTCAGCAAATGGTGCTGGGAAAACTGGAGAGCTAGATGCAAAAGAATGAAATTGGACCACTTTCTCACACCATACACAAAAACAAGCTCAAAATGGATTAAAGACCTAAATGTGAGACCTGAAACCATAAAAATCCCAGAAGAGAGAAAGGCAGTAATTTCTTGGACATTGCCTGTAACAGCAGTATTCTAGATATGACTCTTGAGGCAATGGAAATTAAAATGAAATAAATGACTGGTACTGTATCAAAATAAAAGACTGAGCAAAGGAACCAACCAATAAAACTAAAAGACTACCAAAAAAAAAAACACTAAAAGAATACCTACTGAATGGGAGAAGATACTTGCAAATGACATAGCTGATAAAGGGTTAATATCCAAAATATATAAAGAACTTATAAAACTCAACACCCCCGAGTTCCAAAAATTCAAATAAAAAATAGGCAGAAGACATGAATAGATATTTCTCAAAACTACAACAACAACAACCAGATGGACAACCGATGTAAGAAAACATGCTCAACAACACTAATCATCAGGGAAATGCGAATCAAAACCACCATGAGATATCACCTCACACCTGTCAGAATGGTTACAGAAAAAGTACAAGAAACAGCTTTGGTGAGGATGTAGAGACGAAGGAACTTCTCATGCCCTGTTGGTGGGAATATATATTGGTGCAGCCACTGGAAAATAATAGGAAGTTCTTCAAAAATTAAAAATAGAATGACCACACATCCAGTAATTTCACTATTAGATATTTACCCAAAGAATATGAAAACACTAATTTAAACAAGTGGACGTTTACCTCTGTACATGGCTTTTGTTGTGTACATAATATAAAATAGCATCAATGCTGAATACATCATTATACGCAATACATAAATGGAAACTATCTGTACTTACCAGTGGATCTGAAAACTAAGGCACATAAAATTTAAAAAAACTGAATGTTTTAATATAAGTCAAAACTAGGATTGAACACTGCAATAAATCAGAAGTCCCTCATATACATACTTATTTACAGCTAAAAACAGGAATTACAACAAGACTAATTTAACTATATTCATTTATGTATAAAAACACAAATTTCATATATCAGATAAATCTTCCATTAGAATGAAGTGATATTACCAGCGAAGTGAAGTGTAATGCCTCTTCTAGTTGTTACTGCACAGTGAAGTGTAACGCCTCTTCTAGTTGTTACCGCACAATGCTATAGATAATGAAGCCCAGGCAATACACCCAAGAACACCAAAGTCCTACACCCAAATACAATTAATATGTTAAAGAAGCCCTCTTGCAAGTGGTACTGGATACCATTAGAATAGGAAGTCTACTGTAGCCACATTGGTTATGACTTTCAATGCAGAAGGGTACAGTTGCATTAAGAACTGAAGTATTTTAGGTTTTGGGGGGCAAGATGGCAGAGAAGAAGAGATCCTGCAGCAACCGGTCCCCATAAGTGAACTGGAAATCTACCAGAACACGCTGAACACCCATGAAATCACCCTGAGGAGAAAGATTTCTCATTCCGGGATCTCTCCGAGAGCAGAAGACAGCAGTGGAGAGGTAAAATCAAAGTGGGAACACTGGAACTGATATCGGAGGATAAACAAAAGGGGGAGGGAGCCACCAGAAGCTAACCAAGGACAGTAATGCCCTCAAAGGAAAGTGCCCGGTGGCGGGGGACCAGCATTAACGTAGAGTCCATTAAAAACACTTAAAAAGGGCAGAAGGTTCTGAGGAGTAACTAGTGGAAGGGGGTGGTTGCGGGCACTGGTGCTTGGACCCACTCTCCCAGGAAAGAGCGCCCCAAAGTGAGATGGGTGGGGGGATCCAGTCCGCGATTTCTGAACCTGCAGCTTTCCGCTCTCTGCAACAACCTGTGGGCCAGGCGCGCACCTGCAAGAGCCTTTAGAGAGTCTGCGATGGTCCACGAGCCCCAGCTTTTCCCAGTGTGCGCCCGCCACCGCGACATTCGCGGCCTGCCGCAGAGCTGGAGCGATCCCCGCCGGCCGCGGAGAGAACGCGGGCAAGTGGCCTAACCTCCGGGTGCCCCTCGTGGAGCCACAGAAAGCCGGCTGGGGTCACGACTTTCCCGGCCCGCCGCAGGCCTCCCAGTCCAAGCTTGGGAGCAGCAGAAAGGCGGATGGAGTCGCGCGCCACCTCGGACAGGCTGCGCTGTGAGCAGAAATTTCACGGAGGGGAGTGTGTGTTCTGAACCACACAGAGGGGAGCAGAGACTCGGGCTTCCTGCAACTCGGAGGTCTGAGTGCTTCTGGGAAGATTCATTGCTTGGACTTTCTGAAAAGGTGAAAAGGCTACAAAAGGCCAAAAACCTTCAGAGAGCGAGAGACTGAGAAACTGGCTTCCACAGAGCTCAGCCCCTTGATTGGGGGGCAGGGTGACTCAATCCAACCAAGACTGACTGGAAAACAACGTGGCAGGCCCTTCTCCCAGAAGACCAGCCAAAGAACAAAAGGACTATAACCACAGGGTCCCCATAAAATTTTAAATCCCCAACGCCAGGGGTAATCAATATATTAAGCCCCTGGTAATACCCTCAAACCTGTATATTTCATAGATACAAGTTTGTTTTTGTTTTTGTTTTTGTTTCCTCTTTCTTATTCTCTCTCTTTTTGTATTTTATTTTAGTCTTCACTTGCTTTCACATTTCTTTTTTCTTTTATCTTCTTTTTAACTACTTAACATTACAACGAGAGGTTTAATACAACTATAAACCCAGGAGGACCTGAAATAATCTTCCTCACCTGCGAGGAGTTATAACCACCCTTCCATCTTATCCCTCTGTCAGTGTTTCTACGTATCTGCTTTTGTTCTGGTATTACATAAATCTTATTCTTGGGGTTCATTCTG
>CM052797.1:60010959-60029210 GCA_028533885.1 Nasua narica | reverse complement strand
ATATCCAATTTTTGTATCAACATGGACAGGACTAGAAGAGATTATGCGGAGTGAAATAAGTCAAGCGGAGAGAGGCAATTATCTTATGGTCTCACTTATGTGTGGAGTATAAAGAAAATCATGGAGGGCATCATGAGAAGGAAGGGAAGGGCAAATTGGGGGGAAATCGGAGGGGGTGATGAACCAGGAGAGACTGTGGACTCTGAGCAACAAACTGAGAGTTTTGGAGGGGAGGGGGTGGGGGGGGTGAGCCTGGTGGTGGGTATCGAGAAGGGCACGTATTGCATGGAGCACTGGGTGTGGTGCATGAACAATCAATCTTGTAACACTGAAAAATTAAAATAAACATATTTGGGGAGAAAGAAAAAGAATTGAAGTGTTTTAAAAAAGCTTTAAACATTCTTTCTTGAACCAAAACATTCAACAAAAGGTACACATGAAAAATTAACTATTCTGATACCTTTGCAATTTAAAATTCAGATACATGTTATTCAGTAGAGCTGCTGTACATAAAAAAAAACAAATGTAGTTTTAATTTCTTCTTGTAAACAAATTAACCTAGTGCAGTTCTATGCTACACAACATTTTTAGCAATGAGAGTAATGGAGACATCGTCTGGTACAGGCCAGCACAATAAGCTTCAAAGATATATCAAGATCCTGTTGGCTTGATGGTTTTACTCATGATAACAAGTTGTGATGTTTAACTTTCACAGAATGTCTTAATCTACAGCTTGTAGAAGACCAATTAATCTGGCTTGCATATGGCACCAAATACCAGTTTCATGGAAAGATATGATCCTCATTATAGCTTTCCTCCTACTTCCAAATAACATGTTGCAGAAATTAACAGGGTGAAATTTAGCTATGGTAGAACTAGAACGTCAGTCCTTTTCCAGTACACCATTTAAAACAAAAAGAAATACAGGCATATAATATTAGCCGAAGATTATACCTCGATTACATTCCCAAAAGGCAGCTACACCGCAAACATGAAGAGATTTCAAGTATTATGTTTAGCACATGGGAACTAAATTTTGTCTCTATTATCTTCATTTTTCAAATTGCTGTGCATATTTTTATACAGTTTTATTCAGGGAAGGACATATACATTTTATAGGGCTGTATCTATCCAATTCTGCCTGTAACAAAGACCTAAACATCCTAAAATGCCAATTATAAGACAAGTGTAAGGAAAACTCTGGAGAACATCAAACAAAAATGGCCATGCATCTGCTCTTTAATGTTTTCCCATGATACACTAAAATAAAAACATTTCAGTCTCTTAGAAAAAAAAAGAAAAGAAGTTAAGGATTTAACCCTATAAGGTCGCAAGACACATTGAAGTTTATGTACAATGTCTTCTAATCCTTCAAAGAACAGATATGACTAGGGTATAAAAATACTTTTCTGAGTACTCCAACTTAATTTTATGAGTGTATCATTGTCTCCGTACCAAAATTGGATGTGGAAGCACAAACAATTCCAAAATACTATAGGCAAATTTCACTTGTAAACCTATATACAAAATCCTACATAAAATTAACATATCAAATCCAGGCTGATATTCTCATATAACACATCACAAGTAGAATTTATGCTAGGAATGCAAATATATATATCCACAATGGATGGTCTGTTAATGGTATTTAACAGTTAAGGTTAAAAGAGGAATTCAATATCCCTCACCAATGGGGGTATAAGATGTTCTCTGAATTTTTCCATTTTTCCCACTAAGAGAGGAGAATATCATTGAAGATTCGATTCTTTTTTTTTTTTTTAAGATTTTATTTATTTGTCAGAGAGCGAGCAGGCACAAGCAAGGGGAGCAGAGGGAAAAGAGGCTCCTGGCTGAGCAAGGAGCCCAATGCAGGACTCGACCTCAGGACCTTGGGATCATAACCTGAAGGCAGACGTTCAAATGACTGAGCCACCCAGGTGTCTCTGAAGATTCAATTCTTGTTGAAGTATTTCAGAAATCCTGTATGTCAAAATTTCCCTATATCTATTAGAAATGTAGTGCATAAAATTGGTAATAAGGAAGACACAGGGGAAATGCTTGGTTTGTTGCTGAGACAGAGGTAAAGTAGTTTGACTCTCTGGCGTAAGCCATTTTCCCTGTTTGACAAAGCAGTGAATATCTAATGACAAAAAACCACCGTGGGACACATCTATCCTCCCACAGTCCCAGGTCAATCCACAGTCTAGAATGAAATAGAGAAGCAATAAAATAGTAAAAGGGTGAAACAGAATGCTGAAGCTTGCCTAAGTCAATATTTACTGTAGTTATGTTATCTCAGGTCAAAAGTATGTATCCATCTGATATATAGCTCTTTTATAAGAGATTTTGATTTGAAAGAAGCCAACACTTACTTCAATTTCCTTAAAAATCTTCAGATAACTAAATCAGGTATGTTTATTTTATGTCAACCATTTGCTTGATCCATTTGCTTGGGAATTAATCTTTGGAAAATGTTAATGAGACTTCTAGTAAACTACAGAAAGGAAATTAAAGCAATGGCTTATGATATTTGGACTTACAGTTTTACGAAAATTCTTTTGCCTCGACTGTAAAATATTTATATCCATATTAGTCTGGTATATACAATTTGACCTGAGTGTGATGGAAAACGATTTAAGGATCACTTTCTATAACACTTGAGCTGGTTTTTTTTTTTTTCTCTAATTTTGTTCTTTTGAAAAAGTGAGTAAAAGAGACTCTACAAGAGCACACTGACATCATTTTATATTTATCATAGTTCATCACAACCCAGTTCAGCACCTAGACAAAAATGGCATTCAGAACAAGGATGCAGTGTCACTCTCGGTGAAGATTTCTGGCATTTTTCTTCTGCTTCCTACACCCCTTTATTTCTCATTCACTTTTACTAAAAGAAAATTATGAGTTCACAGGTGACTAAGACATGGTCAAGAATAGTTTTACTCCCAATCCTTTCTTAAACCCATACTTTATCCTTTTGAATACAAATTCCCATCCCCACAAGAGAATGCTCCAGGGAGGATGCCCCTTCTCATTCTAAGTGATAATTATTGATCTAAATATCCTTTGGAATGGTTCCATTTTAGTTATTTTGTCACAGTATTCATTGTTCATTCACTTGATTTTCTTTTTCACATGTTTTTTAATGCTGTTTTTGGGAGAATCTTTGTACAGTACAATATAGCTAACAACCCAGTTAGCAAATATTACCAGAGCATAAAGTTTTCCAGGCTAATACATTTTAAACTAGAATTTATCCCTTTAAGCCAAAAGCATTAACCATTTTGGAAAACAATATATACCCTCTTACCTTTGTAACTAGAAAGGGCTATTATCATCAAGTGCATTTATGATACATTTATTAATACTTAATAGGGCTTTACATCAACTACTTAAACTAATTTCTCATTTTCCAATCTTGATAATTTTACTTGCCTACTCTTCACCCATACCTTTTAGGTTCCATTAGAGATTCTACTGTCAAGGATTGTGGAAAGAGCTTTGAAGAACTGGGATGAGGTTCTGGATTTGTTACTTGTTGTTTGTACAATATTGAACATAGTAGTTAACCTTTCTGAGTCTCAATTTCCTTACATGAAAACTGGGGACAATAACCTCCTCCACAGTAGATTGTTGTAAAAAGTTTAATGCTCACATACTGCATGTAAAAAAAACTTTCAAACTAGTTTTTCCCACAGATGTCATTCTTTTTTGCAGTTTTTTTTTTTTACAGAGACACTTATCACTTCTAATTATCACAGAAAATGAAAAGTGAGAGTCTTCTTTCTTAAGAAAGTATAAACTAACTGCCTTCCTTTCAACTAAAAGATTCTTGTATTTCTAGACACAATTTTTAAAAAGTGAATTCTCAAATACTTATTTATCTCCTTAGGAGCTTTTCCTGCATTCTTCCAAAGAAGCTGCAGAGAGAATGTAGGCAGAATCAATTATCTGACAATCTATTTGCAAGTTGTTTATTATTTCAGTTCTGTATCATCTGTTACTTATTATTTCTTTTGTTCATTATCTCAATTTTTGCCCAATGAGAAAGTATGGTATTGCCAGATATTTTTCAAAGAATGTACCTTATTTTATTAAGTGACAGAAATCCTAATCAAAAGCCTACAAATTCTATATCCTGGAGGTAATTACTTCTTTTGGAAGCTTTCTGCATTGGTAAATAACACGTTACAGTTGACCTTCAAATGATCTACTTTTCAACTACCATAACTAAATCAGATCTTTGCATTTCATTGTTATTATTACCTTATCTATCAATATTCTATCCTGACATATTGGCCATCTCTGTTCACTTATTTTCATACAATACAATGTTAGCTTCAAGGGACTTCAAGCAAAAACCATCACAACTTCAGAGAAAATATATATTAAACACTTTTAATGGTATAGTTGTGGAGGTTAATTAGTAGAGAAAGGACAGAGACAAAAGGAGAACCACCGTAAAAAACAGGAAAGTAAAAGTAAACATGGTCTCTCGAGAATTCTCTAAGAACTGAAGCTGCTTGTAAGCAATCCCAAGTGTATAAAGAACAGCAGCAGCAGGGCAAGGAAGTTAGTACCAGAATCTGGATACTTTAGCTTCTTCTCTTAATTGTGGTTTTCATAATATAAATCTGTTATTTGTTTACCATCAAATTTAACCCAGAAGTGTATAAAATGGAGTTTTTTTTTTAAGATTTTTTTTATTTTTATTTATTTATTAGGAAAGAGAGAGAGTGAGAGAGAGCATGAGAAGGGAGAAGGTCAGAGCGAGAAGCGGCCTCCTCATGGAGCTGGGAGCCCAATGTGGGACTCGATCCCGGGACTCCGGGATCATGACCTGAGCCGAAGGCAGCCGCTCAACCAACTGCGCCACCCAGGCGCCCAAAATGGAGTTGTTGAGTAGCTACATTTGCACCTCATAGCTTTCCTTCATTAGTAAGGACAACTGAGAGAAGAAATATTTGTCAAAATTACAGATAAACCATTTCCTAACAGGACTAACTCTAAATCATTTCAAATTAATGTTGAGAAGACTTAAGTTTTGTGGTCCACTTTTTTTTTGTTCTTGATATTAATCCATTAATGTTCTCTTTGTAGGTATTTCTCTTGTATCCTGAGACCATGGATAAAGGAAATTATTCTAGGGTGGCTGAGTTTGTGTTGCTGGGACTCTCTAGTTCCTGGGAACTACAGTATTTCCTTTTCATGTTGTTTAACTTCTTGTACATCACCATTGTTCTGGGTAACCTCCTCATTGTCCTTGCTGTGATTTCTGAACCTGCCCTGCACACACCCATGTACATCATGCTCAGTAACCTTTCTGTCCTTGATGTGTTTCTAGCCACTTATGCAACCCCCAAGATGATTCATGATTTCCTTCATGAATCTAAGACCATCTCCTTTGAGGGCTGCATGGCCCAGATATTCCTGCTCCATGTCTTTGCTGGTGGTGAGATGGTACTTCTTGTAGCCATGGCTTATGACAGGTATGTAGCCATATGCAAACCTCTCCATTATACAACCATTATGAACTTGTGCAAGTGTACAGCTCTGGTGGTAGGATCTTGGCTCATTGGGATCATGCACTCCCTGAGCCAGTTAGCTTTCATGATAAACTTGCCTTTCTGTGGCCCAAACATAGTGGATAGTTATTACTGTGACCTTACCTTGGTCATTAAACTTGCCTGCACAGATACTTATGTCCCTGAAGTGTTGATGCTTTTGGACAGTGGCCTCATGGGCGTGACTTCATTCTTACTCTTGCTGATCTCCTACACAGTTATCCTAATCACTGTACAACGTCATTCCTCAGTGGGCATGGCCAAGGCCCGCAGCATTCTGACTGCCCACATCACTGTAGTGACTCTCTTTTTTGGGCCCTGTATCTTCATTTATGCATGGCCTTTCAGCAACTTCCCAGTGGATAAAGTCCTTTCCGTGTTCTCTACAGTTTTTACACCTATATTGAACCCCATTATCTACACATTGAGAAATAAAGAGGTAAAATCAGCAATGCATAAACTGAAGACCCGGTATGTGAGTTCCAGGCTGCTCTCCCAGCTGTCTCTCACAAGATAGATTTGTTGAACTGAGTAGACAAGAAGAAACTTGAGGAAGCATAGACTTACTTTTTTCTTGTGGCTACCATCATTTTAAAAAGTTACCTTATTTGTTTGAAATGATAAATGTACATTCTTTGTTATATATTTGAAGTAAAGAAACCTCACATGATGATGCAGTTTCTGAGGTAAGAAGGTGCTTATATCTGCTACCTAAAATCAGTGATAAGATGTTTCACAATTATTATTTAATTTAAATTTTATGAAATTAATTTCATAAAAATTTAGGTGGATATACATATTGGATAAACAAATAATGTTTCTTTTATGGTCAAAAATACTGCAAGTAATCTATGAGTTAGTTCCAGTAGTAAAACAATCCCATTAGAATTCCTGTTTTCACACATTTAACATCAAAACATTTGTGCTATCGATCAAAAAATCCATTTAGCATGCAAAAAGGAACCTCACAAAAATAAATCCACCTTTATATTTTCTGTCTCACATACAGAACTTAAGAAGCTTCACACACATTTTTTGTAGCTTTATAAAATCACTTGATGTTAGTCTGGTACCATTTATTCTTTTACCATTTTATTGGTAAAAACTATGTTGACATCAAAAGGTGACAGCTCATGAAGCTTTAGACATCTGGCAATAAGACCACAACAAATTGAACAAGACTCCCATCATTCATGCTCTGCATCAGGTATTTACTTCGCTCTGAATGGTGTTTGTACACTAGTCAAAGGGAGGGCAGGAAATGCAAATAAGTACTTTGGAGCTCACTGAATATTATGATCTGGAAAACACATCATGATGTTACCGAGTGTTAGGTACCATCCCAATATCCTCCAAGATGGTCTCAGTCTAGAATGTTAGATTCAACTGATACAAAAAAAGGCAATGCAACATTTACTTTGTGGAGGCATACTACTTATGCTATGCAATCACTGGGATTGTGAACATAACTTGTCCCAAGGACCTGTCACAGCCATCTTTGTTTTTTTAGGTTGGGTGATTCATCAACCATGTATTTGTACTGTTGCTTCTTTCTTGGTATTACCATTATGATCAAAGATTATCTGGACAGGGCGCCTGGGTGACTCAGTTGGTTAAGCAACTGCCTTCAGCTCAGGTCATAATCCCAGAGTCCTAGGATCGAGTCCCACATCAGGCTCCCAGCTCCACAGGGAGTCTGTTTCTCCCTCTGACCTCCTCCTCTCTCATGCTCTCTCTCACTGTCTCTATCTCAAATAAATAAATTTGGGGTGTTGATAAAGTCCCTTTCTTTAAAAAAAAAAAAAAAAAAGATTACCTGGACAGCATTGCCTGCTATAGATATGCCACATATAGTTGTGTTTTGTCATAATGTGAAAACTATTTTAAGTCTGTAACTCCATAGTGAGGAAAAGTTATTAGAGTTGTCTTGTGTTCTTTCTTTAAATCACATGTTATCCTTGGTTCTTCTTGAGGCTTTAAGCCAATTATTCTGCTTGTTTTCACAATACCACAGTTTCTTTTATAAACACCCAGATCAGGATCATCCATACCACTGCATGCTTCAAGTAAAGTAGCAGGAAACAACATGCAATATAAACTGAACCTTTCTGTTCAAAAAGAATAGGACAGGCTATGACATTATTCTATTAATCTTAACAAAATTATTAAGGTAAGCCATGAACCCATCAGATACACTGAATGTATATTCCAATGAATGTGCATTCCACTGGTTTTAGAAAAACCTTAAATCCTGGACTAGGAAGCTGGGCATGATGTTTCAGAACCCTGTCTTTCAGAGTCTAAAATACAGCTCGCATTGATAATATGAAAAGTACAGCTGAGATGATCAGAGGCAGATCGCACCTTACCAGCAGAGATGGAGGAGGCCAAGGGGATAAAAGCAGCAGGAACACTGAGCCATGTCCCCACCCAGGCTACATAGCCAGGTAACAGCAGCAGAGATAGGTGGCAATTGGCCTACGACACCTCATTAATGCAGTAACACTGTAGTTAACTGACCACAGGCTTTATATTATAACTATATTGCTGTATTTCAGACTTTATATCATAAACATTGTCTCAAATATTTAAAAGTCCTAATGTATTTGATAAGGGGTTAATATCCAAAATATATAAAGAACTTATATAGCCAACACCAAAAAATCCCAAGCAATATGAAAAATGGGCAGAGGACCTGAATAGACATTTTATCAAAGAAGACATACAGATGGCCAACAGGCACATGAAAAGATGTTCAATATCACTAATCAGGGAAATGCAAATCAAAACCACAGTGAGAAATCACCTTACATCTGTCAGAATGGCTAGCACAAAAAGACAAGAAATGGTAAGTATTTACAAGGATGTGGACAAAAAGAAACCTTGGTGAAATGTAAATTAATGGAACGTGGAAAACAATATGGAGGGTCTTGAAAACATAAAAATAGAAATACCGTATGATCTAATTATTCTACTACTGGGTATTTACCCAAAGAAAGCAAAATCACTAATTAGAAAAGATACATGCATTCCTATGTTCACTGCAGCATTATTTAAAATAATCAAGATATGGAAGCAACCAAAGTTTCCACTGATAGATGACTGGATAAAGAAGATGTTGTATATATACAATGGAATATTGTTCAGCCATTAAAGAGATAAGATTTGAGGCACCCAGGTGGCTCAGTCAGTTAGGTGTCCCACTCCTGATTTCTGCTCAGGTCATGATTTTAGGTCGTGAGACTGAGCCATGCATTGGGCTTGCACTGGGTGTGGAGCCTGTTCAAGATTCTCTCTCCCTCTCCTGCTGCTCCCCACACCCCGTGTGTGCTCTCTCTAAAAAAGAGAGAGATGAGATTTTTGCCATTTTTGCCACTTGGGACAACATGGATGGAACTAGAGGGTATAACACTAAGTGAAACAAGTTGGAGAGAGAAAAACAAATACCATACAACTTCACTTCTATGCGCAATCTAAAAGTAAATGAATAAAGAAACAGAGTAGAATCATACCTACTAATATAAAGAAAAACTGATGGTTGTCAGAGGGCGGGGGATAGAGGGGTGTGAGCAAAATAGCTGAACAAGAATGAGAGATAAAGGCTCCCAGTTATGGAATGAGTAAGTCACAGGCAGAAAAGGTACAGCATAGTGAATAGTCAATGGTACTGTAATAGTGTCGCAGGGTAAAGATGGTAGCTACAACTGTGGTGAGCATAGCATTACCTGCAGGGTTGTTAAAAAAAAATGCAAATAATAAATCACTGAACACTAAAAACTAATGATATACTATATGTTGGCTAATTGAACATAGTAAATAAAAACACTACGAACAACTACAAATGTAATGGGATGCCTATAGTATAATTTAAATAACCATTCCTTTGCTGTTGTATAATGAGGGTTCCATTTTTGTTACCATACCGACACTCCAATAAACATGTTTTACTTATAAAAAAAATTGTGCCAGAAACAAACTGTCAGCATATGTTACATAAAATCATAGTATGGCTCAGTTTGGATTGCATAATTATGCATAATTATATGAAACTATTTGTGATTTTATATAATATTAAGTTTATTTCTAGAATATGGCATTCTTTTGAGGTCTAATTTTCTTTTACACAAAAATACTTAATTTTCACTGTCTTTTGTTTTGTTTCAAATGAAACATTCACTGTCTTTTGAATTTTGAAGTGCAAGTGTCCCATGGTGTCCTAAGATGAAAAAATCAGTGCAATATACTATGACATGCTTACATGTTACAAAACAAAAACAACCCAGATGATATTTTTAAATTAATTTTTTTCTCTTTCATGGCTTCAAGGTTTCAAGTATTTCCCCTCTCTTTTACTTTCCTTTTTGGATTTTTTTTTTTTTTTTTTTACATTTTACAGTTTTTGTTTGTTTTTTTTTTTAATAAAAAGAAACAGGAAAAAAAAGAAAATCCTTCTGTCCTCAATTCTTGAGGTCCTTAATTCAAGAGCTAGATTGGATTCATTTCTCACCTTTGTCCTTGTTCACAAGATATTTTGGGGAAACCTCTGAAGACTTGTTCAAATTGTCTCCCATAGTTCTCTTCTTTTTCTTTCTTGTGCCCACTCCAGTAAGACTTTTATCTACCAATTTTACTCATATTGCTTCTTTCAAGGTTACTAGTGACCTCTCTACTGCTAAATCCAGAGATCATTTCCCAATCCTCATCCTACTTGATCTGTCAGTCGTACAATTTTTGATACAGCCTATCACACTCTCCCTCTTGAAACCCTCTTCATTTGGCTTTTATTTTTTTTTTTTAATTTATCATTTTTTTTCATTTGGCTTTTAGAACACAATGCTCTCCTGGCTTCCTTCATATATTTTTGGAGGTGCTTTTTTGGGTTCCTCCTCCTTTCTCTGATCTCTCAGATTATCCCAGAGCTCATTCCTTGAGACTCTACCATGTCTTTCTCCACTGGTGATCTCATTTAACCTCAGGCTTTCAAAAAAAAAACCACCATAGTGAGGAGACATAGCTTTGCACTTATACTGGACTGTCCTTCAATTTTCAGACTTCAACACCCAATCTCATTTGGATATCTATCACCTGTCTCAAATTTAACATGTCTAAAACTGAACTCCTGATAATTCCTCATTACCAAGTTAATGGAGAAATCCATCTGTTAATGGAACCCCCATCTTTCCAATTGATCAGTCCAAAGGCTTTGGAATTATCCTCCCATACTGTCTCTTACCTCTCTTGTTACAGGTCATCAAATTTTACTGAGTCTATTTTCAAAATGTTCTCAGAATCTGACTATTCCTTGCAATCTCTAACCTCTACTGCTACCATCTGATCCGTGTCATGATCATTTGCTTGGATTATTACAAGTACTCATTCCTAATAAGTTTCCATGCTTCCACATTTTCAGTCTATCCTATAATGGCAGTTAAAGGAATCCCAATAATATCTGTCATATCATGTTACTTCTCTGCTGAGGACCTTCCAAAAGCTTCACCCATTTCACACACACTGAAACTAAAGTTGTTACCATGACCTCTAAGCCCCAATATTTCTGATCCTACTTACCTCTCTGATCTTAACTCAAACATTTCTCATCTTTGTTCACCCTACTTTAGTCAACCTGGTCTTGTTAATGTTTTAGAAAATTTTAGGCACCTATATCAGGCCTTTTTTACATTTGATATCCCCTCCTCCTGAAAGAAATTTACTTCCTTTTGATATGTGCATGTCTTAGTTATTCACTTCCTTCAGGTCTTAAACTAATCTTCTCAGTGAAGCCTTCTCTGACAACTACATCTACAACTGCAACACCTTCAATGATATTTATCACTCTTTCCTGCTTTATATTTTGCTCCATAGAACTTATTACCATCCAACATGTTATACTATGTACTTATTTATTTTGTTCACCATCTGCTCCTCCCAACTACCTGAAAAGCTTCACTGACATCATGGATTTTGTTTCATTCACTGCTATATCCATTAAGTTTGGAAAGTTTGCTGGTACATGGTAGGCATGCAATATAGTTGAATAAATCATTTTACTATTTTTAAGGCCAAAAAATACTCTCTGCATCAACACAGAAGTAAAATCCACTCACATTCTACATCTGCTATTCCTTTATTTCTCAAATCCACACAAAGGTTCTAAGTAAAGATGATCATTTATTTCCCAAATCCATAGAAAAGTTCTAAGCAAAAATATTCACCTATAAAAAAATATTCACCTATATAGCGATCTATAAGCAGCTACTAATGAGAATCTAAGAAGTCTACCAAATATTCCTACTGTAATAGGCATCTTTTTTCTGATTCTGATGGTGGCTGAACAAATTTGTCCACTGTGCTAGAAAACTTTCAGTAGGGAGACTCAGGTTTTAGGCTCAGGTTTATTCCAAAGTTCAACTTTCTTGAATTCCATTTTCACCTGTGTAGAAAGCACCTACTTAAATCAATTCAGATTAAGATTTGGAGGCTCTACTCCCCTTCAGGAATATCTGGGGGCACCTGTACACAATACTGCCAGGGTTCCACGGATTAAAGTTTTAAATGCCTTGTACTAGAAATTCCTCTGGCCCTTCCCGGTTTATATTCTGGTCTCTCTCAGTCTTGGTACTTTCCTGCAGACAACGAAGTTTGAATATTCAATCCCTGAAATTTGCATTCCTTCTATCCTTCTTTGTCTATACTCATTCTTGACTTCAGTAGCCACACAAGGAACTCTTGAAGTAGGCTCTAACAGCAACTACTCCCATCTAGTGTTTTATACACTCTGGTTAATTCCCCAACTGCTGCCAGAATCATATTCCTAAAATATATGTCTCTGCACAGAAATGGTGTGTAGTGTTCCATTTTCCAACAAATTAATTACAGAATCCTAAGACCTGTATTTAAGATCCTTTAATGTATGGTTCAATAAAACTTTGACATATGCTATACTTTACCCAAGCTGGACGACTTGTTCTTTGATTATTTCTAATTTTCTTTATTCATGATTTTGTTTATGTTAGTCTGTTTGCGCCAGGTAATCTTCCATCACTATCTTTCACACTGCCTTTCACAACATTATTTCTCATTTAAGGACCTTTATTAATTTACTAATTAATCTTATAACACTGAAAAAATAAAAGTATTTGGGGAAAAAAATAAGGTCCTTTACAAATATATATTTTTGTCTGCTTCTATCTCATTTTTATTTTCCTCATATTTCTCTTCAACCCTTCCTTTTCCTTCTTTTCACTTCTCCCTTTCCTGATCTTTCCAACAAAATATAATCTCTCCCAATGTTCCATGCACTATAATGTGTATATATGCATTATACATATAGATTTATAATACATATATATGTGTACATGCGCATCTATAATATGGTCTACCTGAATTTTATGTTACATTATTTATTTTCTTTAATTGCCCTTCAAAATTGCAAGTGACTTACAGATAAGCACTTTGTCTTGTGCATTTTTGAATTGTGTTTTTGCATGTAGTACGTAATTTTAAAAAAGATTTATTTATTAATTCGAAAGAGCGAGCGAGCATGCATGCATATACACATGACTTGGAAAAAGGGCATAGAGAAAGAATCCTCAAGCAGACTCCCCACAGAGCAAGGAGCCCAATGTGGGGTTGATCTCACAATCCATCAGATCATGACCTGAGCAGAAACCAACAGCCAGATGCCAAACTGACTGAGCCACCTAGGAGCCCCATAGATACTAATTTTTTTTTAAATTTCTGAATTATATTTAATTGGAGAATACAGAATAAACAAGACATATTCTGTTTGTCCTAAGTGATTTATAGTTCTGCAATATTGTAGTCTTTTGCTATATTTATCTTTACAGCAATTAGAATGTGGCTTAAAACAACAGGTGTTTCACAAAAAAGTTAATAGTAGTGATTGGAACAGAATTGAATCTGCAGAGAGAATGAGTTACTTTATAAGAACAGTCCAATTAAAACACTCAGCAATCTTGCCTGTGGATAAATTTTCATAGAAAATGACTTCTACACCAGTTATAATACGGCATTAAAATAACTCATGCATAGATATATTGGGAACATGGTTTTCAGTAATGTGAATCCCTAGATAGAAAAGATATTTACTAGTCTCTAATATAAAAAGGCTTGTTAGCAATGGCCCCAGTGGGACAAAATTACACATCAAGGAGAAATACATTTTCAACTTTACTTCCTTTTAAATAAAATGTGTAAAGCACAAGGAGTATTGCAAGCCATATGAAAAGAACCTATTTCTCATATCACCATGATATCTCCAGTTATTCTTATGGAACTTCTGAAATAAAAACAGTGGACAAATTCCATTATCTCTTAGTGAGTCTGTATGGTGACTGATGAACGAGTCATGTAAGTTTTAGTACTTCTGCTGCTTCAAATAGGTCTCTCTAAATGAACTATTTTAATATAACTTTCTAATTATATTGAAATGAGACTGACTTTGTATCTCCATGTTTGAGCTCGCTCTGAATGAGTTCATTTTTCCATATGGAAACTTCAGACCCTCTTCAGCAAACTCAGTCACTGTTATCTCTAAGCTTACTTATGGTTATATGGCACATAATGTAGTGACACAGTTAATGGTCAATATATTTGCTTAAATTCGATTGCTTTTTCATACACATAGGCACATATATTTTTTTAGTTGTTGCACTGATTTCCAAACAGTTATGCCAACATATTATTATTAGAATGCTTAGCATATAATTTTTACAATGAAAATTCTGACTTTGTTACTTGCTTGCTATATTATTTGACTTGAGATTTGGTAATGTAAGGACAGAGCTATACTTGAAGGGTTATTGTGTGCATTTTAGATTTTATATATACATATAACAAACTTTTTTGCTGAAGATTGTGTCTATGTGTATAATCTGGTAGGATATACTTTACATTTCTGTATACATCTATATATTTCATTATTTCAGTTATTAATGGCATCTTTGGTTACCGTAATTAAAAATTATTGATGAACAACTTATAAACACTGTGTGTGCACTGTGCCATTCTTAGTTTAGAGTAAATTATAGATATTATTTCAGGCTCTGTTCTTTTAGAGATCCTATGGTATTTATATTCAGGTTTCAGTGACTCAGCTAGTGGAGTAAAGTACCCATAATTTAGTGCTCAGAAAGAATCACCTATATACAAAGAAATCTCAATTTAACTCACTTGCATTAATTAAGAAAAGTTTGAGACCCCATCTTCTTGCATATGCCTTCTATTTTTTAAAAAATTTTTTAAAAGACTTTATTTATTTGACAGAGAGAGAGATCACAAGTAGGCAGAGAGGCAAGCAGAGAGAGAGGGGGGAAGCAGGCTCCCTGCTGAGCAGAGAGCGCCATGGGGGGCTCGATCCCAGGACCCTGAGATCATGACCTGAGCCAAAGGCAGAGGCTTTAACCCACTGAGCCACCCAGGCGCCCCTTGCATATGCCTTTTAGCTTGCCTCTTTAATTAAACTTTTTTCCCTTCAAGGATTTTTTGTTTGTTTCTTTTACCTTTAATTTACCTTATAATAACTGGGGCAGAAGGGTACATGCACTGTGTTTTTCCATAAGATTCCTATTGAGTTTGTAGGGTGCAGAGTTTATGGAATTCCTCAAAATTAAATAGTCAAGGCAGAGATTTGAAGTAAAAGTTGGTCTGGTTGCTATTTCTACAGTCTAAACACTGTGTGTCTTTGTTACAAATTATAGGACTGAGTGATCCAGGAATTCTATTTATACAAAAATATTCTCATGTTCTTATCATTTATGAAATTTCATCCAAATTAATAACTTAACAATAGTTTTTCTGGTGTTTAAAGCTCTCCACTTAAAATAGATTCTTAAGTAAACAGTTCCAGGCCTAGCTCCTGAGATTTTCAGTATCTCTATTTTTATCATACTATTTCTTAACTACAAAATTGAATATGCTCACGATATTAAGACAAATGAATCAAATGGAGAGCTTTATCTTAGATCTTGGAGGGCCCATCAATGCTCAGCAAATTAGCAGCAACTGAGAAAGAAACAGAAGCAGTCTGAAAATGTTCTTCCTCCTTTAATCTTCTTTCAGAGACTGACAGAGAAAAGGGAGGGAGAATCCCTTTCTTCCTTTTCTCTCTGTCTCTGTTCTTTCAGCCAAGTCATGGTTTCAAGATGACAGAATGTAGGTTAGACTATTTAAAGGATTTTTCATGTCTCAACGTCCAAAATATCCAATTAATTGCTTATACTCAATTACTTCTGTGGCTTAGTTTGTCTATAAATAAGATCAGAATGATAATGTAACATTATATTTAATCAGCCATTATTCGGCCTGCTAAAAATGCTGTGTTCATTCTTTCATGCATATAATTATTCATATGATCATTTTTTAAATGTTTATTAATTTAGGAACTATTTTTGTGGCCTTTTATAAACATACAGGCCCTTTGTGAGAAACAGCTTTAACTATGAGGAAAAAAGGTTTGATTCTTTTCCTTTGGAGTTTACAATCAAATTCAATTACTTAAGAGATTATAATTCCAGCTTCCTTTTTTTTTTTAATTCCAGCTTCCTTATCTTAAAATAAATACTAGCTAAAAGAGGAGTAAAACAAAATTTTATTAAGGTAATTTTTATTTTGAGCTGGTGGGTATTTGGTCCTTCCTGCATAATAAATAAAGATGTCTGAGAGTTTCCTGTGATCAGCAGAATCTCAGGGATTTTAGTTGTTCTGTGGAAAGCGTAATAAGGCATGGCTTATTTTAAGAGATTAAAGTGAGGGGTAATATACTTCCAATTACAAGGAACTTGCAAAAGAGATTACCTTATTTACAAGGCTCCTTAGCCTGGTATTAGGAAAAACAAGGAGCTAGATGGGACAGAAATTTCAAGAAATTCGGAGACATGCTGAGAAACCCCATCCTGACCTTCCTTTAACCCTTTAGTGATAGTTGTAACTTCTATGACAGAAGTTAATTTTCTTCAGTATAACGCTTTGATTTCCATAGAAATGCTATCCTTCACAACTACCCTAACCAACCCTGGCACTCCCGTTTGCCCAATAATAGGTGGCATTTGAAGATGAGACCTTTCAAACTTTAACTCCTAATCATTCAGTGAATTTACTTCTGCCACAGCCATTAATGTTTAAAATTTGTGTTTAAATATTGAGGTTAACAATTAATATGCCTTATGATAAATGTTAAAAACAATATAATTCATTATATAAAAACTTTTTTTTTTTAAAGATTTTTATTTATTTTTACAGAGTGAGAGACTGAGAATGAGAGGGGAGAAGGTCAGAGGGAGAAGCAGACCTCCCGCAGAGCCGGGAGTCCGATATGGGACTCGATCCCAGGACTCCCAGATCATGACCTGAGCCGAAGGCAGTTGCCCAACCAACTGAGCCACCCAGGCGCCCTAAAAACTTTTTAATCAAGACAATGAGGGGAAAACCATTTGGGGAAAATTGTAGATCTTAGTTTCGTATATTTTAACTAATTTTACTGAAACTGAAACAAATAAAAATAAAATGAAAAGCGTGAACTAAAATATTTGTGGAATACTTGTAAAAAATGGCAATATCCAAACACAAAAAGTATCTTTATATATACATATGAAGAAGATGAAGAGCTCAAGAGTAAAATGGGCAAAAATATGGATGGCACTTGAGGAGTAAAAAAGTACAAACGACCAATTCATGAATAAATGTCAATTCCACTAACAATCATTAAATGCACTGAAACATCAGTAAGATGCATTTTCCTGTGGCAAATAAGTAAAAATAAAAGGTGTAATACACCATCTTGTCAATAAAAAGGGTGAGGCTTTCTCATAGAACATTTTAGTGATATTAAGTTTTGGTACAAGTAAAAAATTTCTGGGTTCCAAAATTATAATGATGTATCCTAAATAATTAGTTATGCATAATCAAAAAGTTTTAGCTAAATAAAAAGGTTATTATGTTAATAATAGAGAAAATTAAAAACTTCCATAAAATAAAAATACAAGTACATTAAAAAACTGGTATAAAAGTACTGTATTGACATGGGCAGTATTTAGTATTAGTGGTAGGTTATAAAATGACACACATTGTATATAGGGATTTATATTAGCAGTTATTATCTCTGTGTGTTCCCATTAAAGATAATCTTATTTCATCTTGTTACTAAATTTTCTAAATTAAAAAATAGAAACGTCAATTCAAAAGAGCTTTGCTGTTTTTTCAGTTTAAAAAGATTATATGCCTATTGCAGAAAAGAAAAACTCAGCAAATACATTAAGTGGATAAGGGATAAAACTACTGTATTCTCTTACCCATAGATAACCACTTTTAATACTTTACAGTAGGTCTTTAAAAGCTTTTCTAGGTACATGACAGTAATAAGAGATCACACAGTTGATTTTAGCAAATATGTTTCAGACCCCTATCATACTTTTCCTTAATTCTAGATAAAGAAACAGAAGTTTGGGCACTTAAGAATGTTATTTTGTCTACTGCAAGTTTCACTAGGTGCCTGCACAAAGGAACATGATGAACTTGTATTCTTAAGATGTTGTAAAAAAAAAAAAAAAATAGTCAAAAGGAGAGAGACCACGGAGTTGGTGAACAAAAAAGTAAGTAGAGACATGAACTAAAGCAGATTACACCACCTTGAACATTTTGCCCAAGGTGAGGAAGTTTCTTGTTGCCCTG
>CM052797.1:59968636-60010459 GCA_028533885.1 Nasua narica | reverse complement strand
CCTCAATTTCTGACTTCTAATATTTGAAAGAAAAGTCATTCTCCAAACGCAAATTGTGTTTTTGAAACAGTGTGTAGAAGAAACGACAGTATGAAATAAGATTTAGTACCAAGTATGTTTTAAACAATTTTTGACTCATTTTTCCCCTTCATGACTTTACCATTCCACAAGGCTCTGTTGATTCCTTTGTGAAACATAGAATTAAAAAAATAAACTAATATAGCACCGTGTCATATGATGGTGGTGATGATGAGAAAGCCAAGCATACTTAATGATCACAATGTAACATGCAAATTGTACCATTATATCATCTCATTTGATTCTCACAAAATAGCTATAGATTAGAAAAATAAGATCATACCTTTACTACAGACAATATAGAAATTTAGGTAATTCTGAAACAGTTACAATAATACTTATGAATTCTAGACGCATTCTTTAAAATAAATAAATGACCACATGGCATTTCAAACAGATGCTTTGAGAGACGAAAACTGATGGAAAACGATTGCAGGTCATGAAAATGATGGGCAGTGCACTTGGCCATTAGCAGAAAATTTTGTCTTGCAAGAGTGTGAGGCAGAATTTGATCTTTTCAACCTGGGACTTTTAAAAGGTATACAAAAGAGGGTACTATGAAGCACAAGGAAAAGACCAAATTATCCTCGCTGGTCTAGCCTATGGATAGAAAAATTACTTCCTTTTGGAAATAGGAGTTTGGAGTCTGTATTTATACTCTCTGCACAGTCAGAAGGGCTTTAACCTGAAAAATTAACACTAGCTATTGGGAACCCAATGGGTCATTGAAATTTGGGGGTCATTCGAAAAAGCACAGACCAAAACCTTTATGAATGGCTGCGTCCTTGAAACTGGCCACACAGGGTTTAGATACACGAAGTCCAGCTGAACTCGACTAAACTGAGTCAAATCACAAACACACAAGGAGACTATCTACAATGACAGCCATCAGTTGAGCAAATAGCAGGCTAACTTCCCACTCTCAAATTAGTAATAAATCTATTGGATACACATTATGAAGCAAATTTTTCAAAATGACTAACCATACAAAACAAATATAAAAGGAGAAAATATTGATATCATAAAAGAAAAGCCAGTGACTTTTGTTCCTGGGAAGAAGTGCAGACACGATTTTCCATATTCTTCCTGCTAAATATAATCACTGACTGATACAAACTGATTATATTTAAAACAAACACTGTAACACTCTGAAAGTTGGAGAGAAGAAGGTAGACTGAACAGGGACCCCAAAAAATTACATGACATGAAAGAAGACGCCAACAACTCAGGAACACTAATGAAAATAGACCAACAAAGCCCTCAACAAAAGCCTGTTCATTCTAGCCAAATAACCAGGAAAGGAGCTGCCTAGCAAGATAAAATATTTTATACAACAACTTCTATACTTCAGCCAAACACCACAAAAGAATCTTTGGTCCCACCTCACCTACGCCAGCAAAAGCCAAATGGGTAGCCTAGGCTCCTACTGGCCAAGATGTAGCAAGCTACCCTACGACCCCCACACACCTGAGGAGGTGTCAGAGAAGGCCAAGTATGGAACCTGAACTTTCATCTTTGTCAGATGGGAATCAGCACCTCCTCCCATGGTGTAAATGAGCAGCAGTGACAATAAGATAGGCAATTCTATCCCTCCCAGCCAGGGAAATCAGTGGAGGTCTAGTAAGGGTCTAGAGCTCTTCTTCCCTCTCAGCAATAACAAGAAGTGTCCTTACCTTCCTTTGGGTGCTGACGGAACCATAGTTGGGAACCAGGACTTCTACAACCACCTGGCAGTAACAAAGTGGTGTTCCTCTGTTTTCATCTGTCAGAAAAATGTAAAAATAAGCCAACTACAACAAAAAAGTTGAAATAAGGTTCAAAGTCTTAAAATATAATACACATGATGTTGATATTTCAATTAAAAGTCATTAATTGGGGCGCCTGAGTGGCTCAGTTGGTTAAGCCACTGCCTTCGGCTCAGGTCATGGTCCCAGAGTCCTGGGATCGAGTCCCATATGGGGCTTCTCCTGCTCTGCGGGGGAGCCTGCTTCTCCCTCTCCCTCTGCCTCTCTCCCTGCTTGTGTTCTCTCTCTCTCTGTCAAATAAATAAATAAAATCTAAAAAAAAAAAAGTCATTAATCATACAAAGTAGAACAATCTCAACTTGAATGAAAAAAGAAAATCAATAGATGCCAACAACAAGGGGATAGTGGTGTTAGAATTATCCAGATTTTAAAGAAGCTTTCCTAAAAATGAGGAATTATGAATGCATTTAAAATAACTGATAAAAAATTCGACATCTCAGCAAAGAACAGAACACAAAGTCTTACCAAATAGAAGATACAAAAAAGAATCAAATGTAAATCAAAAAAAGTAAATGTAAATCAAATGTAATTGATTATTAATGATTACCAAATTAAATTTAAAAAAAAACAAATTCAATGGATGGGCTCACCAGCAGAATGGAAGAGACAAAGGAATGCATCAGTGAACTGAAAATGTAGAAAAATTCCTCATTTTGAACAGTAGAGAGATAATAGACTAAACAAATCATTCTACTCTCAAAGAAATAGAAAATACTTCCTGCTACCTTAATGAAAGGGGCAAAAGATATTAATATTGACTTGCTATGCATGTTAAAATTGTGAGGGCAGCCACTGAAGTAAAAATAAAATATATGATTTTCAAACTAATAAAGGAAACAAAAATGAGACAAAAATCAATTTCATAGAAGGCAATAATGAAATAGAAAAGAAACACAGTAAAAACAAAGCATAGTAGTGAAAATAAATACAACTAGGAGAGAGAATTGAGACTTAATTTACCTTAGATATGTTATCTAGTTCACTTCCTTTGATGGGCATACTTTTGACTGAACCAAGTTCATCTGGGTTCTGTGAATGAGAAAGACCATTATTGATACTTTTCACCACTGTTGAAAATAGGCATTTCACAGAAGAAAACTACATGTATTATTAATTTGTGAAACAAGATAGAACTCTACTAATAACCACAGAAAAGCCAATAATAACCACAATAATTTATCTGTGAACATGTGCCTAATTGGAAAAAAATCAATATATTTTATGTCTGTCCAAAGAAGGACAATCTCAAAAGGGCTCAAACTCAAGGAGAAAGTTTGGTTTCGCTCACAGCTTAGTAAAGAAGTTCACTGGTTTGGCCGGGTGAGAGCTGATTTCATACTGCTGGGCAATGTTAGTCCAACTCATTGTGCAAGTGGGGAAACAGGTAATCAGCAACTGGTAGGGTGTGTGTACACAAGGCCTCTAGGTTCTGGCATGGGCAAAAAAGCCTTTCAGAGTGGGGAGCCCTGGTTTCTGTGTGGAGAGTGCTGTGGAAAGGTTATCACCAGAATGGGGTCTGCAAGGTCAGAGAGGGTTTGCGTTTTGGGTCAGTGTCTGGGATTTCCACTGGATGTCCTCAAACACCACTGACCCCAGCCCATGCCTGAACTGGTAGGAGAGTCTTTTCATCTTGTAATGTGCCTCTAGGTCCCTCCTCTGAAAAAGGTTAATATCATGGTCACTTTAAAGGAGAAATACTTAAAGGAATTCTCATCACAGGACATATACAAAAGGATGAATTCAGAGCTGAGAAGCAATATACAGATAAGTAAAACCAAGTGCACATGTGCGAAACCATTTTGTAGCGTAATTTGGAAACATCTAGTTACATTGAAGATTTGTATCCTTGATGATTTAGCAATTAATCTGCTAGGAATACATCCTAGGGAACCTCTAGTACATACTTATTCACATAGATGTTCATTTAACATTGTTTATAATACCAAGAACTGGAAACAAGCTGGGTGTCTATTCACAAAAAAATGACAGATAAGCAATGTATTCATACAATAAGAAAACTGTGGCATTAAAATGAACTAAAACTAAAACTAAAAAAAAAAAAAAAAAGAACTAAAACTATATGCATGACTATTGATTAACTGTTCCAAATAACTTATTTAGTGGAAAACAGCAAGTTGCAAAAGAATTAAATAAACATGCAAATACAGGCTATTATGTATTTCTTTGCAGATACAATCTTGTGAGTAAAACTATAAAAAAAAGTCATGGGAAAGTTAAATATCAAACTCAGGTTAAGAAAAAATGGTTTGTGCTGGTATAGCAGATACTCCAACTAACAACTGTAGGAGAGGGAAAAAAATCATTTTTCCCTCTGCCCATTCTAGATTTATTGGCTAGGGCCCTGTACATTAAACTAACAAGAGACAGATAAAAGAAAAACATGCAAGAATTATTAACATGTGCATTGTACATACACAGGGAGTAACTCAAAAGGGTGGTTAGAACTTGGTCTTCAAAAGCATTTTAAAAGATGTATACATTTTTTTGGTCAAATTTTTATTTAAATTCTAGAGTAATATTGTTTTCAGGAGTAGAATTCAGTGATTTTTCACTTACATACACACCCATGCTCAGCATGACAAATGCCTTCCCTTAATGCCCATCACCCACTTAGTCCACCTCCCACCCACCTCCCTCTATCAACCCTCGGTTTAGAACTATAAATTTTAAAGACGTGACAAGACAAAGAAAAGGTCTCTGAGTTTCCAAGGCAGCAAATTGTGGAAAGGCAAATAGATGTAGGAACTAATAAAAGATAAAGTCACTAGCCTTTTAGTAAGTTTTGTTATATAGATTCCTTTGGTGCCCTCTCTGGACTGAAAAGGATCTAGACTTGTCTATGGTGCTTCCTGGTGGAGAAGGGACAGGGGGACACTGTTATAAATTTATGTCCTGCTCTTAGGCAAATAGGTAGAAGGCAGAGAGCTCTTCTTGTATCTGCTGCTTCTCAGCTGCCTTCAGCCCAAAATGATTCATATGACAAAGTGGCATATTTTGGGGTAGTATATTCTAATACCTTTCACAGTGTTTTATTCCTAACAAAAATAAAGAAAATATGGCAAAACATTAAAATTTTGCAAAGTTGAATACTGTAAACAAAGGCATCAAATTAGTAGTTCTCTTTATTTTCAATATACTTAAAATATTTAAAATCATTTTACACATGGGTAAACAGACTCAGAGAGTTAAGTCTTTGTCCAATAACTTAGTCTTAGTTTTTGACAGACCTGAGAACAAGAATCCATGTCCTCTAAAGTTCTAATTAGTTACTCTTTCCTCCATGTCCACCACATGTTCAAGCAGCAAGAACACAGCATGTCCTTCCATTAAAACCAAAGCATTTCTCATTTAGACAAGAAGAATGTACTTTCCTACACATTTTCCCTAGTGTAGCTGGTTCAACTGTACCGAATTCACAGAACATATTTTACTCTACACACTATCCAAGGGTTAAATGACCTGCCTTTTTTCCCTATGGTCCTCTTTGTAACTGTCAATAATGTGGATGTTACTTACTTTGTTCCAGTAGGAATATGTAGTGGAAGGTATTAATAATAATCCCCACTGGAAGATGAAACTTGGACATCTATTACTAGTTATCCAAAGCATCAATTGATCAATTAGATAACACCATGGTACTACTCCAATTTGACAAAAGAAAAAAGCATCTATAAATATCACTACTTGAAAGACATTAACCCAACAGAAAAATTGAAGAATTCAATTTACATCTCTGACATGCATTATACCAGGTAGGCTATATCTGAAAAAGATTTACATTAGAAACAGATTGTGTCCACTTACGTATTCAATTATTACACCGTGCCTTAGAGAAGATCTATAAGTGGGAGAGAAATGTATTACAAGTCAAAGGAAATGAACTAAAGTGAGGATGTCCATGTGTCTTACCATGATTTAGAGAATTTGTGAGAAATTATGTACAGAGGTGGAATTACCTTTGGAGATTATGACAAACTCTGTATTTCAAAAAATGCATTTTGACATTTTTTGCTTACCTATCACCTAGATGCTTACCTATCACCTAAAGAAACTAAATAAAAATGCAAATCAAGGCTATATATTTCTTTGTGGACATATGACTGTGCAGTAAAGCTATTTTAAAAAATCATAGGAATGTTGAATATCAAACTCGGGTCATAGGCCTGTAGTCGTATATCATTGCGTTAATGATTTATTTTACTTACTCTGCATTTAAAGTAGGTTAGACAAAATTTACTAAATTTCATAGAATTAGACTGAAAATTTCTTCTAAGTACCTTATTTCTATTACTTTTTAAAAAGTTGGTAAACAACAGTTGGTTTACTTTTAATACAACAAATAATCCATTTTCTCTATGCCATGATTCAAAAGGATTATTTTATCCCCTTTGCTTTTTCTGTTTGATTAGTGGCACTGATTTTAATGACTTAAGCATGAGCCTTTATTACTAATGGGATAAAATATTCTTGTTCCATGTAGAAATGAAGTTTATATAAGTGGCTTATGGTTTGTGGAGTTTGAGGTCTATGACTGGGAAGGTCTCTGTGCACAGTTAGATTATAAGGTGAAAAGGTTGAATAAAAGACATATAGGAAGTGGAATATACTTCAGTTAACACTAAAACACATTTGGGAAAAATATTCCATGCACATCTATATACTAAATCCTGTGAAAGATACATAAGAGCATGAGAATACAAGGAGCACCGAACATGGCAGGGGAAGAAGATATACACAAAAACTCTTACTTTGGGAGAACACATAATTTACATACAAGCAAATTGATACAGCAGCATTAAGAAAGAGAAATTTCAACTTAAGCCTCTAGGAAGGCTTTCAGGAGAGATGGCATTTGCACTAGAATAGATTACCGGTGAAGGGGATCAGAAAATGAATAGAAAATGTCTCCCAGCTCAATAAAATGTTGAATAGTCTGATTTTGTCTAGAGCATAGCAAGGGGTACAATTAAAAGCAGACCATATTATATGCTTGGCTGTCATGCTAAGGACTTTAAATTTTACTATCTTACTTCAAGGAGTGATGACATGTTACAAGTGGGAAAATGAGATCTGGGAAAAAGTAAGCTTACAACCTGGAAGAATAAGAGGGACAGTTACATAGTGAAGAAAAGGTTAAAGGGAAAAAGAGCTGACCTGAGGAGAGAAATTGTTAACTGTGGTCTGATGGCTGTGTAATATTCACATCCAGTAAACTGTCGGAAACACGTTTGGATTAGTGGAGGGTAGTGAGAAATGGTGCTGCAAAATTCAAGGTCATCACACAGTGGTGAATGGAATGCCCAAAGGAAGAGAGGGAACAAGAGAAGATAGACTAATGAAAACATTAAGTAAGAGAGAAAGAGTACAAGGTGTGCAGAAAGGGAATGGACAAATCTGGAAATCTAAGCTAGGTCCTCAGTGGAAATATATTCATAAAGGCCAGAGCATAGATGAAGGACTAATAATATAATTAATTAATAATATTAATTAAAATAGATAACAAAAATTTCAAGAGGTATACTAGGAGTTGTTTCACTTACAACAAAATTACCTATCATAATCAGGTCTTTGAAAACCTTTCATAAAAAAAGGTTTTCCTTATTGTGATGGCAAAAGGCATAATTGAGTATGGTAAGGTCTGAGTAGGTAGGAAAGCAACTTAAGAAGGTAGAAGAATTAGGAATTTTTTTTTTTTTTGGCTTATTTCTCAAATGAGTCAGACTGTGTCCTTTGTCAGTAGATGCAAAGTTTAAATGACAGTGGAAGAGACTAAAAATGCAAGCTAAAAATGGCTTAACTCAGAGATTCTAAACTCAAGGTGACCTCTGCCCTTGCTGATACTTTCCAGCGTCTTAGAAACATTTTGGTTGTCACAAGAGAGAGGTAAGTGGTATTGGCATCACTGGGCAAGACAGGGAAGCTAGTAAACATTTTACAGTACACAAGACTTCTTCCTAACAAAGAATCATCCAATCCCAAATGTCAATAGTCCCCAGGTTAAGAAACCTGGCTTAAATGAAGAACTAATACTTCATAGTTGGTAGAAAGGTAAGAATCAAGAGCATATACTGAGGAACTATTCAAGTGTAGCCCAGTGTAAATGGTATGGGTTTCACATCATTCAGATCTAAAACTAGAATGTAGCCTCAGAGAAAGCTAGCTCTGAAGTCAAAGGTCTGGGTTCAAATTCTAGTTCACTGACTTTCCAGGTGTGTAACTCTAGTGAAGTTACTTATCACCTCTGTTACTCTTTTTTTTTTTTTTTAAGATTTTATTTGACACAGAGAGAGAGAGAGATCACAAGTAGGCAGAGAGGCAGGCAGAGGGAGAGGGGGAAGCAGGCTCCCTGAGGAACAGAGAGCCCGAGGCGGGACTCGATCCCAGGACCCTGAGATCACGACCTGAGCCGAAGGCAGAGGCTTTAACCCACTGAGCCACCCAGGTACCCCTGTTACTCTGATTTCTGATCATGAACTATCATGGGGAAATTCAATTAATTTATGTAAATTGCTTGGAGATTACTAAATTTATTGGATCCTTGGTTTTCTCCCCTATAGCTATGGAATAATAATGCGTTCCCCTCAGGTCTGTTGTACAGATCACTTCATATAACATAAACACAAACATCTAACTCAACTGATGCTGCCTGGCAGGATTTCAACAAATCCAAGCTTTTTCTTCTTTTTCATATTTTAAAATTACTTATCACTCACTAAAAAATCTACCTCATTTGTTAATTTATATACATTACATCTATACAATAAACATTTTCATTAGGTAGAGTTCATTTTACATAACAAACTCATAAACCTGAGGAAGATTTATTTTATTTTAAAATGGGGAAACAAAACTTTATTTTATTGAGGAAGAACAACTTTATTTTAAAATGGGAAAACAAAAAGAATCACACACAGGATAAGGAAATAATATAACCTACAGTATATTTCATAATCTTCTCAATTATTGCTCTCTTCTATACTATCATAATAAATACTGATTCATATTGCTAATGAATTCGCTTAATTTTTATGAATCATCTTAATTTTTTCTCTGACTCCAGAGTCCACAAAGGTATGTCTAAAATGTGGACTAAATGTGTTTCTCTGAACATTCTAATGGATACATGAAGTGATTCTGTACTTGAGGGCTTCCCTGTATGGAACATAATCACATTGGGTGGAAACTTTTTAGTTTTCCTTTCTTCCCTTCTAGGTTCTTTAGGTGATCCAGTAATTAAATTCACATACGACAGATTAACAGGAGAAAGAGGAATTTAATTTTGTTTGCACAGGAATCCCATTAAAAAATATGAGACTCAAAGAAGTGACCAAAGCAGGAAGCTTTTATACCTTTTAGACAAAGAAACAATAAGAACTGTTTGTGAAGAACTGACAAGATAAAGGGTTTTGGGCTTGAGGTATTAAATTAGTGAAGAAGTAATAATAGTTGTTTATACAGCTAGCCTTCTATACACTCCTAAACTCCTTACATCTGGTGATAAGGATGCCTTCTACCCTCTTGGTATAGGGAGGGTACTTTTCACCTGGGAGATTTACCTCTCGCTTTCAGGGGAACAAAGGAGGCTCGGAGTATTCTTCTCACACTGTTTTTCAAGTAACAAGTTCAAAATAACCAATATGCCAAAGTGGTATATTTTGGAATGGTATATTCTGCTCCCCTTCAACATCCATTTAAATGAATGGCTATGTTGATCAAAGGATATAAAGTTTCAGTTGTAAGGTGCATGAGTTTTGCAGAGCTAGTGTATAGCATGGTGACTTTAGCTAATAATACCGTATTATATACTTGAAATTTGCTAAGAGAGTGGATCTTAGTTGTTCTCACTGGAGGGGAGGAGGGAAGGGAGGGAGGAAGGAAACTGTGTGAGGTGATGGATATGTTACTTAGCTTGATTATCATAATCACTGCACAATGTATATGTATATCAAAACATCACATTGTTTTATTTGTCAATTATAACTCAATAAAACTGGAAGGAGAAAATGAAAGACTAGGGGGTGTATCCTAGGGATTTAGGAAGATTAGCTTTATGTATGAAATAAACAGGCAGTGGGAAAGATAATTTGTGCCCTTACATGGGGTTAAGATTACATCACAGTCAGGTTCCTAACTAAAATTAATTCAAATTAATTGTCAGAAATAGTATGATTTCCTAAAATAGAACTTCTTGAAAGCTTTTCTAGTTCAATTAAATTAGATTTATATAGCAGGGCTGCACCCTTATAGGAAAAAATAATGAGATGCAGGATTATTTTTAGGATTATTAGGATTATTCTGATTCCCCCAAAAAATATTTTTAGGAGCATGAGACATTTATAACTCAACCATTTTTATCTCTTTATGCAAAAACTCCTACAACAACTATTCTTTCATCAGTTATAAAGGCGAATTGATAAGGTCATTGGTAATAGTAAAGCAGGGAAACATAAATTGGCCTAAATCTTAATTTTTTCAAGTTTTACTGAGAAATAACTGACATGTATCACTGTGTAAGTTTAAGGTATACAGCACGATGGTTTGATTTACATATATTTGAAATAACTATCACAATAGGTTTGGTTAATACCAACATCTTATACAGATACAATAAAAAGAAAAAAATTCTCCTTGTGATGAGAACTTTTAGGATCTATTCTCTTAACAATTTTGTAGCCTAAAACTAAATTTGATCAAAAAAATACATAAGGAAAATTTAGGACTGTTCCTAAACAATCAAGCAGAAATGAGTTTTAGATAATTAAAGTTATAATATGTATTTTAATAAATTATACAGATGAATAACTGACAAACTGGTGGTCTGACTATAGACCCAGATGATATATAACAGTATCTCTTTAGTAGGAATTGTCTAAATTGTGTATGATTCCTGCAATAGCGGTAAGGTAAAGTTTTATTAATACAGGAATATTTAACATATTAAGAATATCTATTGTGTTAGATTACTTTGACAGAAGAATGTCATCAACTAACATTTTTAAATTTCAAAGCCTTCTGTACAGTAGGCATTTTTACCACCTCCCATGTTTTTTGAAATGTGGAATTAAGGCTCAGAAAAAGTAGTCTAAAGTCAAACAATCAGTGTGACTTGACATCACATAATAAACATTAAGCCATGTGTATCTCTTGGAGAGTTAAAGAGAATGTTAACTTCAAGATTTATCACAATTAATGATGGAAAATGACCAGAAGAACAACAGATGTAAATTATTTTTGTCAATCTACAAAGCCTATGGAGCTGGCTTTAAGTCATTCTCTTGCCTTGTGATCCTGAGTAAGCTCATGCATAAGCTTGTTTACTACTGTGTTACAGATTATTAAGACTATCCAAAACTCAAGCGGTTCTAATGAGAAGATAAAATTATTTACTGAGACATTGTCCTAAACTCTTTCCTACTCTCCACATATATTATCATGATCTCTTCAACATTTCTTATTCAGCAAATACACATCATATCTGGGATCTCAGAATCCTTTGCCTTAAAAGTTTGTGGTTCAGAATTCTGATCCCTTCCTATTTTCCCCTCCCTTAGGATTGTTGCAGAGCCTGTCTGCAGCCTGGATCCATGGATAAGGTCAATTCTTCAGTGGTGTCTGAATTTGTATTGCTGGGACTCTCTAGTTCTCAGGAGCTCCAGCTTTTCTTTTTTGCTTTCTTCTCTGTATTATATGTGGTCATTGTGCTGGGAAACCTTCTCATTATCGTCACAGTAACTTCTGATAACAGACTGAACTCCCCCATGTACTTCCTCCTGGGAAATCTCTCCTTTGTGGACATCTGTCAGGCTTCTTTTGCTACCCCAAAGATGATTGCTGATTTTCTGAGTGAACATAAGACCATCTCCTTCAGTGGCTGCATTGCCCAGATATTCTTCATTCACCTTTTTACTGGAGGAGAGATGGTACTACTTGTCTCCATGGCCTATGACAGATACGTAGCCATATGCAAACCCCTACACTATGTAATCATCATGAGTCGAAGGATGTGTACTGTCCTGGTAATGGTCTCCTGGGCTGTGGGCTTGGTACACACATTAAGCCAGTTATCATTTACTGTGAACCTGCCTTTTTGTGGACCCAATGTAGTCGATAGCTTTTTTTGTGACCTTCCTCGAGTGACCAAACTTGCCTGCCTGGACTCTTACATCATTGAAATACTAATTGTAGTCAATAGTGGAATCCTTTCCCTAAGTACCTTCTCTCTCTTGGTTGCCTCTTACATCATTATTCTTGTCACTGTCTGGTTTAAGTCTTCTGCTGCAATGGCCAAGGCATTTTCTACACTGGCTGCCCATATCACTGTAGTAATATTGTTCTTTGGACCTTGCATCTTTATCTATGTGTGGCCCTTTACCACTTATCCTGTGGATAAACTTCTTGCCATATTTTATACCGTTTTCACCCCGATTCTAAACCCCATTATTTATACACTAAGGAACAGGGATATGAAGGTTGCCATGAGGAAGATTATGATCTATTACCTGAGGCCCAAGAAAAGTTCTGAAATTGCACTAGTAGTGAGGCAATCCCTTAATTAAGACAATTCCTTCATATTCTTCAAATTGATACTCTGTCTATAGATATTTTCAATATGTTCTTGTGGCATATTTCAACTATGGTGGAAGTGATGAAGAAGATGATACAGAGAGTATCTAATGGATATTAACTAGTCCCTTCCCAGGTATCACCTAAGCAAAAGCTAAATATCAAAAAATAGGGAAAAACATATCATGATTACTGGTTCTGGAAATAAAATAACAGAATGACTATATATGGATAGTATCAACGCTTTCACTGCTTTAGTTGCAGGTAAATATGAATATGATAGGAAAAAAGAAGGGAGTACCTGATTCTTTGGTGAGCATAAATTTAGGCATTTTTCCTGGTTAGCAGTTTCCTAATTTATATGCTGAAAAATCTATATAGGAAAATAATGTTTAAGAATGTGAAACTGAATTTCCCCAACCAGAAAACAGCCATTCCACTGACTTAAGTGTGTAGACTTAAATGGAGATTCTTAAATTATGAAATTCCTCCCCTAACATCAATTACGCCTATCCCATATTGTTTTCCAATAACGAACAATGCTTTAAAATGAATTATACATCATCAGGAGCATGCATTTCAAATCTTTCACTTAATGGTCTTTCTATGATCAGTTAATTTCAGTTTCCTCTGAAAACACTGACTTTTTAGTCTATGCTATAAGTAGCTACCCAACAGTCTTTGCATTTGGACCAAATACAGAGTTCTTAGTGACAATGAATCAAAGATAAATATACAATCCATCTGCAACCTGAACCCTGAAAGACCTCTGGATCTCTACCCTGAACCTCTCAGGACCATTAGCGGATTTATTAATGTTGATAATTGTTTTTTTTTAAAGATTTTATTTATTCATTTGACAGAGAGAGAGAGAGATCACAAGTAGGCAGAGAGGCAGGCAGAGAGAGAGGGGGAAGCAGGCTCCCTGCTGAGCAGAGAGCCCGATGTGGGGCTTAATCCCAGGACCCTGAGATCATGACCTGAGCCAAAGGCAGAGGCTCTAGTCCACTGAGCCACCCAGGCGCCCCAATAATTGTTTTTAAGTGGGTTTTTTTATGCTTCTCAAATTTTATTTTTTAAATTCAATTAGCCAACATATAGTACATCATTAGTTTTTGATGTAGTGTTCAAAGCTTTGCGCAGTGGCAGTATTGTAGCCAATGAGGTTTATCCGAGGCACAATTATTGCTAATTGATGTAGTGTTCAATGATTCATTAGTAGTTTTTAAGCTTTTTTTCCTCAACTCATAAAAGATAATTAGACAAAAAAGATAATTAGACAAACAAATATTAGTCTCTCCAAGGATGAAGACACTAGTTTTGCTTTTTGTTGTTTGCCTTTTTATCTTCCCAATTTCATCTCATCTTTTCTGAACCTAGCTGTAATAAAGCATCATTAAGTAAAATATTGAAAAAACCTTGGAAATTTCCTCTTCTACCATCCCACTCAATTTTTACTCTCTCCATAGCTTTCTAGTTCTTCTGAGATTTGATATTCTTTGCTCTTTTCTACACTCAAAGCTTGCCTTCCAGTAAGGGTAGTTTAACAGTAACTTACACTTCAGTGTAAATTTAAATCCATCAGCTACTTCTTCCAGGAATATATACACATTCGTTTCTTCCTAATTTTAGGATATAATTTCAGCAGTAGTGAGAGGGGAGAGTCAACAGCTTAGATCTGAAACAGTGGCAGAAAGAAGAGATCTTATTAATGTTTCCTGACTCTAAACCATGCAGGTTGCCTTGTTATTCTATTCAGGGAATGAAGTCCAGCCTTACTATTCCCCTTCTTCTTGAATAAAGGACTATCTACTGCATGATTTTCTCTTAATCAGGCTATAGTACCAAAGTATTAGGGAGGCAGAATTCATTAAAAAGCTTATTAGTTTCATTCTTTTTTCAATGCTAGATGACTTGATGCTAGATGATATGAAACTGAGCCTTCTTGTTAGGTATTTTATAAAAATGTTATCTTAACTATGGTAAACAATGAGAATGAATGTGTTAAGAAATTCAGAAAGTATGTAATCTGGTTAACTGTACCAGTTATTAGCTATTCAGGTACTCATAATGTTCTGTGACTATGAGATTCTTTTGAAAATATGATAAACTTCATAGCTCTCCTTTCCAAATAGCATAAACACTTAAACATAAGATTAAATATACATTAATATTTTACTTCAGTAACTGATTTCTGGTTTTCAGTTTTTAAAAAATGACTGTAGAGTGATCTTTAATAGGGGAAGTATATGCTGTCTATGATACTGAATTAATCTTAAACTTTTATCTTACTGGAATCCTTGAAATATAATAAGAATTAAGAAATGGAGTATGAGGGCATCTGGGTAGCTCAGCTGCTTAATAATCACATGTTTCTTGATTTTGGCTCAGATCATCTCAGAATCCTGAGATCCAGCTCAGCCTAGAGTCTGCTTCTCTCTCTCTCCTGCTGCCCCTCCTCCTGACTCACATGTGTTCTCTCCCCCGCCTCAAATAAATAAATCTTAAAAAAAAAAAAAAAGAAATAAGAGTCTGAACTTTCATAGCTAATATTTACAGAAGAGGAAATGTGTGAGTGAAAGAACTTTAAATTTTCCCAAATTCTCTGCATTTTTTCACATGGCATCACTTATGTTCCTTATAAATTATTTTTGCAAGGTATCATTCAAGAAAAGACGAAATGCTATTTATATTTCAGTGACGTTCTTCCAAACAATACCTGGAAAGCTAGCAAGTTTTCTTGTAATGGAGAAAAACGCATTTTATTCTTAATTCTTGGTATAAGCTCTTGACAAGCTGGATATTCAAAGTCCTACATTTTGAATGTTGACAAAATTGTCTACTTTCTTAGACACAATTTCAGAGCTGTTAGAAGAATTTCTAACTAATGCATGGCAAGGAAAAGAGCAATGATCACAATAATGTGCGGAGTTTCCTCTCATCAAAAGAGTAACAAGAGCAGGTAAGTTGCTGAAAATAAATACTCCATTTAAGAGAGAAGAATCATACTGTTTTTTCCTTTGTGTATTTCTTGACAAAGAAACTATAAATTATCAGTTTGTTGTCTCTTGACATCAAATCCACCCTTCACTGGTGTGCTTTGTGGTACCAGACCTAGGCTCAAACCCTTCACCTTTATCATGAGAGGATGACGGATGAACACTACAGAAAAAAAGAGGCTTATCTTCCCACTTTCAGGGTCCTTAATTTCTTTCTCCTACAGTGCAGCTGCCATCGGCCAACCAGTGGCACTCACCCTCCAGCAAGTTTTGTTGCCAGACTCAGCCTTTCATTTTCTGCTCCTAATTCCCTCCATCTGTGGACCAGCCTTTTCCAGGGGGCCTATTCATAAGCTCTCCAGAGAGTTCTGAAGCTCACCCTTGGGGAAGGGATCCCCCTTCCAAGTTTATTCCTTCCCTGGGTTCTGTTCTTCAGAGCATTATTTGGAGTTCCCTTTCATAATTTTTTTGTACTACTACCAGTACCTAAGTCTCCATATTCAATATTCCCTGTTCAAAATACCAGTGTAGTTTCTGTCTCCTGAGGGCAGAAACATTTAAGTTTCTGATAGATACAGAAACATTTAAGTATTTAGAAGATACTGAAAAAATCAGAAGCATCTAAAAGTGGTCCATAAAATATGACACTTAATGAGGAAACTCAGGAACTGGCTGAACCAAAAAATGTTAGCGATTTCATCTGTTTATACACTCATAGTGTATGATATTATTTGTCAACTATTTAAATTTTTTTCTCTCATAAGACAACAAATGTTTACTAACTTAAAAAAATAAAATAAAATTTCACTCTCTGTTCCAAGCCAGTGTGACTGTTTCCGTAGCAAAGGTTTGTTTTTGTTTATTTGTTTTTCCCCAATCATTCATGGATTTCTTCTTAATGTGATAGGAAACCTTGTAGAGTGCTCTGTAACGAGGGAAAACAGAGAATTCAAGTGTATGTAACACTGCATCCTTATAGTTTGTGTTGAAGTTTTAATCATCAGTCTGCTTTTCATGAAAAGATCCTACTGAAGAACTGTCCATTTGAAAAGATAGAGCTGCTTGTTACCTTTACCCTGAGGTCTTAAGGCCATTGCCAAGACAGAAGCAGCACCACTCTGTGTTAATGCATTTGTGTGCCATATGTTCAATGACAACAACAGACAAAATATAAAGCCAAGAGTTCATAGACTTTAACAAACTTTTTCATAAAATATTTCAAATTACTCTAGTTTCAATATAACAAAGAGAGACATCCAGAATACTAAAAGCTATTAATTTTTAACTTACACTCTGTCAACTATTTAAGGTAACTAGCAATACATTTCAGCTGGAATTGAAACATTAAGCGCGTAAAATTCCATGTTATATTTTGTTTAAAACAAATCTTAATATAATTTGGTAATAAAATTTTTCATAGAGGTATTTTAAAATGATAATTTGAAATACTTTTTTTTCTGTCTGGTTTACAGATCTCTTGGACTTTTCCTATACCACTGAGAAACTGACAGAGACATAAATTTAACTGCATAAAAATGGGGAAATAAAAGTACATTTTAGAAATCTGAAAATAACCTTCATACTGCTTATTAAAAGACTGTCAGGGGTAAATAATACATTATATGTTAATAAAAAAATTAAAAAAAAAAAAAAAAAAAAAAAGACTGTCAAATCCAAGCACAGACTACATGATTATTGTGTGCTCTTGAGCAGATTACTTGCTTTTGATCAGGTCCCCTACTTAAAATCTTTCAGTTCCTATTCATTACTCCTAGGACAAAGGAAAAAGAATCCTCATAAATCCAATAAATAAGGCTCTCGGCCCTCTACTCATATCATCACGCTAACCCACGTCCTCATTTAAGTAATATGGTTCTCCCTGATAGAAGTAAACTCCACAAGAACAGGGATTTTGTCTATGGCAGATGAACATATCCCTAAAGTGTTTTTCATAATGTGATTTTTTGTAGAAGATATGGTACCAAAAGTCAGGGCAGACTTATTTGTTCCTCCAGCTCTCAGAATGTAAAGTACTTCTGCTATGTGCATGAGTTACGTAAATGGATGAGTAACACTTCAGACAAGGAATAGAAACTTAATGCATGGCTCAGAGAATAAAGAAGCTGAAGTGATGGAACAGACTCTAGAGAGAGAAGACAATATGGCCAGTGGAAAGTGTACCTCAAGATGCTAGCTTAGGATAAAAAGCGAAGAAGTTTTAGTTCCATTAAAATTGAAATAACTGGAAATAATTTGATTCAAGTTCACCATAGGGTAAAAGCAAAGCATTAGCAGTATAATTTCCAAAAATGCACAGTAACAGAAACCTCCACGAGAAACACATTATGTGACTGCAAGGCACGTCATGATCGTTTTTAGAAGATTGAAAAGGGAGAGAAGACTCTGACAGCAGAGTTGAGATCTGGTATTTCACCATAGGTATTTTTGCCTTTTTTTTTTTTTTCGACAAAATTGTATTTTATCATAAATACTTTCCTTTAGAGAAGATCCTTGCCATATAATATGCTGTACTTCCAGTATCTTGAAATTCCAAACTATATCAGGACCAAATACATGAAGGATGCCACAAAGTAACTGAAATGCCAATGAAGAAAACCTCTCAACTATCTTGTGATAGACTTTTCACAATTAAAGGAAAAAAAAAAACCACACATCGGTCACTCCCACACCCTCTGAAACATTTTCTGTTGACCCATTTCTATATTGGCTCTCCTACTTTGTCACAATATAGTCCTTAGTAAACTTAATGGTTCTGGTAATCTATACATCATCATAGTAGTCCTCTACATTGAAAGCACAGAGTGTTTGGACCTTTGAGCAGAAATGACATAAAAGAGGGTAAGAGATAATCCCTAACATTTCAGGGATCTGTTAAGTCATACAGAATCCCCTCATAACATACAAAACATGTACTTCTTACCACTGAGAAAGAGACATAGTGCTTACAGGCTTGCTGAATTTTGGAGAGAGCATAAAGCTGCCTTGCAAACATGGCTTTGATGCCATTTTAGATTTAGTCACATAGGATTTCCAGTTTTCAATGAATCTTTTTTTAAGATTTTATTAATTTATTTGACAGAGAGAGAGAGAGAGAGAGAGAGCGCAAAAGTAGAGAGGCAGGCAGAGGGAGAGGAGAGCCCAATGCAGGACTCAATCCCAGGACCCTGAGATCACGACCTGAGTCAAAGACAGAGGCTTTAACCCACTGAGCCCCCCAGGCGCCCTTCCAATGAATCTTTTGTACCAAGTCCAATCTTGAGTGTATGCTGCCCTTGCTACTCATGCTATACAAACCAGGAAAACCAGTAAAAAAGAGGTAAGGATGATAAATAGGAACACTGCACAGATTCTTTGGCAAAGTCACTTAGAAGAATGACAATGCTAACTCCTGGGATCTTAGAGAGGAAGCTCTGCATCCTGCAGCAGAGAACTACACTCTGGTTGAAAAGCAAATCCTAGGATGCTGCAGGGCCCTACCAGAGACTTAGTTTACTAGTGACAGAAACCATGGTTTTTCAAGTGACTATGTGACTAGTACTGCTCATCATGAACCAAGTATCAACAAGTCACAATTTCTAGCTGCCATAGCAGTAAGCCAACATGTATTCCAACTGGTACCTCTGGGACCAGGCTGAAGCAGGTATAAAATCACAAGTAATCAGCACTCTTAAGTAGTCCAGAGTTCTATACTATGTACTTCTGTTGCATTAGTACCTTACTTCAAATCAATTTTATGGTCTCATAAAAGGTTTTCTATAAATGATCTGATTGTCTTGATGCAAGCCAAAAAGTGGACAACTGCTGCATTCTTATCCACTCAGATGACTCTAATGGAAACTGGTAAAGAAAAATTCTATTACTGGGAAGAGCCATAAATATTTCACTCAGTTATCAAATTTGCGATGGAAAATTGGTCCTACATAAAAATAAATACGAATTCCTGGACAGTGAAAAATAGTTTTGATGGTTTGGTAGATGTCTTGAAAGATCAAAATTGGAATATGTGGCACACAAAAATGAGGATAGGTCTATATGAGTAGGCACAAAGTGTGTGTATTTTTATACCTCACATCAGTGTCCATCTGAGACCAAAGCCATGGAATCCCTTTTATTAAGATTAATCTCCTAAGTGCTGGCCATTGCTCCTGAACACTTGATCAGCAGAAGGGACTGAACCTGAAAACCTGATATGATGCCATTCCCCAGTGAGACCACATCCATTCAGTGGCAAGTCAATTATATCATCCCCATTCTTCCATGTGGGGGGCAGTGATTTATCCTTATTGGGATGGACTCCTACTCCAGATATGGGTTTTCCTTCCTTGCCTGCAGTCCCCCTCCATTATCCTAGGACTGTAATTTTGTCAGTTTCTTAAAAATAAATAATAAATATTTTCTAAAAAATCAATATTTTTTTAAAAGATTTTATTTATTTATTGGTCAGAGAGAGAGAGAGGGAGCACAAGCAGGGCGAGCCACAGGCAAAGGGAGAAGCAGGCTCCCCTCTGAGCAAAGGAGCCTGATGCAGGACTCCATCCCAGGACCCTGGAATCATGACCTGAGCCAAACGAAGATGCTTAACCGACTGAGCCACCCTATCCCAAAAATAAATATTTTCTGAAAGAATTTACATTAAATTTATATTATATTTATATTTAGAGAGATTAAATTTTTAGCAAAACTGAGTCTTTCTAACTAATAAAAGAAACATACCTCTCTATATTTTTTACTCCTTTTATATTTTCACTGCTTTAGAATTTTCATCATGTACAACCTGTATATTTATGATTAACTTTTTCCAGATACTTTATATTTGAATGGAAACCGTCCATCATTGCATTTTCTTTGTATAAACTGTTGCTCATTAGGGGCTCTGGTTGGCTTAGTCAGCAGAGCATGTAACTCTTGATCCTGAGATCATGAGTTCAAGCCCCATTTTGGACATGGAGCCCACTAAATAAATAAATAAGTGGAAGGTAGGAAGGAAAGAAGGAAGGAAGGAAGGAAGGAAGGAAGGAAGGAAGGAAGGAAGGAAGGAAGGAAGGAAGGAGAAAGAAAAAAAGAAAAAGAAAAGAAAGAAAGGATAAAGTCCCTTCAGTAAATTTCTTCACCCCATTCCTTTTTCTTTTTCTTTTTTTTTCCATTCCTTTTTTCATTTCAGTTTAGAATTTGTATTACTCACCGGGGTATTTTAAAACTTTTTTTCATAAGTTTGTCCATATTTTTTTGGTTTCTAAAAATATGCACATAATAATTTTATCAATCTCCAACTACTTTCTCCTGATATGCTTTATAATGACACATAAATTCATATACAAAATTAATATAAAAATTTTAGTCACTGAATATATTCTATCATGTTAAAAAATTATATTGCTTCAGTCTCAAATTCATAGATATGTAGGTGTTTTTCCAGTATTAGTCATCTCTTTCAATCAATGCTGCAATATCATTGTTAATGCATCACTAGATACATGGACATTTTACTAGAGTATATACACACACAGAGCATTTATAGGGAAACTTATTTTCAATTTCCTTCTTTAAAGATGATCATTTGAAACTCACATCTACATCACCACCTTTGGAACTACAGAAAACGTATTATGTAAAATATAGTTTGGAAGGACTGCTGACATACGTTTAGGGGGAGAAAAGATTTTTCATGGAAAAGAAATGAGAGTACCTTTAAGAATTTGAAAATTCATCATGTTAAAGTGAGAATACATTTGTTCTACTAAACTACTGATGGTAGAATCAGTTGTGCAATTTAACAATAGACGGAACTATCCTGGGAAGTACTGACCATCTTGCAATTGGAGGAAACCACCCTGAGGCTAGGTGATATTTGTAAGATGGTTTGATTATTTTAACAGAAAGTTAGTGGTTGAAAAGTATTTACTGAGTGGAAGTCAGTGAAAACCTAATAATATTTTGCTTTCCTATGTACCAATTAGGTGGTAAAAAAAAAACTTTTCTTTTCCATTCCTGGAAAGAAAATTTTGTAAAACATAATTACTCCCACTGCAGGGTGACATGAGATCTCCAATGAGTGATTTCTCCCTTCCCCAGTGAAATCTGTTTCATAGAATAAGGATAAAGGCTTTATATTGCCTTACCTTAGGATACTGCTCTTGTATAGTCAGGAGCAAAGGAGGAGCCTCACTACCTGAGTGGTTTGCTTCTGTACAGCTTAGTGCAGAGACCTACTTAAAATGCTTCAAGTCAAGAATATATCACAAATATTTTAGGCATGAAGACTCCTAACAAAAGCAGGGAGCTTAGAAACTAACTGTGGGACACCATATTTGGAGAAAATAAGGAAGAACTGAAGGACTGGGAGAAATCACTAAAAGTGTAAATATTATACATGCATTTGATCACTGTGTTTGGACTAGATAATTTGTAAATTGTCTTCTAGATGCAAATCGGCAACTAGAAGATTGAAAAGGAAAAGTTACTGTTGTCTCAGTCAAGCTGGAAACTCCACCTAAAAAAGGCAAATAACCTGCTCTCCACTTCTGTTGATTTCCCTCTACACTGGCTTAGGGCAGCTCTGATATAACATGATCAGCATCTGATAAACAAAAGGAAGTATGCTATAACCATTACCTGTCCCTTCTTTGCTTCTTTGATGCTTTCCATTCAGAGAATATTTAGACATTTGTTAAGCAAATATTTGTGAATCATCAAAATTTCTCTGGAATAAAGAAGGAGTAGCTACACAAAGTAGGTAAACAAGAGTAACCTTGATTGTTTTTTACTGCTAGGCTTACAGGTAATCAACTGTTATAAGACAAAATAATGAAAAGAAAAAATATGCATGTTCATGGCTTCGGAGTTCTACTGAGATATTTTAATAGGTACTGATAGAACATCAACTTTTAAATATCAGTTTTGGTCTTTCATTGGGAAGAGGAAAGTCTCTTACAGTATATTTTCTGATCTGAAAACATTTGTATCTCTGAAGTAGTTTAGTGATGAAAATGTGAATGATTCATTATTGGAGAAGCTTCTGGATGTTCTGTGCATAGTCCAAGGAATTCTGAGTGACTTGTATAAACTTCACGTTTCCATAATATAACTGACTTCGCATTTAGAATTTTAGAGATGAAAACAGCCTTGGAAATAAATGTAGTTCTATCTTCTAAGGTCAGTCACATAACTACTAAGTGGTATATATAATGCATCTCTTCTAATGGAGGAGAAACTTCTCCTCCATTTCCAGCTTCTAAATCTAGAGATTTAGAAACTCCACCTAAAAAAGGCAAATAACCTGCTCTCCACTTCTGTTGATTAGAAATTAGGTGGAGTTTGTAATCTCTTCCTAACTTAATTATTAAAAAGAAAATGAGATCTAACACTGAACCTGGTTTACTCTACTTGGATTAAGAGATCATAGGAAATTCAGTGTGGAAAGGATTTTCTAGTTACTTCATATATTTTGAAAAATGAAGACTGACAAATCTTAACATTCATTAGTTATTAGAAAGATGAAATTTGTATTTGGAAATACAATGAAAATATTCCAATACAAAATAATGGAATGATTTTCAGAGTATCTTTTTTCAAAGATAAAATGATCTTTAAAAATTGTATTAATAGCAAAAAAATTGTATTAATACCACTAACTATCTAACATGTTTTAACCATAATGCTTTCCCATTCTCTTCCTCCTCCTACTCTTCTTCCTTTCAGTCTTTAATGTTGCCTTACTAAGTCACCATATCTGGCAGGCTCTACACAATAAATTCAACACTATAAGAAGTCCCTCATGGCATCCTCTTAAATTTGAAATTTTAATCTTATCTTTTTAAAAATTATTAATTGCAGTCCTTTAGGATCTTAGATATAGGAATCTTTTCTCCTTTCCAATGTTTATTTGCCTTCTTCTCTCTCCTTTGTATCCTAAATATGTGATCAGACATTCCAGCATTGGCTCAACTCTTCCACATGGAGATAAGAATCCCATATTTAAAGTTCATATGGAGGTCAATTCATGCCTTACTGACCTGTTTATATTCTTCAGTCACTTAAATTTTGGCAATCTTCTTAAAACTAGTGATCTAGAATTAGATATCATAATTCAAATGCAAAGATGGAAACCCTTGAAAGAGCAGGACTCAGTGCTTCAACAACCACAATGAAGCCTGTAATAGTTTATTATTTGATTTATGTTTACCTGTACAAGTTTGCTTTTAAAGTTTTAAATATTTATATTAGTTATAAATATCATGGCCGAATACAGAATCCAAAATCAATCAGTATAATGACAAATAAATTCCTACTGTATATTGTTGGGTACATAGGACTAAAGGCAAAAATGATTCCTGAACAACCAGAGGTTATGTAAGATTTTCTTCTGGGATCAAATGGCCACATGGTATCCAATGACAGAAAACAAAAACACTCAAGAGGAAATGTAAACACTAAACTTTAAAATCTTGAAAATCTGTTATGCATTCAAAATGCACCATGTATAGTTACATGGAATATTTCCAAAAGGATGATATCTGAAAGGTGTCACAGATTTTGATAAATCCGGGTGTGTCATGTGATTAGGAAGAGACAAAAGGTAGAGTCAGAATACACTGAAAATACATGGGTCTTTCATTCAAAATTGATCTTTATGTGACAGAAAGTGGACTCTGATAAATGACTGTTAAATGGATGAAAGAAACATTCTTGACCCTTAAAGAAACTTCAGAGTATCAACATTGCCTCTTTTTTTCATAATATGGCAAATTGTTTCCATTAGTCTTCTTAAAACAGTGTCAAGTACTTTATGATTTTCAATTTCAAGAATATTAACCTAGTCTCCTTAGCCTTCTTTTCAAGGCATCCATGCTTCGCTTCTTATCTGTCATTACCATCTTCATTTTTGTTGTTCCTTAGCATACCCTCCTCCAGCCAGGCCATTTGATTTACGGCTTTGTGGAAAAATGTCTTCCATACTCTTACCTTTATATCTTTCTTCATGTTATTCCCTTTGCTTGAAACAGACTTTTCTATTCAGTTTTGGCTACCGAATTCCAAACTTTTAAGAAGTTTTAGCTTAAGTAATACCTATCCCATGACACCTTACCTCACCATTTTGGCGTAATTTCTTTTATCTTACATTTATATACATATATATATATATATGTGTGTGTGTGTGTGTGTGTATATAAACACTTATACTTACTTTTATATATGTAAGTATATAATACACAAATATATATATATTTGTGATATTAATGTATCGCTTACATTTGTTGGGGATTTAATATAAATTTTTTATTTTTTAATATGTATACTTACCAAATTATGAAAGCATCCATATCCTACCCTTTTTCCCCATACTTCTACTTTACACTGCAGTCACAGATGTTAGTCAATTGATTACTTATATGATTTCATTAAATTAACTTGACTTGTATTTGAAATCTTAGCATATTTCTTTTGTATATAAACCAGATATAGGACCACCACTGTGATCTTTCTTGATTTTCTTTTACTTAGGTAACAGGAGAGTGGCTCCATGGCTGACACAAATGAATCAGTGGTGTCTGAGTTTGTGCTTCTGGGACTTTCTAAGTCTTGGGAACTTCAGCTTTTCTTTTTTGCCATCTTCTCTGTAGTGTATGTGACATCAGTTCTGGGCAACATCATGATTATTGTTATAATTTCCTCGGACTCCCATTTGAACTCACCTATGTACTTCTTGCTCAGTAACCTTTCCTTCATTGATATCTGCCAATCTAATTTTGCCACCCCCAAGATGCTTTTGGACTTCTTTGTTGAACACAAGACTATCTCCTTTGAGGGCTGCATGGCCCAAATATTCCTTCTTCATAGTTTTGTTGGGAGTGAGATGATGTTGCTTGTAGCTATGGCATATGACAGATTTATAGCCATCTGTAAGCCCCTACGCTATAGCACAATTATGAATCGGAGACTATGTATAATTTTTGTGTTTATTTCCTGGTCTGTGGGTATTCTTCATTCTGTGAGTCACTTGGCTTTTACAGTGGATCTGCCATTCTGTGGCCCCAATGAGGTAGATAGCTTCTTTTGTGACCTTCCCCTGGTGATAGAGTTGGCTTGTATGGATACTTATGAAATGGAAATTATGACCCTAACTAACAGTGGCCTGATATCACTAGGCTGTTTTCTGGCTTTAATTATTTCCTACACCATCATTTTGATCACTGTTCGTCGCCGGTCCTCCAGCGGGTCATCCAAGGCACTTTCTACATTAACTGCTCACATCACAGTAGTGATTCTTTTCTTTGGGCCTTGCATTTACTTCTATATATGGCCTTTTAGTAGACTCTCTGTGGATAAGTTCCTTTCTGTGTTCTACACTGTTTGTACACCCCTGCTGAACCCCATCATCTACTCTCTAAGGAATGAAGATGTTAAATCAGCCATGCGAAAGCTGAGAAACCATCATGTGAACTCCTGGAAAAACTAGGGATCACCAAGAAGTAATCCTGAATGGGAATAAAGAGCCTCTACTGGATCACAACATCATGCCAATTACTTTTGCTAATGATATGGGCTACTGAGTTATGGAATTGGATTCCTGTCCAAAGTGCAAGGGAACTGCATAAAATCAGCTCAAGATTTAGGTATAATTTTAACCCATTTGTCATTGCTTATTATTCTAAAATATAAATTCTATTGGAAATATTTAACAATGCCTCTATGTGTACAAAATGGTAGTAAGTATATTGGTAGTTTATCCTCATGATTATCTGGCTGACTGGGAACTGTGGGTGCACAGCATCATGTGACAGTATTGTACCACATATCATTAGCCCAATACATGATCAAAACTCAAAATCCAAAGTATAGTTTCTACTGAATGCTTACCATTTTCACATCATCATGAAGTAAAAAAAAAAATTGTAAGTCAAGCCATCTGTCTATATATATATTTCCCAAGTTTACTTATTTTTAAGTAGAAATAATTGGTTATAATGAATTCTTTATTATTCACAGAAAAAGGTTAAAAGTTCCATGTGTACCTAAAATATGCCAATGCACAAAGTGACCAAAATTATTTGATGACCAAATAATTCCTATTTCTTGGAAACCAGAAGAGGGAAAGTAGTATTTGTGTAAATCTAATAATAAATATTTAAAAATCTATTATTAGTACTTCATTTGTTAGCCAAATTTTTCTTATGTACTCTTCCCTGTGATTTACATCATGAAAAAGGCCTTGTAACAGGAAGACTAAATGCATTCTAACACTGAAGAAAAGAATTGCTTAACAGAAAACAGAAGGTTTGTAATTGTCCTCATTCTGGATTCAGTATTTCAATTATAAGACGTAAGTTAGTGGCTGTATGCATAGAAATTAACTCTGCATGCTAAATCCTAGTGCAAACAGAGTTTGAGATATAGAAAGTCTTTTTGAACCATGATAATGCTTATTAGTTTCAGATTTCTTAGAAATTCAGACCTTTGGTTCATTCGTACAATGTCGAATATGATAATGATCTTTTACACTTGGCTACTTTTTATATATTTTTATACAGTGTCAAAAACTTTAAAAATAAATAAATATTAATGTAGTCATGACATTTTTTATACCATTTTTTTTCTTTTAACTCTGCCTTGCTGGTGAAAATAGAAGAGTACTGATAGCACTCTTGAAAAATCAAGTCATTTCGCTGCTCTGATCCTCACCTGGGGGAGGAGGAAGGCTATGGCACAAGGGGAAAATGGAGAAGAGCGGAAACGAGAACAGCAGGAGGAGAAGGAGGGAAATTAGAATTTATGAGCAGCTATTTGACTTGCTCAATTCTTTGCACTGCCAGAGATACATTCTTCCACTTTCAAATTCTTCACTATTAGATCTACTTGGGTTTTGAGTGATCAAGCATAACCTATCACGTTGTTTGACCAAAAAAATCCTAAAGTCATAAAGTTAAAAAAATTTTATAAATCTGACTACATAATTTTCCACAGAGGTTTTGTTTTGTTTTTGTTGTTTTAAAAGCCTATTATAATATTAAAAATAAAACTAGGTGAAAAGCAGGATTATTTGTAGAGGTTATATCTTTAATTTGTAAAGAACTCTTTGAAGCCAATAAATAAGTGCCCAACAAGACAGTAGGAAAATTAGCGAATTACATGAATAGGGAATTAATTACTAATATAATGAAAGTGACTCTTGAACATATTAAATAGTAAAACTATCTTATAAGAAAATACAAGTGTAAGTATAGCAAAATTCTTTTGTTTACCTAAGTGATTGGCAAAAATCCAAAAGTCTGATAGTATAACATGTTGACAAGACCAATAATACATGAGCCTCAAACCTCAAACTCCCCCAAAAGAAACCTCAAGTATTGTCATTAAATCTCTAAATTGGTAATATATATGAAGGAAACTTTAAATATCTATTAAAGTTTAAAACTTTGAATTGGTAATTATACTTCTAGTATTTTATCTTACAGATATATCCACACACATGTAAAAGCAAATATGGACTTTGTATTACAAGCACTGATTTTAAGAACAAAATATTTTTAAAAATCTAAATATAAAAATTTAAATGTCAAGCAGGTACAGCCACTCTGGAAAACACTATGGAGGTTCCTCAAAATGTTGAGAATAGAGCTACCCTACAACCCAGCAATAGCACTACTGGGTATTTACTCTAAAGATACAAATTTAGTGATCCGAAGGGGCACATGCACCCGAATGTTTATAGCAGCAATGTCCATAATAGCCAAACTATGGAAAGAACCTAGATGTCCATCAACAGATGAATGGATAAAGAAGATGTGGTATATATATATACAATGGAACATTATGCAGCCATCAAGAGAAATGAAATCTTGCCACTTGCAATGACGTGGATGGAACTAGAGAGTATTATGCTAAGCAAAGTAAGTCAGTCAGAGAAAGACAATTATCACATGATCTCTCTGATATGAAGAATTGGAGAGGCAGGGTCGGGGGTCGAGAGAAATGAAACAAGATGGGATAGGGAAGGAGACAAACCATAAGAGACTCCTAAACTCACGAAACAAACTAAGGGTGACTTGGAGGTGGGGGGATAGGGTTATGGACATTGGGGAGGGTATGTCCTATGGTAAATGCTGTGAAATGTGTAAGCCTGATGATTCATAGACATGTACCCTGGGGCAAATAATACATTATATGTTAATAAATTAAAAAAAAAACAAAAAACAAAGATAAGCCTATTGATTGGCTGCATTTGAAGGTAAGGGACAATCAGCATTGACTCAGATTTCTTGGGGAACTATCAGTAAGATACATACTCTAAGAGGAGTTTTTTCACTAATTTTTAAAATATTCATTATGTATCAAATATGGGGAAGATGATGATTAAGTACTGTACATAATGGACTTGACATTGAGATATTCAGTACCTAATTGGATATGCAGTACAAAGAAAACATACTATTTAATATCATAACTATTTCTAGCACCTTCTTCTCACATGGGGATGATATAATTCTTCCTAAGACCAGAGAACTTTTATTTAGTGAAGTACCTTGCAGGCCACTGCCACTTTTCTGCAAGTTCTTTTTTTAAGTTTTGAGCAGGCAGCTAAAATAAGAGATAAGTGGAAATGGTTTTAATGGAATCATCAAATCTAGGATAACTTTAGAATACATCAAGAAACATACAAATTAAGGTCACAAAAGGAAACAGAAAGCACACCTGGCAGAGATTTTTAATATAACATACAATATATAGAAATCCTGGCAGAATTAAATGAGGAAGTCAGGGACTGGTGGCGGGAACTTTTGCCACCCTTAGCCTGAAGCACTAAAGAAGAGAATGGAAACTAGTAAGAGCTGGAGCCATAAAGGGGACAATAGGATATTGAGCAGTCAAGGATGTAACTACTGCTAGAATTTTAGTGATGTGGCAGGGAGAAGTAGAAGAAAATAGTATCAAACCATCCCCAAATTTACTGATTTAAGAAAAACAAGCATTTTAAAAATAAATAAAACAATAAGCATTTTATATTTGCTCAAAAACCCAGTGGGCTCTCACTCTGGTGTGGGCCAGCATATATAATCTCTGCTATATTGTCTGGTAAGTCTGGAAACTGGAAGATCAACAATAACCTCACTCACATATTTGGTGGTTGGCAAGTTGGCAGTGGGAGCCAGCTGACTGTCAGCCAAGGCACCTCAGTTTTCTCCACGTGGCCTCTCATTTGTGAGATACAAAACACTTTCATACTATTATCCTATTGGACAGAACAAGACACATGGCCAAGTCCAGAGCTGGTTTAGAATAGTACTCAGAATAAAAAGGAAGCAACTGCTGATTTATGAATGAATCTCAAAGGCATTATGTTGGGTTAAAAAAAGCCAGTATAAGGAGGAAACACATATGATCCCACTTATGTGATATTCTCAAAACAACAAAGCTTTATAGCAGTTCTTAAAAATAAAAAGTAACATCTCATGAGCAATTACACATTCAGTTATTCACTGAAGCAATACTATTCATTTACCATTGCTAAGTTCTGTGCCAAGTTTAATAGTGATCTGAGAGAATCAGTTCTTGCATGCATGGAGCCGATAATCTTGGGGTAGAGAGGACAAATACCAACATGTAAACAAAGTAAAAACTAAAACTGTAATGAATGTTATGAGGGGAGCGAATAATGTTGTGAGATGAAAAAAAAATTCAAAATTAGGAGGAGTATATAGAGAGGGAAGGGTATGCAGATAAAGCAGCTCTGTGGAATGACCTTTCATCTGATACTTTAAAAATGAGGACATGAGGCATCTGGGTGGCTCAGCTGGTTAAGTGTCTGCCTTCAACTCAGATCATGATCTCAGGGTCCTGAGACTGAGTCTCATATTGGGTTCCCTGCTCAGTGGGGAGCCTGCTTCTCCCTCTCCCTCTTCTGCTCCCCCTGCGTGTGCTCTCTTGCTCGCGTTCTCTCTCAAATAAATAAATAACATCTTTTTTAAAAAATGAGGATATAGAACATGAAGAGCCAGAGAAAAAATATTCAGATAGAAGAAAGAGAAAGCAAAACTCACTGCTATGAAAAGGGGTATTCCAGGAAATGAAAGCAGAGGTTTAGTGACTGAGGAGAGATGAGGTTGAAGGTTAACATGTGAAATGTAAAATGACAAGCACTTGGCAAGAGAACTGATTTTCTTTCTAGAGCAACGGAATGCATTCACCATTTAAAGTTGTATGACCAATTCTGCTTTTATTTTTAAAGATCACTCTGGAGGAACGATTGGAAAATATCAATGCTACAAGGTAGAGACTATTAGAAGCCCTTTGAAACACTTAAGGGGAAATGAAAATAAAGGTTTAGACAGGGAGTTAAGATGGAAATAATTTGATAAATTGGGAATATTTGGGGGGAAGGTAAAGCAGGGTTTGGAAAGGGAGTGAGGAAAAGGAAGGAGCTAAATACGTGACCACTATCATAGGACACAGAAGGGCCATTAGCTCGCATAAGGCAGAGTAAAGGACAAATAGGTTTGAAAACAGAACTGAAATACCTGTGAAACATTAAAGAGAAGATGTCAAGAAGGAATTTAGTCTACTAGTCAAGAACTCAGAAGCCAGGGCTTCTTAGACTCACCAAATTTTCTGGGCATTTATTCTGTTTCTCAACACTATTTTCTTTTTTTTTTAAAAAAAAGATTTTATTTAGTTATTTGACATAGAGAGAGAGAGAGATCACAAGTAGGCAGAGAGGCAGGCAGAGAGAGAGGAGGAAGCAGGCTCCCCGTGGAGCAGAGAGCCTGATGCGGGGCTCGATCCCAGGACCCTGAGATCATGACCTAAGCCGAAGGCAGAGGCCTCAACCCACTGAGCCACCCAGGCGCCCCAACATTAACTATTTTCTTTCTGTCACCTGCTCTTCTCTGTAGACCCTTTAAGCCCTTCCAATGCTGAGTTATCTTTCCACAATGTCCAAAAGCAAGCTAGTGTACATAAGCAGTTCTACCCACTTAAGTTCAATTAAGCTTTCTTTCTAACGTATGGTTAGGTACTGAGCAATGACAAATGAAAAATTTGGGGGTTTTGGTGGCATACTGTATAGCATGGAGTTTAAAAAAACTTTATCATAAATATTTCTGTGAAAAGAAAGAAGTGAAGGATTAGAGAAAACAAAATTCCAATTCTCTTAGGCCCATTGCCAGATTTACATTTTTCTAAGCTTGTGGCCTAGTGCTTATGGGCGAAGTCACTCTAAACGGCGGAAAGCCACATGGAGAGGGGCACCCAGGTGGCTCAGCTGGTAAAGTGTCTGACTCCTGGTTTCAGCTCAAGTCATGACTGTCAGGGTCCTGAGATCAAGCTGTGGCTCCAAGCTGGGGTGGAATCTGCTCTTGATTCTCTCTTTCCCTCTTCTCCCTCTGCCTTGCCCCCACCTCCTCTCCCTTAAAAAAAAAAAAAAGAAAAAAGAAAAAGAAGCCACATGGAGGGAGACATTATTAAATGAGAGTGAATGCAGCTGCTGCATGCTGCAGGCTTCTGGGTCACTAAATGTCCCCCTTGTGATATATGCCTCATTTGTAAATATGGGCAATAATTTAAAAATCCTTACCATCTTGTTTTTGTTATGGTTTTCATAACCAACTGAAATTGTGTTAATAACTCCCACAGCAAGATGAATTCACAAAGGAAGTTCTTTAATTGGCTATTGCAATCCATGATACTGGTTGTCTGAGATATATGGGTATGTGGTATGGTATTTAAACATTTGTTTTTTGGGCTTTGTGACTCAGTCTTTAAAAAAGTTTGGAGCTTTCTCTTCTTCAACCTGTTATTACTCCCCTAGAATTTCTCTCCTAAGTGGTATGTGGAAGTTAATCACATCAGGTAAAAAATTAAGTACACATGTTATCATTCAGAGAGTTAAAGGGATTCTGGGTTAAAGTGATTACTAGAATTAAGACAACATAAGAATTTAGAGCCTGTTTATGAAATTCTGGTTCAAACATTGTATCAAACCATCTGGTTATTGTTGCTGCTAAAACAGGTGATGGATTGAGACACCCAGGTAAAGGTGAGCATACTGATATATAATTCTGAAGGAATAGAGATGAGGATAGAGAAAAGAATGGGGCACAAACATTGTAACAACCAGGTAGACCTCCTCTGATAGATTCTCAGTGATCAGGCCTCTAATTAAGTAACATAGTGGTTAAATAGGTGTGTTTTGAATACACAAACCCCTGCTGTCTGGCACTGTGCCCTGTGACACTAACTTTACTGCTAAGATTTAGCTGCTTCTAATGTGTAGGGTAATAATAGTACTTCCTTGGTAGCACTGTTGTAAGAATAAATGAGATAATGGATGAAGTGTTTAGTATGGTGCTTTGTATGAAGTTGACTAAGAAAATACTGGTTGTTATGATTAACAGATACTCTTTCCTCCCAGCATTTTACAAGTATAGAATGCGATATATTTTTTTCTTATTGAGAGTATTTTCCAACTTCTATTCTTTTGAACTCTCTTGTATGATATATATTTATACAATTATTAGTCATGTATCAATGTAAGGCAACTAAATCAAGTCTTTTGTATCCAAAAGCCTTTATCCAATTTAATTACTTATATACAAAGACAAGAAGATAAATATTGTATTTATCCTTGTATAAATATGGTTATCTTTATGTGAAGCTATCTTCTTTCTCTTCTGTGTCTTTCATCAACTCTTTCGTATCTCACATGATGATATATGCCTCATTATTCTTTGGTCTTTGAAAATCTCATAGATCATTAATCTGCTCAGAAGCAGGTATTTTTCCATTTAGATTGGGTTTACTGAGTAGAGGTAAAAATTTATTATCTGATTTTTAAATATAATAGTATGCTCACTCAACTAAAAGCTATCACTTCATAGTTTACACACCTCTTTTAAATGTATGCTGCAACAAACAAAGTGCGGAGAGTTGTGGTAAACTGCACAAAGACATGAATCCTCTCTGTTGTGATCATTATTATATCTGCAGGCCTATAGAATGCTTGCCACATATCACAGCAGGCACTCAATAAGTAGGAATGAATGAACAAACACTATTATAAAGAGTTAGTAGTGGAGCCAGGAATTAAGTCCAGATTTTCTGATCTCAAACTTGTGCTATTTATATTTTACTGTAGAAATTTTCATACACTGTCTTCCTATGAACACTGGCTGATATCAAAATTGTGAATAAAAATATGATTATCTCTTAATATGGAAAAAATCCTTTTAGGATGGTTTTAGAGAAATTCTCCCTGTATATCTAGAACCAAATCAAGTCAATTCAATAAAACTAACTAGAGATAAACAGGGATGGCTTAATATCAGAAAACTTTAATACATTTATCACTTGGCAAACTCTTGTAAGGTCTTGTGTAAACCGAGTTATAATACAGAAAAATTTCAACAGGCATAAGAGTCTATGGGGTATGACAAAAAAGTAATTAGGAAGTTTTATATTTTTAAATGGACTCAATACTTGAAAGTCATGCCATAAAAAAGTAAATAATCTCAACTAGTTGTCACTAAGTGTTACACTGGGAGCTCTTCCCAGTTTCTGAGATCTGGCTATGAGCTTCATTTCAAAGGATCCTTCCTGGAAGTCACAGATCATTTCAATTTTATTTCGAATGATAAAATTAGCACATTCATACAAAAATATATGAAATTGCCTTTCAAATCTGCTTATAGATGTATATATATGACAATATAGAGTTTGTAAAGCAATTTTTGTAATATCCATATTTCATTCTAGAAAATAAAAAGGCTAGTTTTAAAGGCATGTCCTTATTTTAAGACTGACTTTATAGTTCCTGAAAACTGTAGATATATTTAAGTCTATGAGGTAGAATACTGTTCAGAAAAGACAATTATGCATTTGTCAATTCCATAATAATGTTAAAAACCAATGTCCCATTAATTTAATTTCTAATAAAACTGCAAAAATTATACTGACATTTCCCAAGAGAATGCTTATTTCATATAAATAAGTTCTTGCACATGCTTGCTATCATGCTCTTTGTGTCAAGGCTTGCTCTTAATTTCCCACAATCTTTGAGAAAATGTAACCCACCTAGTGAAGCTTTTTCTGATCACTTGGTTAGTCCCTATTTCTTCGCTCTGCTTAATTTTTTCCATAGCACTTGTGACTGACATAAATGTATATTTTATTTATATATTTTTAATAGCTTCTGCCAGCCCCTCTACCCCCTTTAGAATATAAGCTACATAAAGGTTGAACACTTTTTCTTTTTTTTTTCATTGCTTTGTCTCCAGAGTCTATAAAAGTTCATGGTACAGAGCAGGCAACCTATAGCATTTGTTGAATGAATTAATTATATCAATTATGCTATTTAGTAGGCTTTGGAAAAATACTTTTGTTATTGTGATAGTAACTTCATTAGAGAAAGAAGAGGTTATAAAATCATCAGCAAACATAAGTAGTACAAGTATAAATTTAATTAGCAAACATGCTAATTAAAATTGCTTTCAGTCTCATCTTTGATGAGCATGTAGCTGGTCAGACTAAATAGTACTGAATTCAACTATTCTAAAGGAAAAATCATATTGAAAAAAGTAAATATAGTGCAGCAGTGATACTAAAAGACTGTTTGCCTGTTTATTCATTTGGTTTGTTTTTCTCAGTCTGGTTTATTTCACATAGCCTAATTCCCTCTATGTCCATGCATACTGTCACAAATGGCAAGATCTCATCCTATTTACAACTGAGTAATATTCCATTGTGTGTGGTGGGGGTATATAATCTTCTTTATCAATTCTTCTGTTGACAGATAACTTTTTTTTTCACTGAAATTTTATTTCTTTGGTTACCAGTGAGGTTGAACATCTCTTCAAATGTCTATTGGCTATTTGTAGTTCTCCTTCTGTGATGCTTGTTTGCATCCATTTCCCATTTTCATAAAAGAATAATTTTTATAATTTTTTATCTAAAAGAATGTATGCTTCTGAGGTTCTGGGAAGATAATTTTTCACTGCTAAATCATAAAGTTCATTACTATAAAACTTAATTCTTTTAATATAGAATAATGAATGCAATCTGTTGCTCACAGTAATTTGACTTGTTACATATTAACTTCCTTCTCTCTTATAACTGCAGATATCTCAAAAACATGGCCACACCACACTCCTTTATCCGATATCATTTACCAAAGTAACTGGGCTGATTTCCATCTTTTTATACTTGGCCTAACTTTTCTCTCCCTTCACGATTCTGTAGAGGGCATCAGGCTCATTTTCTGCTATTTATAATCTGAATGTGTAAGTACAATGTTTGTGTCTTTAAAGGTATTATAGGGATCTTGCACTCTAAAAACAACACTTTACAACACAAAGGCAAATACTCAACTTCTTCCTTCCTTCCATATTGACTTATGTGTTAGATAAGTATCTCTGTCTTTCCCTCCCTCCTTCTTCCTTTCTCTCTCTGCCTCATGCCAATTCATTAAGTGCAAAAGAACAATTCATATAATTATATAAACAATCACAGGGAAAATAACAATTCCCAATAGTAATGTGAATAATCATTGTCCTACAGCCAGCCTCACCATATTATTTTTATAATTATTAGAACTGAAGTATCTACTCGATTTGCAAAGTGGTAAAGCGCTTATCCTTAACCATTTTAATTATTTGTGTTTCTTGTAGGTAACTTCAGCATCCCAGAGCCAGTTAATGGATGGAGCAATAAATCAGTGGTTACTGAATTCATCTTGTTGGGCCTGTCTAGTTCTCGGGACACCCAACTCTTCCTTTTCTTTATCTTTTCGGTGTTTTATGGAGCTGCAGTGTTGGGAAACATCCTTATCATTCTCACAGTAATTGCAGACTCTCGCTTACATTCCCCAATGTATTTTCTTCTTAGCAATCTCTCCTTCATTGATGTGTGTCAGGCTACATTTGCTACTCCCAAGATGATTGCAGACTTCCTAAATGAACATAAGACCATCACCTTCCAGGGATGCATGTCACAAATATTTTTCTTGCATGTTTTTGGAGGTAGTGAGATGGTGCTTCTTGTTGCCATGGCCTATGACAGATACATTGCTATATGCAAACCTCTGCACTACATGACCATCATGAGCCAAAGGGTGTGCACTGTTTTAGTGGGGTTCTCCTGGACCACTGGCATCCTGCATTCAGCTAGTCACCTGGCATTCACAGTCGATCTTCCTTTCTGTGGACCCAATGAGGTAGATAATTTCTTTTGTGACCTTCCCCTCGTGATCAAGCTTGCCTGCTTAGACACATATGTTTTAGAGATCCTGGTGCTCACCAACAGCGGCCTGCTCTCGCTTATCTGCTTCCTCCTTTTGCTCATTTCTTACATTATCATCCTTGCTACTGTCCATCACCAGGCCTCTGGTGGTATGTCCAAGGCACTTTCCACACTGTCTGCCCACATTACTGTTGTTGTTCTGTTCTTTGGCCCATTAGTCTTCATTTATATTTGGCCCTTTGAAAGCTTCCCAATTGATAAATTTATTTCTGTGTTTTTTACTGTCTTTACTCCTGTCCTTAACCCCATGATCTACACATTGAGGAATAAAGATGTAAAGGAAGCCATGAAAAAGCTAAGGAACCGACATGTGGGTTCCAAGTAAGTCTTTTAGACAACTGTGAAGCTGTAACACAAATCCTTACTTAATGTCCTTTGCAAAGCACATGTATGCTTTTATTGTTATGTTTCTATCACAATTAGTCTTTCACTACTAGAGGACCTGCATCTGGTCATCTAAATCTGGTAAATGCAGTGCAGAATCTCATATGATACTAGTTCTAATACTCTGTGGATAACCTCATCTTCCCTGAAATAATCAACTATATATATATTAAAATTCCCAAGTAATTCTTCCCCTTATATAGGCATTGTTTAAAAGAGCATGCTGTAGCATTTATTTTTCTCAAATTTTAAATGCAACTTGAGAAGGATCCCACCATATTATGGAAAGAACAGAAGGAAGGTGAGCATGATTGATTCAGTTCCTTATCAGCCACAGAATCATCACTACAACACTGAATCCATGCCATGAGGAGTTTACTCCATTTATGTCAGCTTTAAGTTCAAATCTGTGGTTTTTGAACTGAAGATATGATTATGGTTTTGTTTTTACTACTTAGAACAGACTATAAGTCCCACAGACCATTATTTTTTTCGTTGTTACCACATGTGTCCATTTGCCAAAAGTTTAACATGTAAGCACATGCAGTAAGTGCCATAAAGAGAATACAAGCATCCAGAGCATTGATTTACAGGTAAATTCTACTGTTGTTTCACACAAACAAGGTATTTTGGAGTGATGGAATAGGAAGCCAGTGGAAAACTAGATTGTCCATATCTAAGTCTCAGATTTTTATAAGCCCAGGTACTGTGTAGTTTTCATACTTATATCTTTTCCATGTTTGAGGTTACTTCATTGGATGTTACCTAAATAGACTGACACTCATCAAAACCAGTATATAATAAAATTAAAATGAGAGGTTACAGGTAATACAAAAGAGGCAAAAGTCATAATTCCATGTTCAATAAAAGCTTTTAAATCAATCAAGATAGCTATAAAAATGTTTGTTAGCAATTAGGTAATAAAGACAAGTAGGATATAATCTAAAAGATATACTGAGCTAATAATCTCAGTGTGTTAATGTTCAATTTTGTTTAACTTAAAGAAACCCCATGCAATTTTTTTAAATTAACTTATGCAAGGTATTATGGACACAAAGAAGATTAAGGAACATTTCCAGCCTCATGGAAATGACTGAATATTAAGGAAGCAGAGATTCACAAAAGTTTTTAATGACAAAGGGCTTATTCTGTATAAGGGTTATAGAATGATATAGCTAAGATATGAGATTTAGCTGGCCAGCCACCAAAATACCTCATAATTGACATTAACTTAATGAATTGCCCCAGCTCAGTTTTTGGCCTATGGACTTACAGACCCAGAAATTACAAATTGTTAATAATTATAGAAACTTGGATAAATTTGCTAAATTATACTGAAAATATAACTGTCAGGGTGCCTGGGAGTCTTAGGCAGTTAGGTATCTGACATTTGATTTTGGCTCAGGTCATGATCTCCGGGTCATTAGTTGGAGCCCAGGGTTGGGGTCCATACTCAATGTGGAGTCTGCTTGAGATTCTCTCTCCCTCTCCCTCTGCCCACCCCCCTCATTTGTGTGTACTCTAAGTAAATAAAATCTTAGAAAAAAATATTAATTGTTAAGTCAAAGACAGCATTATGATTGAAATAGAAACCAAGTTATTAGTAAGTGGTTTTGGTCAATCTATGTCATAATTTAAAGTTTTGGTTACCTAACTGACATGTGGAAGATATCAGAGTCTGGGAGCCTGGAAGGGAAACATCTACCTGAACAATGCTGCAATGAGAACTGTTATACTTTGTCTCAGTGACTCCTCTTATTTATCTATACATCCAGGGCTACATATAATCTTTTTGTAGGTGTGTTAATGTTTCTCACCAGTTTAAAATTAAGACACAACGTTCAGGAATCATTCTAACCAAGAGCTGGCATACGTTCTCTCATCCATGATGTGTGCTTAGTGAACTTAACTCTCAAATGACAACCTTCTTTCATTATCTAAAAGGCTAGGAGTCATATATCACAAGCAAATTTAAAGAAAAATACATAGGGACGCCTGGGTGGCTCAATCAGTTAAGTGTCTGCCTTCGGCTCAGGGCATGATCCTGGGATCAAGCCCTGCATCAAGCTCCTTGCTCAGTGGGGAGTCTGCTTCTCCCTCTCCCCTCTGTCCCACTCCCACGACTCATGCTCTCTCTCTCAAATAAATACAATCTTTAAAAAAAGAAAAACATACAAATGGTAAACAAAACCAGAAAAAACACTCAATCTAACAGGTAATAAAATATGAATTAAGACAAGAGATGTGCCATATCCCCTATTACACTGGTAAAAATAAAAGAATAATACTAAGCAGGAGTGAAAATTTAGAAATATGGAAGTTCTATTTGGTCAAAAATTACTGGACAATTTTTAGAAAGCAATTTGGTGTCTTTACCAAAATATACTTGTATTGAAGACCCAGTAATTTTATTTCTAGGGGTCCTCTCTCTTGAGTAATTTATCTATTCTGAAGCACAAAATTAGATATGTTTATGTTGGGCAGCATGAAGTCTAGGAAATAGAATCCCCGTGAAGACTTTGTTAAAGCAAATCATAAATAAAGAACATGATTTGTAACTTCTCTGATTCATGAGTGCCATCTGAAAACACAGTCTGCTCCTTTTACCCTTATTGGGAGAACATTCCTCCACTTATTTAATGAAGCCAGAATAACCTCGTTTCCAAAATTTTACAAGTATGATATAATAAGGGAAAATTTTAGTACAATGTCACTCAAAAGCAAAGTTATAGGGAGGGGCCAGGGGAGATGGCACAGTAAGAAGAGCCTACGCTTACCTTCTCCCACAGATACACCTAGGTAGCCGCCACATCAGAGTAACTAACCCCGAAAATGAACTGAAGACTGGTAAAACAGACTCTTTACATTTCATCATAGAGAGGTGGTCACATCTAAATATGGTAGGAAGGGCAGAGCCCTGGTCAGGAACCAAATTCACCAGTGAGACTAACCACAAGAGAGACAGAGACCACACGGATAGAGAAGAGAGAGGAACAGACAACACCAAGCACCTCAGGCACAGGGGACCTGCATGGGGAAGACTAGTCCCTATTAACTTTTGGCTTTGAAAACCAGAGGCTTAACTTTGTAAGTTATTACAATCAGTAGGGCTTAACACCAAGAACTTTAAAAATCAGTAGGCCTGACTCGGGGAGAGCCAGAGGATGATAGGAAACTATGTCCCTGTCCTTAAAGAGCCAGTATAAACCAAATAACCCCTCCAAGGTACAGCACAGAAGTAGCAGTTTGAAAAGCACTTGACACATAGGGAAGGTGATTTATTTACTAATCTCAGAAAGCATGCTAGAGGGGCAGGGATCTTTAAAAGACTTTTCCAAGAACAAATGAGCTAAAGAGTGCCATTTCTCTTTCCCTTCCCCCCAGCCTAGATCCAGACACCTGCTGAGATCAGAAAAAACACTTCCCATGAAGCCTGCTAACACAATGTGCCCCACCTTGTTCTTTTGCAGATTCACTCCATCCAACACACCCACTCACAGGAGCCCCTGCAAGTGGCTCTGGCCAGGTCTCATCCTTCAAGCAGCCCTATAGGGAATGGCACATACCTTGCTGACACTGAGCACCGAACTCCCATTTTCTCCTATAACTGACCCTTTGAACTCACTCCACCCAGCAGGAGTCCATCCAAAGTGGCACCTGATGGCTCTGTGAGCAACCCCAGCAGTGGCCAGCACCACCCCAAAGTGACTCATGCACTGGAAAGAAGGGAAGATAACTAGAGACACCAGTTTGTCTGCAGGCCCAGCAGTGGGCTGGGAGAAGACATTTGATCTGACTGCCAGCCTAATCCATCAAGAAAAATCTCAGAGGAAGTAGCATAAGAAGAGAGCCCTATAGTTAGGGGTTACTGCAGCCCCAACAGACAGAATAGGGGCAGACATCTGTCCTGACTGCAGGCTCCATCTACCAAAGAAAGCCTCTCAGGGGATAACAGAGGTAAAGTGCCCTGCAGTTCAGTGGCACCACAGTTCCAACAAAGGGGCTAAGGGAAGGCACCTAGTCTGGCCCAACTACAAGCCCAAGGCAGCCTCAGACTGGTTCCTTAACAGAAAGGAAACCCAGGCCACAACAGGCAAACTACACCATTGTAGCCAATGGGACTGAGGGCGAAATGTGGCTCAATCACAATAGGAAGGCATATACAACACAAAGTAGGCAAACCTGAAGCACTAGGTTCTGGTGAACAGGACACACTGGACTATAAGGCACTATGGGGCTTCTATATAAGGACACTATATTGAAGACTAGGAGATATAGCTGATTTTCCTAATACATTGAAACAGATGCAGAGAGTGAGACAAAAGGAGAAGAAAGAGGAGGGAATATGTCCAAAATGAAAGACAAGGACAAAACCACAGCAAAAGAACTAAATTAAACAGAGATAAGTGATATGCCTGATAGAAAAATTCAAAGTTGTAAAAATACTTACTAGACTTGAGAAAAATGTGGAGGATCTTGTTAGGACCTGTTTAGCCTAAGTGATTCCATCTTGTCTAAGCAGCCATTTTGTTGTGAACACAAGCTGACCTTGCCCTAAGGGAACAAAGTCATCCTGGAGGAACTTACTTAGAAAGATAAGCCTAGGACACCCATGGAATGTGGTCTGTTGGCTCCTGATGACAGTCCCCCAGAAGAACAAGGTCGAG
>CM052797.1:59952481-59968536 GCA_028533885.1 Nasua narica | reverse complement strand
CGACCCCACTGCTTCTGACCAATAAGGATAAGCTCACGGTCGGTTTGTGGTTTTGCCCTATAAAAGATAGCCTGTAAGACTAGGCAGGGTCACTCTCTGCATAGAGACGACCCTGACCGGCCAGTATGATTCTCGATGCTTGGCGCGAAATAAAGCTTTGCTTGACCTTCGCTTTGTATCAGTCTCATTCCTTTGATCATGGACCCTAACAATCTCTGTGAGACCTTCAACAAAGAGATAGAATATATATAAAAAGAACCAGCTAGGGCACCTGAGTAGCTCAGTCATTGGGCGTCTGCCTTCGGCTCAGGTCATGATCCCAGGGTCCTGGGATCGACTCCCACACTAGGCTCCCTGCTAGGCGGGAAGCCTGCTTCTCCCTCTCTCGCTCCCCACTGCTTGTGTTCCCTCTCTCGCTGTGTCTTTCTCTGTCAAATAAACAAATAAAATCTTAAAAAAAAAAAAGAACCAGCTAAAGATAAAGAACTCAATAACTGAAATCAAAAATATACTGGAGGAAATAAACAGTAAACTAGAGGAAGCAGAAGAATGGATCAGTGAGCTGGAGGACAGAGTAGTGGTAAGCAACCAAGCTGAACAAGAAAAAGAAAAAAGTGAAAAATGAGATCAAGAGAACTCAATGCATTGTCAAGCAAAATAACATTTGCATTACAGAGATTCCAAAAGAAGAGAGTGCAAAGGGGGAAGAAAACTCATTTGAAGAAATAATAGCTAAAAACTTCCTAATCCAGAGAAGGAACAGACATCCATCCAGGAGGTACGGAGACCCCCAACAAAATCAACCCAAGGAGGTCCATCCCAGGACACATAATCCTTAAAATAACAAAAAGTAGTGATAAAGAGAGAATTTGAAAAGCAGCAAAGAAAACAGTTACATATAAGAGAACTCCCATAAAGCTATCAGCTGATTTTCTAGCAAAAACTTTGAAGGCCAGAGGCAGTGGCATAAAAGATTCAAAGTAGTGAAAGGAAAACAAAAACCAAAAACCTTGCAATCAATACTCTATGTAGCAAGGTTGTCATTCAGAATAGGAGAGACACAGTTTCCAAGACAAACATAAGTTAAAGGAATTCATCAGCCTTATAAGAAACATTAAATGGAATTCTATGAGAGGAAAGGAAAAGCCATCATCTTGAGTAAGAACATTAGGAAAACAATTTCACAGGTACATATAAACATAATAAAAGTGGTAGATTAATCACTACAAAACTAATACAAAGGTTAAAGCACAAAAGGTATAAAATCAATTATACCTAAAAAATCAGTCAGGGAATTGACAAAATTAAAGAGTGTAAAGTATGACATCATATACATAAAACATGGCAGGGGAATAAATTTAGTGCTTTCAGAATAGATTTGAATTTAAGCAAAACTTAACCTAATATAGACTATTTTGGACATAGGATGTTATATATCAGCCTTGTGGTAACTACAAATCAAAACCTCTAACAGATATGCAAAAAATAAAGACAAAGGAATCCAAGTAGATCACTTAAGCCAGCAAACCACAAGGAAAGAGGACAAGAGAAGAAAGGAACAGAGAAGAATTACAAAAACAACTAAAAGTAAGTTATGACATGGAAATAAGTATAAACCTATCAACAGTCATTTGGAATGTAATGGACTAAATGTTTAAATCAAAAGACAAAGAGACTGAATAGCTAAAAAAGGAAAACATATCTATATGTGTTGCCTATGGAAGATTCATTTACAATTTAAAGAGATGCATACAGAAAGTGAAGGGATGTAAAAATACGTTTGCAAATGAAACCCAAAAGAAAAAAATAGACTAAAACAAAGACTGTAACAAGACAAAGAAGCACACTACAGAATTATAAAAGAACTCAAGAAGATACAATTGTAAATATTTATGCATCAAACATGGCAGCACCCAAATACATAAAGCAACTATTAACAGACATAAAAGAAGAAATCAATAGTAATACAATAATAACAGGGCACTTTAAAACCCCATTGACATCATGTAGGCAGAAAATCAATAATGAAACTGGGCTGTGAATGACACATTGGACCAAATGGATCTAATAGATATATTCAGAACATTCTATCCAAACACAGTGAAACACACATTCTTTCCAAGAACAATCTCCAAAAGATCACATATTAGGCCACAAAACAAGTCCCAAAAATTAAAGATGAGTGAAATCATATCATGGATATTTTGTGACCACAACCTTTGAAACTAGAAATCAATCACAAGAAAAAATAGGGAGAGAACACAAATACATGAAGGTTAAATAACATGATACTAAACAACAAATGGATAAACCAAAAGTCAAAGGGGATATCAAAAAGACATGGAGAAAGATCAAAATCAAAACTCAATGGTCCAATATCCTCGGGATGCAGCAAAAGCTGTTCTAAAAGGGAAGATTATAGCCAATACAAGCCTACATCAAAAAGCAAGCTAAGTCTCAAATAAATAAGCTAACTATACATCTAGAGGAGCTAGAAAAAGAACAAAGCCCAAAGACAGTAAAAAGAAGGAAAGGTTAAAGCAGAAATAAGTGAAATAGAGACTAAAAAAAAAAAAATAGGACTAGTCAATAAAGACAGGAACTAGTATTCTGAAGAGGTCAACCATATTAGTAAATCATTAGCCAGACTCATTCTAAAAAAGAGACAGAGAGACAGAGTAACAGAGGGAGGCGGGGGTGCGGGGGGGGGGGTGGAGAACCCACCTAAATAAGATCAGAAATGACAGTGAAGAAATAACATTTGACACCACAAAGGATTATAAAAGAATATTATGAAAAATTATATGCCAAAAAATTGGACAATCCAGAAGAAACACACAAATTCTTAGAAACATATAACCTCTCAAAACTGAATCAGGAAAAAATAGAAATTATGAACAGACTGATTACTATCAATGAAATTGAATCCATAATTTAAAAACACACACACACACACACAAAATCCAGGACCAGATAGAGTCACAGGTGGATTTTACCAGACGTTTAAAAAAGAGTTAATACCTATTCTCCTCAAAATATTAAAAAAAAAGAAGAGAAAGCAAATCTTCCAAATTCATTCTATGAGGCCAGAATTACCAATTTCAGATCAAGTTCCCCCATCATAAAAACAACTAAAGATCAATATCCCTGATGAAGATAGATGCAGAAATTCTCAACAAAATATTAACAAACCAAATGCAACAATTACATTAAAAAAATCACTCGCAACAATCAAGTGGGATTTATTCCTGAGATGCAAGGATGGTTTTATATTTACAAATCAATCAACCTGATATACCAGATTAATAAAAGAAAGGATAAGAAGCATATGACCCTTTCGAGTGATGCATTTGACAAGATACAATATCCATTCATTAAAAAAAATGCTCAAAAAGTAGGCTTAGAGAGAATATAGCTCAACATCATAAACGTCATATACGAAAAACCCACAGCTAATATCTTCAAAGGGGAAACACTGAGAGCTTCTTCTCTATAAAAGGCACCCAAATTGGTAAGGAAGAAGTCAAACTTTCACTATTTGCAGATGACCTGATACTCTATGTAGAAAACCTAAAAGGCTCCACCAAAAAATTGCTAGAACTGACACACAAAATCAGTAAAATCATAGGATACAAAAATCAACTTTCAGAAATCTGTTGCATTCCTGTACACCAATAATGAAGCAGCAGAAAGAGAAATCAAGGAACCAATCCCATTTACAATTGCACCAACAACCGTAATATACCTAGGAATAAACCTAACCAGAGGCAAAAGATCTGTACTCTGAAAACTATAAAACACTGATGAAAGAAACTGAAGCTGAAAGAAAGAACTGGGAAGACATTCCATTCTTGTGGACTGGATAAATAAATATTGTTAAAATGTCTACATTACTGAAAGTGATCTACAGATATAATGCAAACCTAATCAAAATAACACCAGCATTTTTCAAAGAGCCAGACAGAACAGACTATCCTAAAACTTATATGAAACCACCAAAGAGGGCGCCTGGGTGGCTCAGTTGGTTGAGCTCAGTTGGTTGACCTGAGCCTTCGGCTCAGGTCATGATCCCGGAGTCCCGGGATCGAGTCCCACATCGGGCTCCCAGCTCCATGGGGAGTCCGCTTCTCACTCTGACCTTCTCCCTTCTTATGCTCTCTCTCACTCTCTTTCCTAATAAATAAATAAATAAATAAACCTTAAAATAAATAAATAAAAATAAAAATAAAAAAATAAAAATGAAACCACCAAAGACCCCAAATAGCCAAAACAATGTTGAAAAAGAAAAACCAAAGCTGGAGGCACCACAATTCTGGACATCAAGCTGTATTAAAAAGCCATAATCATTTAGATAGTATGGTACTGGCAAAAAAACAGATACACAGATCAATGGAATGGAACAGAGAACTCAGACATTGACCCTCAACTATATAGTCAACTAATCTTCAACAAAGCAGGAAAGAATATGGAAAAAAAGATAGTCTCTTCAACAAATGGTGTTGGAAAACTGGACAATCACATGCAGAAGAATGAAACTGGAGCACTTTTTTACACCATACATAAAAATAAATTCAAAATGAATGAAAGCCTAAATATGAGACAGAAAAGCATAAAAATCCAGGAGTCGACTACAGTCAGTAACCTCTTTGACAGTGACCAATAGCAAGTTATTACTAGATATGTCTCTGGAGGCAAGGGTAACAAAAGCAAAAATGAGCTATTGGCATTTCATCAAAATAAAATGCATCTGCACAGTGAAGGAAACAATCAACAAAACTAAAAGACAACCTACAGAAAGGGAGAAGATATTTGCAAATGACATATCTGATGAGTTAATATCCAAAACCTATAAAGAACATATCAAACTCCATACCCAAGAAACAAATAATCCAGTTAAAAAATGGGCAGAAGACACAAAAAGATATTTTTCCAAAGACATACAGATGGCCAACAGACACTTGCAACGATGTTCAACATCACTCATCACCAGGAAAATACAAATCAAAACCACAATGAGATAATCACCTCACACTAGTCAGAATGGCTAAAATTTACAATACAGGAAACAAGTGTTGGTGAGGATACAGAGAAAAGGGAACCCTCTCATACCCTTGATAGGAATGCAAACAGTACAGCTACTGTGGAAAACAGTATGGTGATTCTTCAAAAAATTAAAAATAGAACTACTCTAGGTCCCTGGGTGGTTCAGTTCATTAAGCATCCAACTCTTGGTTTCAGCTCAGGTCATGATGCCAGGATCCTGAGATCAAGCCCTGCATTGTGATCTGTGCTCAGCATGGATTCTGCTTGTCCTTCTTCCTGTTTCTCCCCCTGCTCGCTCGCTCTCTCCCTCTCTCTCTCTCATGAATGAATACATAAATAAAAGAACTACCCTACGATCCAGCAATTGTGCTACTAAATATTTATCCAAAAAATACAAAAATTCTATTTCAAAGAAGTACATGCATCCTGTTGTTTATAGCATTATCATCAACAAAAGCCAAATTATGGAAAAAGTCCAAACGTCCGTCGACTTATGAATGGCTAAAGAAGATGGTTGTGTGCATGTGTGTGTGTGTGTGTGTGTGTATTTATGTATGGAACATTTCTCAACCGTAAGAAGAATAAAATGTTGCCATTTACAATGACATGAATAGATCTGGACAGTATAACGGGAAGTGAAATAGGTCAGAGAAAGGCAAATACCATGATTTCATTTACATGTGGAATTTTTTTTTTTTAAGATTTTATTTATTTATTTGACAGAGATCACAAGTCAGCAGAGAGTCAGGCAGAGAAAGAGGGGGGAAGCAGGCGCCCTGCTGAGCAGAGAGCCCAATGCGGGGCTCGATCCCAGGACCCTGAGATCACGACCAGAGCCGAAGGCAGAGGCTTTAACCCACTGAGCCACCCAGGCGCCCCTACATGTGGAATTTAAGAAACAAATCAAATGGATAAAAAAAGAGATAAATGAGAAAACAGACTCTTAACTACAGAGAACAAACTGTTGCTTACCTGAGGGGAGATGAAAGAGGGGCTGCATGAAATAAGTGAAGGAGATTATCACCATGAGCACTTAGTAATGTACAGAATTGCTGAAACATATTGTACGCTGGAAACTAATATAATGCTCTATATTAATTATACCTGCTTTTTAAAAAATTAAAAACCCCAAGATACAAAAGTCAAATTCATTTTTTAAAATGTGGTGATATGAATCTAGAAATTCATAAATGCAGGGGACAAAATGTAATGATCTAGTTAAGATTACCTAGAAATGGAAGGTTGATTTAACATTTGAAAATCATTGAATATAATTCACCGTATTACCAGTAAATAAAAGAAAATGAACATATGATTATCTTAATACATGCAAAAATGTTAAAAATAGTTAACATTGTTGGAAAAAAGCTTTCACAAACTAGGAATAGAAAAATGTTGATAGCTGAAAAACTTCAAAATGTGGCACAAAGTATTAGAGTAGTAGCTAGAAATAACAATGTTACCTTTTCTATGGATCTTAAAATGCTAATCCAGAAGGGGAAAACCGTATCAATAAAACCTTTAAAAATGTAAACATGGAGTATCAAGAAGTGGTATTCTCAGCAGGTCAATTCAGGATTTTAGAAGTCAACTAGGTGAATGATTAAAAAAATAACCCACTCTAAAATATTTAGTAACAAATCTTGAAATAATTCACCTTATCCACATGTAACTTCACTGGCTAAATAAAGACGACTACTTTTGTAGAAAGAGAATAAAACCCAACATTCAGAAATGTGAATTTTAAATGTCTACAATTCAATGAAGACAGAAATATGAAGAAGCATAAAAATTTTAATAACACCCGAAGAATTTGAAATCAATAGAAATAGGTTCAGAAAATACCAGATGGTAGGATTGGAAGAAAGTAACTCTAAAAGAATTTGTATAAATATGATGAAGTATATAAAGAAAAATGAGAACATAACAAAGAGAGAAATGCAATATATTTAAAATAACAAAATGGAACTCCCAGAGATGAAACATATAATACTGGATAGAGTATCAGAGAAGATTATTAATAGAATATTAGTACAGATTAGCTACTACAAAAATGATCAGCAAAAACAGAGCAAGAGACATTTTCTAAACAGAAGTACAGATACAAAAATACAAATAAAAAAACTAAGCAGAGTCACAGTGATATGTAGGATAATATCAACTGTTCTAAAATATACGAAGTTTAAATTCCAGTAAGAAAGGAGAAAAGTCATAGAAAAATATTTACAGAGTGACCAAATTTTTCAAATTTGATACAAAATTTAACATAAGTCAAGAGAAAATCATGACAAGACATATCATAATCCATACTGGAAGTCTTCATGAAGAAAAGGCTTTATAGTAGCCACAGATAAAAGAAAGATCATAAACTGAGGAACTAGGGTAAAAATAGTTATTTTTAATTATTTTTAGTTAACTGAAAACTTATTATGAGAAAAAAAAGAATATAACTGCTAAAGGTCCAAAAGCACCAAACTATCAACATAATTGTTGATGTAGGAAAAAAAATCCTTCAAAAATTAAAGTTCACTAAAGACTTTTTAAGATAAATACAAATTGAGCAAAATGCATGTTTGGTAAACTTCCACTACAAAAACAGAAAGCTAAATAAAGTCCTTAATACTGAATGAAAAATATAACAGAAATTCAGTTGTAGAAAAAAGGAATAAATATTATTGAAAAGGGTAAATATGCAGAGAAATTTAGATTACATTCTCCTAATTTTTCAACTTTTTAAAGTATAATTGGACTGCCACTTCCAGACAGAATGGAATAACAGGTACCAGACCTAATCTCCTGCCTAAGACAACAAAGAAAATATATGAAATAATACTTTTTAAAAAGAATTAATTAATTAATTAATTAATTAATTTAAGAGAGTGGAGTGAAAGGGCAGAGGGAGAGAGAAAGTCTCATGTAGACTCTGTGCTGAGTGCAGAGCTCAAGGCTGGGCTTGATTGCATGACCCTGAGATCATGACCTGAGTTGAAATCATGAGTTGGGAGTCTTAAACAACTGAGCCACCCAGGCACCCTGAAATAACACTTTTTTATTAACATATAATGTATTATTTGCCTCAGGGTACATGTCTGTGAATCATCAGGCTTACACATTTCACAGCACTTACCACAGCACATACCCTCCCCAATGTCCATAACCCAGACACCCTAGTCCTATCCCCCCACCTCCCAGTAACCCTCAGTTTGTTTTGTGAGTTTAGGAGTCTCATGGTTTGTCTTCTTCCCCATTCCATCTTGTGATATAACACTTTCTATATACTTCCTGGCAATGCAGGAAAAGTGACTTCTGCAAGACGGAAAACAAATACGGTGGGACTCGATTTTCAGTAACTTACTGCCTAAAGATTTATTTTCTAGTCTATGGGTTAGGGAAGCAGAATACAGGCAAAAACCAGCAATTTCTATGAGTTTGAGACAGCAAGATGGAAGTTTGGAGAGGTCAATATGGCTATTATTTACAGTCCATAATACTAATGAAAGCTGCACAGAAAAAGGGAACTTCAGAAACCCATAAAGGATCACTTTTGAGTTTTCATAGAATTACTAAATAGAGCATGCTTGTGAGGAAAGTACCTGGTTTGGGGAAAAGAATAGCCCAGTAGAAGCAGAAGGAAAAAATTCACTAGACTTCACACACAATCAGGAAATGTCTGATATGAGCAGCCAGAATGGAAAACCTCATAATTCACGGGACATTGCAAAAAGAATCAGAATACCATTAGAACAACCGCAACATACACTGAAGACTATTCTGATAATACTTAACAAAGCATTTGAAAGCTAGTCTGGAAGGATAAAATAGTTTCAAGGAACCAAACTATCAGAAAAATACCCAAGAATATGTGGACTATAAGCAAGAGTTACTATCTAACAATTAAAATTCACTGGGTCACTTGGGAAGATGGCAGAGGAGCAGGGGACCCTATTTCAATCGGTCCCCTGAGTTGAGCTGGAAATCCACCAGACCACTCTGAACACCCACAAAATCAGCCTGAGATGTAAGAAGATATATCAGGATCTATACCAACAGATTAGCTCCAGCAGCTGGTTTCAAGGTATGAAGTGGGGAGCCATGATTCTGGGGGCAGATATCGGAGATAAATAGAAGGGGGAAGGAGCCACCATAAGCGCTGGCACCAGAAGGTGAAGTAACAAAGGAGTGCCAAAGCATCCTGAGCTGGGGATTGGGAACAGACTTCGCAGACTAGTAGCCAAGGGGAAAGGACTTTAGGACAGCCCTCAGACTGAAACCTGTAGCTTCAGGGGGCACGTGTGTGAACTAGGGGCAGCTGGTGGTTTTAGAAGCACAAAGGGCAGAGATATGCCTGGACCTGGAAGCAAGGGCTGGGAGTGCTTCTGTGGGGCACACAACCCAGGTTGCTGCAGTTTTTAGTAGCACAGACAAAAATGGAGTCAGTGTGACCTGGAGGGCTTTCTGGAGAACAGACAGCCATCTCTCTGTTCTGAGACATATGTGTGGACACAGTCACTTCTTTTTTTTTTTTTTTTTTCCACAGTCACTTCTGCTCCAACTCTTGGGAGGGACACAGAAATCCACTAGGGAAAGTAGCCAGAGACAAAAGTCCCCCCCATACCAGTTTTCACTGAGCCCATCCTCCCCCCGCTCACAGCAGGGAAGGCAATTCTGCCCAAACACGGTTACCTGAGTAACAGTGCGGCAGGCCCTTCCTCGCAGAAGATAGGCTCAAAGAACAAGAGGCCAAGAAACCTAAGGTCCCCATAAAACAGGCGTATCTTGCTTGGGTTGTGGTCAATGGTTTGGGCTCTGTACATTCCCTCAACCACCTCTCACCAGAATGACCAGGAGGAGGAACCCCCAACAGAGGAAAAATTCAGAGACTATGACCTCTGCCACAGAACTAATGGATATGGACACAAGCAAGATGTTGGAAACAGACTTCAAGGCAACAGTTATGCGGGCAATAGCTAGGTTGGAGAAAACCACTAATGGCAACATAGATTCTCTAAGGGCAGAAGAGCTGATCTGGCAGAACTTAAAAATGCAATCAATGTTGGGGCGCCTGGGTGGCTCAGTGGGTTAAAACCTCTGCTTTTGGTTCAGGTCATGATCTCAGGGTCCTGGGATCGAGCCCCGCATCGGGTTCTCTGTTCAGCAGGGAGCCTGCTTTCCCATCTCTCTCTCTCTCTCTGCCTCTCTGCCTACTTGTGATCTCTCTCTGTCAAATAAATAAATAAAATCTTTAAAAAATAAAAAAATAAAAATGCAATCAATGAAATCCAATCTCTAGATACTCTAACAGCGAGGGCAGAAGAACACATTAATGATCTAGAAGACAAACTGATAGAAAAGAAGGATGAGGAGGAGGCCTGGAACAAATAGCTCAGTATCCATGAAAACAGAGTTAGAGTAATAAATGATGCCATGAAACATTCCAATATCAGAATTACTGGGATCCCTGAGAGGGCAGAAAGAGAAGACTAGAAGATATAGTTGAGCAAATTCTAGCTAAGAATTTCCCTAATGTGGGGGAATGAAACAAGTGTTCATGTCCTAGAGGCTGAAAGGACACCCCACCAAGATCAAGAAGGGCAGACCAATCTCCTGGCATGTGATAGTGAAACTCGTGAATCTTAAAACCAGAGAAAACATCTCAAGGGCAGCTAGGGGGAAGAGATTCCTTACATACAGAGGGAGGAACATCAGAATGTCAGACCTGTCCACAGAAACCTGACAAGCCAGAAAGGGCTGGCAAGACATATTCAGGGCACTAAATGAGAAGAACATGCAGCCAGGAATACTTTATCCAGCAAGGCTGTCATTTAGAATGAATGGAGATAAACAGGTTTCAAGATGGACAAACACTGAGAATATGTGACCACTAAGCCGGCCCTGCAAGAAATATTTAGGGGGGTTCTATAAAAGAAGAAAGACCCCAAGAGTGATACAGAACAGAAATTTACAGAGACAATTTATAGAAACAAGGACCTCACAGGCAACATGATGACAATAAATATGAATCTTTCAATATTCATTTTCAACATGAAGGGCCTAGATGCCCCCATAAAATGTCACAGGGTTGCAGACTGGATAAAAAGACAGGATCCATCCATATGCTGTCTACAAGAGATTCATTTGAACCTAAAGATACATCCAGACTGAAAGTCAAAGGGATGGAGAACCATCTTTCATGCGAACAGAACTCAAAAGAAAGCTGGGGTAACAATTCTCATATCAGACAAATTAAATTTTAAGCTAAAGACTGTAGTCAGAGATACAGAAGGACACTACATCATTCTTAAAGGGTCTATCCACCAAGAAGATTTAACAACTGTAAATATCTATGCCCCCAACATGGGAGCAGCCAAATCCATAAGCCAACTGTTAATCAAAATAAAGAGACACCCTGATAATAATACATTAATTGTAGGGGATCTTAACACTCCACTCTCATCAATAGATCATCTAAGCAGAAAATTAACAAAGAAATAAGAGCTTTGAATGACACATTGAACCAAACAGACCTCATATATATATATATAGAACATTCCACCCTAAAACAATAGAATACTCATTCTCCTCAAACTTTCTCCAAAATAGACCACATACTGGGTCACAAATCAGGTCTCAACTGATACCAAAAGATTGAGCTTATTCCCTCCATATTTTCAGACCACAATGCTTTGAAACCGGAACTCAATCACAAGAAAAAGTTTGGAAGAAATTCAAACACTTGGAAGCTATGGACCATCCTGCTCAAGAATGTTTGGGTCATTCAGAAATCAAAGAAGAACTTAAACCATTCATGGAAACCAATGAGGATGAAAACACAGGTGTCTAAAACCCATGGGATACCGCATGGTATTTTCCCTAAAGGGAAAATACATAGCCATCCAAGCCTCGCTCACAAAAATAGAAAAATCCTGAATACACAAACTCTCTTTACACCTTAAAGAACTGGAGAATCAACAACTAATTAAGCTTACCCCATGCATGAGAAGGGAAATAATTAAGATTAGAGCAGAGATCAATGAATTAGAAACTAGAGATAGAGTAGAACACATCAACAAAACTAGAAACTGGTTCTTTAAAAGAATTAATAAGATTGATAAACAAATGGCCAGACTAATCCAAAAAAAAAAAAAAAAAAAGAGAGAGAAAGGATCCAAATTAATGTAATTATGAATGAAAGGGGAAAGATCATGACTAACACCAAGGAAATAGAAACAATCAACAGAAATTATTATCAATAGCTATATGTCAGTAAGTTGAGCAACCTAGAAATGGATGCATTCCTAGAAACCTAAAACCTTCCAAGACTGAAACAGGATGACACTGACAACCTGAATAGACCAGTAACTAGTAACGAGATTGAAGCAGTGATCAAAAACCTCCCAAAAAACAAGAGTACGGGACCTGATGGATTCCCTGGGGAATTCTACCAAACATTCGAAGAAATAATACCTATTCTCTGGAGAAGGAGGAGCCAGCCCTGCACCAATCTGAGTCTATGTAGTCCTGTAGAGGCCACTATGGTGCAAGAGACTGTTGGAGGCAGAACTTGGTGTTCCCAGAGTGGAGATCAGAGAGGGGCCAGGATAGCTGGAGGAAGCTGAGGAGAGCTGAAAGGGGGATTGGAGGCACAGGGCCGAGGCAGCTCGACAGTTTCAGTGCCCTGCTTCTCCTGCTGTGGAACCCCATTTCCCCCACACTCAGTGGCTTAACCCACAAACATTTCCTATCTCACTGTCTCAGGGGACCAGGAATCCAACAGAGCTCAACTGGGGACTCCTGCCAGAACCTCTCAGGAGGTTGGAGCTGTTGTCAATCCCCAAGCAGGACCTACTTCACAGAGAACCTCAGCTCACTCAGGGGTGTTGGCAGGATTTAGTCCATATCAAACGTTTATATTCTTCTCTGTCGTTGTCCCTCAGGGCTAGGCTATGAGCACATGTCCGGGTCATGGTTCCACACAGGGGCTTGATCCCCAGTGTGGGGATCTGAGAGAGGACACAGGTCAGAGTGAGCACGTGGCCGGGCACTGAGCTATTCAAACCAAATCTCGGAAGGGGCTTGGCGAAACACTGCCATCTTTTGTGGCATGGAAGTGAATCACTAAGTCCAGGCCACACTCCAGGGGAGGGGAGTCCTCTGACTCCTCTGCCCACCTGTCTGTCCCTCTGTTACACAAGGATGTGTCCATGTGAGTTGGGGATCACAGGGAGACACTGAGGGGACAAGGGGAAGACCCCAGCAGGGTCAGTGTCTTGCCAGGAATCACAGACTGGTAAGAAGGCAGAACCAGGAATGAACCTCAAAGCTGGGGCCATGGCTGCACCTAGCTATTCACTGGGAGCTCTGGGAAAGGTTGTGGTTTGTAACTGCCTGTAGACATGGAGAGGGGATGGAGGTGAGGATAAGCATTGACATCCTAGACAGGAGACATTCCAGCATGTTCCTGTGTGAGGAGGCGGTCAGGGCAAGGCAAACCACTGAGTGTACCCCTGTCCACATATCACTCAGAGGAAAGGAGGGATGGCTCGTGACACATGACTGGCTGCTGCTGGAAAAGCGAATAGAACACCTGGTACCCACCTTCCTAGACAGAGACCTCATCTGTGTCTCCACGTTCCTGGGCACATACAGAGCTTTTGCCACCACCCAAGAGGTGCTAGGCCAGCTGTTTACAGGGTGAGCACCCTGTCCCTCCACAGCCCGGTGGGATTTGACCGCCTCCTCGCTGGGTGTCTTGGGAATGTCACCAAACTTCCCTGAGCCTCAGTTTGCTCCTGTGACAGGGGCAGAGTTATTCTAGGGACTCAGTGGGGTCCTGTAGGGAAAGTACACCCGGGTGACTGGCCCTGTGGAAAGGTCCGCTAGAGGGGCTGTGGTTGTGCTCATTTATCACTGTCTTGCTCCCCATGATGAAGCCTCTGCCTCATCCCTCCCTGTCACCATGGTCTTGAGCTGGGCTCTTTTCCCATTGGAAAAGGAGATTTGAGACTCCATCTGGGACCTGTGTTCTGGGTGAAACCAGACCAGGGATGCCTGAGGATGAGCAGGGGACCCAGATCCACTCAGATATCTGTGGTAGGGCTGGTTGGGCTCCATTCATTCATCAAGCATAAAGGATGCCCTCCTGGGGGCAGACATGCAGACGCTTCCCTAGGAGCTGACGGCGATCCCATGCACAGAGTAGACAGCACCCTGGGGCATCCCAGGGTTCCATACCACTCAGGAAGTCAGAGAGTGACACTAGACATGATGAGGGGTAGGGTCCATAGGGCATTTCCTGTGATGCTCCCCTGGCCTCCTCTAGCTATGGATGCATCTTAACTGTGACAAGGTCAGTGGAGCCCAGGAACAGTGGAACATGTGAGTGAGCTTTGGCTAATGCAGGAGGGCCCTCCCTCTCCAAGAGGACAGCGAGGAGACCATGATTTGGAGGGGCTGCTAGACCTCATCCTACACATCTGTGATTCCTGTGAGAGGGTCAAGGTCTGAAGGCTTCTTCTGCCAAAGAGGAAAGGGGTCCTGGAGAGCCATGGGTGCGGTGCGGGCACTGTGGGAGAGCAGAGGGGTCTGGAGGATAGCTACCGCCCCTGAGAGAGTTATTCCCAACCCCAGCCACCTCTCAGCCTTGCCTCTACCCCAATCCTGGGACTCAGAACAGAAGATCACCCGTCTGCTGGAACCTGGACACTGGTCCTCAGCAGGTACCAGGAGACCTACTGAGGACTCGGGGACTGGATGTCCCCCATCCTGTGGGAGATTAGTGTCCATGGAAGGAGACCCACTCACGGCACCTAGTGAATGAGGCAGCACAGAGGCACAGGAGGTACAGTCTGAGGTACTGGGAGAGTCCTGGGAAGGCTAGGGAAGTGACAGACTCCCTTTGTTCCCACCTTGTTTAGATATTCATGGAGCAGCAGTGTGTGCGGTGACAGCAATGAAAGCAGCAGACACCACCCCTGCTGGCCCACACACAGCTGAAGTCAAGTGGTGAGTGGGCAGAGAGACTGAGGAGAGTGTCCAGCTTCCCAAGGAGGACAGAAATGGTCACACCATTGGCCAAGGGCTCTCACAGAAGCTTTCTGCCAGCCCCTCCTCTGGGACCTGGCCTGTCTCAGGAAGCATTGCCAGATCACAGGCGGGCATGGAGTAGGAATGGTTTCTGCAAGCCAAGAGCCAGAGACCCAGGGGCCCAGGTTTCCACAAGCGTTCCCCGAGGCATTGGTTTGGGAGGGTGCCCTGTCCTCTGACTCCTCTGCCCACCTGTCTGTCCCCAGGGCCACCTCCTCCATCCTGAGCACCTAGCTGGACCAATACCTGAAGACTTTCCCTAGCCCCCAGAATTTCCCTGCCTGAAGACATTGCTGGCATACTTAGGGCTCAGCATTCCAGGCTCAGCCCTGGTGTGAAGTGTCCAGCTCCTCCTCTCATAGCTGTGACACCTTGTGCCTGGTGAGCCAGAGGCTAGGGATGAGGAGGACTGCGGCTGACTGGTGGAGGTCTGTGGAGGGGAGGGGGGCACACAGAGCATCCCTCCATAGACTGCAGTTTGGTCGGGAACAACGTGTAGTCTAGATCACTGTCCCCATGGGCTATAGTCTGGTGAGACTACCCACGGATCAGTTATTGGACTCAGACAATATTGAGTGGTGAGCAAAGTTTCCTTAATTTAGAAGGGACATGGAGACACAATCATGGTGAGGATACTTCCTCTTCTTGGAGCTACAGCACCAGCCCCAGAGCAAGATCCTGAAGCACCCCTACAGCTAGCCCCAGCTCCCACTGTGGTGCCTGCTGCAGCGTCAGAGCCTGAGCTGGTGAATCCCACCACTACAGCTGCAGCTCAGCAACTAGGAAGAACCATGATGCCAGCACAGGTGCTGGGGCCAGTGCAGGTCGTAGTCACAGCTCTGATCCACTGTCAGCAGCTGGAAGAGCCACCTGTACCTTTGGCAGCCCCGGAGCACGAGCAGGCTCCCACACCAGCTATCAGGGTCACC
>CM052797.1:59924436-59951981 GCA_028533885.1 Nasua narica | reverse complement strand
GGTCCATCTCTGGGCTCTCTATTCTGTTCCACTGGTCTATGTGTCTGTTTTTGTGCCAGTACCATGCTGTCTTGGTGATCACAGCTTTGTAGTAAAGTTCGAAATCAGGCAATGTGATGCCCCCAGCTTTGTTTTTCTTTTTCAACATTTCCTTAGCAATTTGGGGTCTTTTCTGGTTCCATAAAATTTTAGGATTGTTTGTTCCAGCCCTTTGAAAAAAACTGATGGAATTTTGATCGGGATGGCATTGAAAGTATAGATTGCTCTGGGCAGTAGAGACATTTTAACAATGTTTATTCTTCCAATCCATGAGCATGGAATGCTTTTCCACCTTTTTGTGTCTTCTTCAATTTCTTTCATGAGTGTTCTATAGTTCTTCGAATACAGATCCTTTACCTCTTTGGTTAGGTTTATTCCCAGGTATCTTACGTTTCTTGGTGCTACAGTAAATGGAATCGATTCTCTAATTTCCCTTTCCATATTTTCATTGTTACTGCATAGGAAAGCAACTGATTTCTGTGCATTGATTTTGTATCCTGCCGCATTACTGAATTGCTGTATGAGTTCTAGTAGTTTGGGGGTGGAGTCTTTTGGGTTTTCCATATAAAGTGCCATGTCATCTGCGAAGAGAGAGAGTTTGACTTCTTCATTTCCAGTTTGAATACCTTTTATTTCTTTTTGTTGTCTGATTGCTGTCTCTAGGACTTCTAGTACTATGTTGAACAAGAGTGGTGAGAGTGGGCATCCTTGTCGTGTTCCTGATCTCAAAGGGAAGGCTGTGAGCTTTTCCCCGTTGAGAATGATGTTTGCTATGGGCTTTCCATAGATAGACTTTATGATGTTGAGGACTGTTCCTTCCATCCCTATACTTTGAAGAGTTTTAATCAGGAACAGATGCTGAATTTTGTCAAATGCTTTTTCTGCATCTATTGAGAGGACCATGTGGTTCTTCTCTCTTCTCTTGTTGATTTGTTCTATCACATGGATTAATTTGCGAATGTTGAACCACCCTTGCATCCCAAGGATAAATCCCACCTGGTCATGATGAATAATTTTTTGAATGTGCTGTTGGATCCTATTAGCTAGGATCTTGTTGAGAATCTTGCCATCCGTATTCATCAGGGATATTGGTCTGAAATTCTCCTTTTTGATGGGGTCTTTGCCTGGTTTGGGGATCAGAGTAAAGCTGGCTTCATAGAAAGAGTCTGAAAGTTTTCCTTCTGTTTCTATTTTTTGAAACAGTTTCAGGAGAATAGGTATTATTTCTTCCTTGAATGTTTGGTAGAATTCCCCAGGGAATCCATCAGGTCCTGGACTCTTGTTTTTTGGGAGGTTTTTGATCACTGCTTCCATCTCATTACTACATATTGGTCTATTCAGGTTGTCAGTGTCTTCCTATTTCAGTCTTGGAAGATTGTGGGTTTCCAGGAATGCATCCATTCCTTCTAGGTTGTTTAACTTATTGGCATATAGCTGTTGATAATAATTTTTGATGATTGTTTCTATTTCCTTTGGATTAGTCATGATCTCTCCACTTTCATTCATAATTTTGTTAATTAGCGTCCTGTCTCTTTTCTTTTGGATGAGTTTGGCAAGTGGCTTATCGATCTTATTGATTCTTTCAAAAAACCAACTTCTGGATTCATTGATGCATTCTACTGTTTCTTTAGTTTCTAACTCGTTGATCTCTGCTCTAATCTTGATTATTTCCCTTCTTGTGCGTGGGGTTGGCTTGATTTGTTGTTGGTTTTCCAGTTCTTTAAGGTGTAAAGAGAGCTGGTGTATTTGAGATTTTTCTGTTTTTTTGAGTGAGACTTGGATGCCTGTGTATTTCCCCCTTAGGACCGCCTTTGCCATGTCCCATAGGTCTTGCATCGATGTGTCTTCATTCTCATTGGTCTCCATGAATTGTTTAAGTTCATCTTTGATTTGCTGGTTGATCCCTGCATTCTTGAGCAGGTTGGTCTTTAGCCTCCAAGTGTTTGACTTCCTTCCAAACTTCTTCTTGCAGTTGAGTTCCAGTTTCAAAGCATTGTGGTTTGAGAAAATGCAGGGAATCATCTCAATCTTTTGGTATGGTTGAGTCCTGATTCGTGACCCAGTATGTTGTCTATTCTGGAGAAAGTTCCATGTGCGCTCAAGAAGAATGAGTATTCTGTTCTTTTAGGGTGGAAAGTTCTGTATATATCTATGAGGTCCATGTGGTCCAATGTGTCATTCAAAGCTCTTGTTTCTTTATTGATTTTCTGTTTATTGATCTGTCTGTTACTGAGAGTGGCATGTTAAGATCTCCTGCTATTAATGTATTCATATCAATATGACTCTTTATTTTGATTAACAGTTGGCTTATGTAGTTGGCTGCTCCTATATTGGGGGCATAAATGTTTACAATTGTTAGATCGTCTTGGAGGATAGACCCTTTAAGAATGATGTAGTGTCCTTCTGTATGTCTGACTACAGTCTTTAGCTTAAAATCTAATTTATCTGATATGAGAATTGCTACCCCAGCTTTCTTTTGAAGTCCGTTGGCATGAAAGATGGTTCTCCGTCCTTTCACTTTCAGAGTGGATGTATCTTTTGGTTCCAAATGTGTCTCTTGTAGATGGCATATGGACGGATCCTGTCGTTTTATCCATTCTGCAACCCTCTTCCGCTTTATGGGAGCATTTAGGCCATTCACGTTGAGAGTGATTATTGAAAGATAAGTATTGACATCATGTTGCCTATGAAGTCCTTGTTTCTATAGATTTTAAATTTCTGTTCTAAGTCCCTCATGAGTTCTTTCTACTTTTATAGAACCCCCTTTAATATTTCCTGGAGTGCCGGCTTCGTGGTCATATACTCTTTTAAACCTTTCTGGTCTTGGAAGCTCTTTATCTCTCTATCCATTTCGAATGTCAGCCTTGCTGGATAAAGTATTCTGGGCTGCATGTTCTTCTCTTTTAGTGCCCTGAATATATCATGGCAATCCTTTCTGGCTTGCCAGGTTTCTGTGGACAGGTCTGACATTATTCTGATGGGTCTTCCTCCATATGTAAGGAATCTCTTTCCCGTAGCTACCCTCAGGACCTCCTGTCTAAAATTATAATTTGCAAATTTTAAGATTATGTGTCTGGGTGTTTTTCTAGACTCATTGATCTTGGCAGGTGTTCTTTCCGCCTTTAGGATACGAACTCTTGTTCTATTCTCCAGATTGGGGAAATTCTCATTCAGAATTTGGTCAGCTATATCTTCTAGTCTTCTGTCTTTCTCTACCCCCTCTGGGATTCCAATAATTCTGACGTTGGAATGGTTCATGGCATCGTTTATTTCCCTAAGTCTCTTCTCATGATTCCTGAGCAGTTTGCTCCAGCTCTGCTCCTGACCTTTCTTCTCAACCATTTTATCCTCTAGATCACTAATTCTATCCTCTGTCTCCGTAACTCTAGCTGTTAGAATATTTAGATTGGATTGGATCTCATTGATAATGTTTCTTATTACATCAGCTATACTGGAACTCATTTCTACCCTTAGAGATTCTATGTTGTCATTAATGTTTTTCTCCATCCTAGCCATTGCCTAGATAATTGTTACTCTGAATTCCCTTTCTGACATACTGTTTATGTCCATGTCTAACAGTTCTGAGGGAGAGGGTGCAGTCTCTGTGTTTTTCCTCTGTTAGATATTCCTCCTCCTAGTGATTTTGATGAGAGGTGGATGAGAGGATGTATAGCTGTATATATCACCCACGATCCAGGTGGGTGCACTCTCTCCACTGCTGTCTTCTGCTCCTGTATAGATCCAGAAGTGAAGAATCTTGCTCCTCAGGCTGATTTCATGGGTGTTCAGTGTGTTCTGGTATATATCCAGCTCACTTTTGGGGACAGGTTGCAACAGGCTCTCCTAATTCTTTGCCATCTTGCCCAGCCCCCCTATACCACATCTTCTTTATCCATTCCTCTGTTGACGGACATCTAGGTTCTCTACATAGTTTGGCTGTTGTGGACATTGCTGCTATAAACACGGGTGCATGTGCCCTTTCGGATCACTACATTTGTATCTTTAGGGTAAATACCCAGTAGTGTGACTGCTGGGTTGTAGGGTAGCTCTATTTTCAACTTTTTGAGGAACCTCCATACTGTTGTCCAGAGTGGCTGCACCAGCTTGCATTCCCACCAACAGTGTAGGAGGGTTCCCCTTTCTCTGCATCCTCGCCAACATCTGTCGTTTCCTGATTTGTTAATTTTAGCCATTCTGACTGGTGTGAGGTGGTATCTCATTGTGGCTTTCATTTGTATTTCCCTGATTCCCATTGATGTTGAGCACTTTTTCATGTACACATCCATTTTTAAAAGATCTTGATTGACATAAAATTTACATACCATAAAGTTCACTTATTACCACTATACAATGAAATGACTTATAGTATATTTATAGAATTGTGCAACTATCACTAATATCTAATTTTAGAGCATCTTTAATTCAATAGCAAGTAAAAGATATGTTTTTGTTTCCTGAGTTTTCCATTTTATTGTTTTGAGTTTCCACTCACTTAATCTCCAGAAAACACTAAATGAAACCCAGTTATGTTTAGGTCTACATGTGAAAATTTTTGTGGTCATAAAGGAAAAGTATACCATAAAAGAACAGTCATTATGGTCTGTAATAATGTGTGCTAGCTGGTGTCAGTGTCATCCAACAAAACTTGGGAAGAAATTCTGAATTGTGATTATATGCATTGTGTATACAGCACTGTTTAACTTCAGATATATAATCCCATTCTAAAGAAGGGTAGCCCTATTCCTTAAAAGTCTTGCAATTAAATCTTTTAATATAATCCATTTACAAAAGTTCAAGAGGAACAAAAGAATCTGAGTCCCTGTTATCCCTACAAAAACCTGATTGAGACTGGTGCTATTCGGGTGGGCTAAAACAGATATAATAACCATGAATTCCTCTAGATTTTTAATTCTATCACTGTATCATGTTCACATCATTCGAATATTTCAGATCTGGAATATGTAACTTTAGCACCCATAAGAAGCCTTACCAAACTATTATTTCATGTTATAGCCATAAATTTTGTAAAGGGCCAACATAATCGAAGTTCATACAAAGGACAGTTCTGCATCTTTTGTGAAATTACTCCTGAAGAATTCTGTTCGGCGTCTTTATCAAAACGTTTATACCATATCTTCCTCTTAGTGAGAAGACTATTTGGTGTCTTTATCAAACATTTATGCCATATCTTCCTCTTAGTGAGAAGACTGGGTACCACCTTATTACTCATGATAAACTGATCATGAAACCTATCCATCCCATCCCAGTTCTTCTGGAAGTTCAGAACTACATTCATATTCAAATGCTGAACTTATCAGTACTCATGTATACTATGAAAGCTACCCTCTCCCCGAAATTATTGCAAAGGTATCATGCTCTGGTTCATGTTGAGAGGTCTTGGAAAATATTTCTTACATTGAAGCCATTCTAAAATATTGTCATAAGTAGTCAGTTTATACACAATAAATCTACAAATGAATATGGAAGGAAGAGATAGCTCCACTATTATCAGAAGTCTGTGAGGGAGATTGGAGTGTCTGGAGTGTCAAGATTTCAAAGCAAGCATTGTGGAGATGGCTGCATAACTCCATAAATTTCTTTAAAAATCATTGTGTTTTACACTTAAAATGGGTAAATTTTGGTAGGTAGGTACCTTTTATCTAATAAAGTGGATATTAAAAAATTTTAAAAAGGAAGATTTTAAGCAGCCTTAACAGGGGAGACAAGCAAACTATTATTGGGCTTGGCTTTAATCAGTTTTGTATTGTATTTTATATTTTGTCTTACAAATTAAAATTACATTCAGATAAAATTAGGTGATCACTTTCATATGTCTGGTAGTTGACAGGCCCTTTCATGTCCACCTCTTTTCTTTATACAGATTCAGAACACAATCTGAACCTTGAGATAATGGAGCTGCAGAATTATTCCTTGGTGTCAGAATTTGTGTTGTATGGACTCTGCACTTCACAACATCACCAACACTTTTTCTTTATATTTTTCTCTGGGATCTATGTGGCCACTGTGCTGGGTAACCTCATCATTGTGGTCACTATAATTTCTGACTCCCATTTGCACTCTTCTATGTACTTCCTGCTGGGAAATCTATCTTTCTTAGTTATATGGCTAGCTTCATTTGCCACCCCCAAGATAATCAGGGACTTTCTTAGTGATCGAAAGTTTATCTCCTTTGGAGGATGTATGGCTCAAATCTTCTTGCACTTTATCGGTGGAGCTGAGATGGTACTTCTGGTTTCCATGGCCTATGACAGATATGTGGCTATATGCAAACCTTTGCATTACATGACCATGATGAGCCGACAGACTTGCATGGGGCTGGTGTTGGTTTCATGGGCCACTGGATTTGTGCACTCCATCAATCAAGTGGTCTTTACTGTGCATTTACCTTACTGTGGCCCCAATGAGGTGGACAGCTTCTTCTGTGACCTTCCTCTCGTGACCAAGCTTGCCTGCACGGACACCTATGTCCTGGGTATACTTATGATCTCAGACAGTGGGTTGCTCTCCATGAGCTGTTTTCTGCTCCTCTTGGTCTCTTACACTGCTATCCTCATCACTGTCCGACAGTGTGCTGTTGGTGGGGCATCCAAGGCACTCTCTACTTGCTCTGCACACATCATGGTAGTCACACTCTTCTTTGGGCCCTGCATTTTCATTTACGTGTGGCCTTTCAGTCAGGTCTCTGTGGACAAGCTCCTGTCTGTGCTTTATACCATTTTTACTCCACTCTTGAACCCCCTTATCTACACATTGAGAACTAAAGAGATGAAAACTGCTATGAAGAAACTGTGTAACCAACATGTGACTTCTCACTGAATTCCAGCTTTCCATAGACCTACATGTTCTTACTTATTCAGGGGATATCCTTTCTTTAATAGGATTCTGTGCAAAGATTTCATTCTGATGTTTTATTGATATAATTTGTATTGTGTTATATTACAGAGAAATAATTGTGGAATAGAAATAGAAATAGAAATCATGTATAAGGTTTTATTCTACATAATTTTATACTTTAAATAAATTTTATCATATACCTATAGTATCACTACCTTATAATGTAAAATTTATATTACATTATAATTATAATTTTATCATATTTTATAAGTATAATTTATCAGTATAATTAATGGCATTGTAATATAATATTAGTATAATTGTATAGTAGTTACTATATAATATATGTAACTTTATGTAAGCAGACATACATGTACATACACATTCAACCCACACATTCACTTTGAAATGGACTTGGCAATTTTCTATCTCCCTTTGTTAAACCAAATTTCTCTTACTAGTTTATTTTGCCTATTTATAGAAAATGAATTTTAATTTCCTAATCATAGTTCAGTATAGGAAGAGGTGTCACTTCATAGGCATTCAAGAAATGAGATACTCAGTGGAAGGAAGCTAGTCTGAAAATAAAATGCCCTATGAATCTTTCATCTGTATTTCAAAGTCTGTGAGGAGGAAAAAGACACAAAATCAAGATCCTGTTGATTTAAAAATATATTTTTTTCTTGAGAATATGTATTATGCTTAACATTTTTATTGAAAAAATTAATGTATGCCAGTGAAATTCAATTATATAAGTTACTTTCCACGTAAGAAAAACCCATATTTTATGGATCAGTATTTCATGGTGTAAATTAAGGTATTGGTTGCTACTTAATATGCATTGGATTAGGAAATTAATCAGTTTTTACCAACAGACTTTAAGTAAACACCACATCTAGACTGTATTTTACTGCATTGATTCTGTCCCTTGTGGAGTTATCTATTAGGAAGTGTGTTTGAGTAGCACAGAGTCAAATCTTATGCTGAGTTTTTAAATGTCTTTGGAACCTAAATAGATAATCATTAGCAAGAGTTTAACCTTTGTATTAACTAAACTAATCATCAAATAATTCAATCAATTTTCTTGTATGTTGATTCTGAAACGTCAAACAAAAAGAGATAATTGGGCAGTGATTGGGTTACTTGAGTAACTGGATGAAGCTTCCAATAATTTTGGAAAATGTTTTCAATAAGGAGAAGCATGCTCCTGCATACTTGTGGTTTCTCATATGACTGTAATCTCACACATTTTCATAAACACTAAAAGAATACAGATTTAAAACTGCCTTGCGATAAATTTCTCAAGAGTCCTATTGCTTGCTACTGTAATAATATTGTGCTTTGATTTTACAGACTTTGGACTTTTCAAATTTTATGACAAATTACACCCATATATGTGAACATTAAGGAGCTTAAAAGCTCCACTATATTTTCATTTCAGCATTATTTACAATAACTGGTATATGGAAGTAACCTGTGTCCAAGGGGAGATGAATGGATAAAGAAGTGTTGTGTGTGTGTTTATATATATATATATAGGAAAATTATTCAGCCATTAAAAAAGAATAAAATGTTACTCTTTAGACAAAATGACTGGAGATGGGCAAAGTAGGTGAAGGGTATTAAGAGATACAACTTCCAGTTATAAAATAAGTAAATCTCAGGAATGTGATGCACAGCATAGGAAATATAGTTAATTATATGGTAATGACTTTGTAAGCTGACAGTAACTAGACTTCATGAGGGGATTATTTCATAAAGTATAAAAATATTAAATCAATCTCATACATACCTAAAACAAATAGAATATTGTATGCCAATTATATTTCAGTTAAACGAAACAAAGAAAGAGTAGATACCAAAATAGCTTTTAGGACGATGGTACCTTAATCTTCTCTTAAAGTTTTATTTATAAGCATGCTAGAATACATTGAAATAAAGGAAGAAAATATATTGTGTCTTTATAGGTTAAATCCTTTTATAAATGAACATCATGTCTATGGGAGTCTATTTCATGTTTTCCTCTTAATGCCTTTATTCAAAAATTTTGCGGGGACATTTGAGTTTCCCTCTGAACAGGAAAAGTGTTGGTTATCCTGACCCCTGGCCCACCCTCCAGCCAAATAAGGCCCAGCTGGGAGGGCATTTCTGTTGCTTCTGAAATCTTGAAATAAACATCAACAGGAACCACATCCAGTGTCCAAGTTGTGCTAAGGCAGGGAGAGGCAGGGAGAAACCTGTCTGGCAGAGCATTGGTGTGTCAGCACAGCCCCAGGTGTGCTGAATATGCAAGAGCTCCAGGCTGGGGGAGGGGGGGGGGGCAGGGTGAGCCAGGCGCAGGCGCAGCAGGGAGTTCGGGCCAGGGCCGCGGGGGCTGCTGGGAGGGCCGCCAATAAAGCGTGCAGGAGGTGGTGCGGCGCTGGCGTGCCTTCCTTCGGGCCTCTGTGCTTGCATGTCCCCTGCTCCACCTGGCTGGGGCGGCTGGTGGTGTCCAGAGGGCCTCGGAGCAGGGTCGGCCTCTGGCCAAGCACTCAGTGGGGCCAGACCTGGCTGCCTGTGTGAGACCTCAGGTGTGCGTCACTAGCTTCTTGAAGGGCAGAGAGGCCTTCCTGACAAACGTGGGTGTGCTTGCCAGCGGGGACTCCTGCAAGGCACGGCCTGCTTCCTGTCGCGGACTCCGTAGATGTCAACAGCCACTTGTTGGGGACACTGGATCTGCATCAGGTAGGTGAGCCGTCAGCACGCGGCGGTAGAGGTGGCGCCTGGTCGTGGAGAATATCCGCATCGTCTTGGTTCTGGCCTTGGTTCTGGCCGGTTCTGGTTGTGGAAGATCATGCCCCAGTGGTTGCCCTCCTGCAGTGCCTCCTCTTTGTGTGATGTTCCTGCAAGGCGGGTCCTTGATGGGCCCCACAGAATGGCCCATCTTGAGTGTTCTCTGGTCAGGCTTCTGGTACAGCCCTCCGTCCTCGGGGCATGTAGCTGGGGCCTGTATTGTGGCAATGTTTTCACAGCATATGCAAATAGGGAATGAGAACTTTGTATACCTGAACTTTGTCCTGACCTTGGGCAAGCATCTGTCAGGGACGTGGCAGGGATGTCAGAGTTGTGTGTGTCAGACAGCAGTTGTGGTCAGTCTGTTCCCAAAAATGGCAGGGAAAATAAGTTGTGGTTGTTTCAGTGAGGGAGTGATTAGTACTGTCTTACCGGTCATCCTAATTAAAATGCCAAAATGAAGGGCTTCCAGAGAGTTCAGGAGAACAAGACTCTGAGAAGGGGCTAGTCTTTGAGTTTCTTCCATTACAGTTGAGACTTCATTCTTTAGGAAGGAGAATCCCATCATAGCCATTTCAGATTCTGCAGTGCTTCCATAGTGTGGTAACATGGAAAAAAAACAGAAGAGAGAATTTAAGAGGAAATCTTTCTACCTTAAGATTACTTCCTTAGTTTTTATTGGTGTAATAATTATTGACTTTGTAGACTTTACAGATAGCCTTTTTTTATCAAGATATATGTAATAACTATACATGTGTTTATTCAATTAATGTCAGGCGTCTTCTGTATTTCAGATTAGATCACACATTCTCAGTGTAGTGGGATAAAAGTAAGGGAATGGTCACAAAATATGCTTTCATGTGAGTTCTATGGTAGAGATAAACATGGTATCTGAGTGCAGGAGAGGGAAATTTAATCCAGTCCTCATGGTTAGGAAAGACTTCCCTTATTAAATCAGTTTTTCTCTGGTTTCCAGGGATTTCGTATTTTATCTTCTTACTACACACACATAGGGTGCTTAGCAGAGAACCAATCTTCTAGTAAGTGCTGATAGATAATAGATGCTATAGCTGTTTATGATTTTGTAGATCTTTCAAGTGACTCTCAGGTGCAATCTCTGCCCAGCTCTTCGTCTTGCTTTGACCAGATCCATGAAGATGGATGTGGACTCTTGCACCATCACTTTAGATGCAGAAATCCCTGAGTTTTAGTTGTCTGGACTGGAGGAGCATTCCTGCTTGAATTGTTAGTGAAACATGAGTGAGCAAACTCACCAGTTTTCTCCGAACTGTGGGCTTTTGTAGGGAATTTATCATTGTCAGTGCACAGGGAACTATTGATTGTTGGTTTGTTGTTGTTGTTGTTGTTGTTTTTTAAGTTTTTATTTGCATTCTGGTTACTTAGGGCACCTGGATGGCTCAGTAGGTTAATCATCTGCCTTCAGCTCGGGTCATGATCCCGGGGTCCTGTGATGGATCCCTCGCTCACTGGGGACTCTGCTGCTGCTTCTCTCTCTGCCTGTTCCCCCTACTTGTGTGACTCTCTCTCTGTTCTCACCCCCTCAAATAAATAAAATCTTAACCAGTTTGTAGCGTAATATTTTCAGGTGTACGCTATAATGATTCAGCTCATCCCTTCATCACCTGGTGCTCATCACAAGTGCCCTCCTTAATCCCCATCACCTATTTAACCCATCCCCCCCACCCACCTCCTTTCTGGTAACCGTTCTCTACTCGTTAGCGTGTTTCTTGGTTTGTCCCTCTCTCTCTCTCTCTTTTTTCTCCCTTTGCTCTCTTGTTTTGTTTCTTAAATTCCACCATAGATTTTTTTTTTTTTTTAAATAGGCTTCACACTCAATGTGAAGCTCAACAAGAGGTACCAGCTTAGCCATCCAGGATCCCCTTGCACCATAGGTTTTAAATAGAGGAATTTTTTTGAATTTTGAGCTAGTATTTAAGAAATTCACCTTCCTATTTTGAAATAAGGTAAATAAAATACAGAATATAGTGTTTTCCAAAGTGTAACTTGAAGATTGCCTACATTAAAATCACATGGGATGCTTTTCTCAATGCAAAGAACGTGAATCCATCATTGCTTTGCTGAATTAGAATTCTAGGAATCTGAGCAATAGCTGCTTCAGATAATTCTAATTCACAATCATGACTAAGAACCACTGGGTAATTGTTGACATTATACATCTGCAGGAGTATTTGCTATTAAGGCTTGGTTAGAAGGGTTTGCTCATGTGAGAAGTCTCTCTTAATGGATCAGGATGCATTCTCAGATATTCATCATGAGGATATATTTGATCAAAAACTATGACCTCATAAAATGTGGTGTTTATGGACAGAAAAGTCAGTTACTGAGAAGTTGCTGTGAAGTTGAAGGCCTCTTAAACATTTCTAATTTACCTGCAGTCATTAAGAGATCAGCTTCCTTTTTTAATTCTGTGAGATATTAATATTTTTCTTTAACATCAATATTTAAGTAGCTTTTACATCAAATTATTTTGTGTAAAGAATCTTAATGTAATTTCTAAATGTTAAATCCTCAAAGAGGAGCCTCTAAATTTAAGGATTCCTATTTGACGTAAAATTCCATTCCTGTACGTGGGGAGATAAGTTTTTTCGTTTCTCCGTCTTCCTCCTTGATCTTAGATGCGGTTTGAAGAGGAAAAGGTTAGGGAGATATTCATGAAAAGAAATTTATGTCCAACCATTGGATTCCTGGTATTGCTTCCTTTCTCCATTAGGAGGGCCCAGAGGATCTTGCCCAAGGAAGGGATACTTTTGTGATTCTATGCTTCGGCTTAAGAAACACTTCCTCCACAGGTTTGAATATTTATAAAGGAAATCAACTTTCAATGCTGATGGGCCCTGCTCCTGGGCTCCGAGGGAAACTATACTTTAACATTTCCAAGATCAGAATGTCTTAACCAGACCTGAGAGCATAGACTCAGTTTTGCCTCTGTGTACCTTGTATATCTGTTTCATTATCAGATAAACTAAAATCAATACTTCAAACTAAAGGTAAGAGTAAAAATCTCCCTAAGTTCTGATCCCATACCTCCAAAGCCTTACGCATTTGAAAAGCATAAGATAATGCTTATAATTTTATGGAGTGTCCTTCCTCGTGATTTGTAACACTTTTGTTAAGAGTTACTTATTTTTAGAGAGAGTATGACTGTGTGTACATGCATGGGAGCATGCAAGCTTTGGAGGGTGGAAGGGTGGGGTGGACAGAGAGGGAGAGAGAGAATCTCAAGCCAACTCCCCTCTGAACATGGAGCCCAACATGGGCTCATGGGATCTCAGGACCCTGAGATTATGACCTGAGCCAAAATCAAGAGGTAGACCCTCAACTGACTGAGCTACCCAAGCATCCAGATTTTTAACTCCTGATGTAACAAAAAGCATATATAACTCCATATTAAACATTCCTTCTCTGGAGCACTCTCTTCATGAAGACTGTGTATCCCAGGCAGCTGTCCCAACTTGAGCTCCAATGAAACTTTCTCATTTTGAACTTTTAAAGGTTCATTTTGTGTTGACATATCTAGAATCAGACTTTCTAGGAATAAAACACTGGTGTTATATAATTTTGATATTACATCTATTTTCAATGAACCATTAAATCTGAAGATTTCAGGTCTTTGTTCAATTCAGTCCATTTGCATTTTTATGTAGATTGTTCAAATGTAGATATTTTGAAAATTAGAGACTATGACAATTCTCTGAGTATACAGGTCTCTCCTCTTTGAGACTGTCCTGTGAAGGCTAGCTTCCTTGGGCACACCAATTTCTCAGCTTTACCTCCTTGACTGAGGAAGTTCAACAGACTCTATCTGGAATTCTTTTCTCTGTGCTGCAGCCTCTAATCTCTCATAGAAAAACAAAACAAAACAAAACCTGGACACTTGTAGGACTCAATTCATTTGTTTCATTTCTCAGGAACTACTGTATACTTCATTGCCTGAAATCCAGGATTCTGAGAATGGTTATTTCGTGTTTTTAAGTTGTCTCAGATGGGAGAATAAGTCCAGTCCCCGTTACTCTGTGTTAGGCAGAAGCAGAAGACATGGTTCGTGTGAGAGAGAGAAAATTTCTTTTCCTGAAAATAAGCCTAGATGTGAGTGAGATAAATGGAGTGTAAGATTCTAGGGATACCATTAGAGGTGCTGGGTGGAAATTAGAGGTTTATCATGAAGAGGTTGAAAGAAGAAAACTCAAAGGTTATACTGTTGAATTCACAGCTTTGCTCAATTATAAACTAAAAGCAGTGACTCTAAATAGTAGAGAGTAGCTCCATTGCCAAATTTGGAGACCTATCAGTTGAATAATTTCTTTACATTCTATCAAATGATTTTTTCTGCATATATTAAAATAATAATATAGTTTTTCTTTATTAACTTAGTATTGCACTGAGAATTTATGTAAAATTGATCCATCTTTTGATAAATCATCCCAGGATAAAAACCACTTGGTTTAGGAACACTTAAATACAGTATTGGTTTGAGTTTGTTAAAATGTGAATTTTTTTGCCATTATTATTATAGTGAGGATGGTTTATAATTTTATTTTGCTGTTTTTTTCTTCCTTTGGCATCCTATGATAAGTTTGAGAATGTATTTTTTTCTGGAATACTTCTTTGTAAGGGAAGACCTTTATTTTCCAGAAAAGTCATCAAGATAATTTTTAAAGCTTTTACAGCCTGGTACCTTGGGGAAGGATTAAACAGGGGAAAGTGTTGCTACCAAAAATCAGTTTCTTTTGGCCTTACTTTTATTTGGATCCAAGTATATTTTATTGCTATTAAAATAAATAACACTTTATCTTTCTACCACTTCATATGTAAACATCTTTACTGAAGAATTACATACATTCAGAAGAGTACACAAGTAATTTTATAACTCAATACAATTTCAGAAAGTGAGCACACTTGTGTAACCAGCACCTGCATGGAGAAACACCATCAGTACACAAAAATCTCCTTCACTTCCCTTTCATTCTCTACCACTAAGGGTATAGTTAATGACTTTTCATGCATGCATTATTTTTTCCTTTTCTTGAACTTACAGAAATTAAATTACGCAGTATATGCACTTGTGGCACAATAATTTGTAAATGACTGTTTTGTCTTTTTTTCAAAATGTACAGCTTTGAGTGTCTTTTCCTTGTTTCTAGATAGGAATTCTGGGAAAATATTAGACATAAGCCATCATATTGGGAATCCTGGGTTCATTTCCCATATCATGGGAAAAACTAAAAAAAATTCACATGAAGGGGTGCCTGGGTGGCTCAGTTGGTTAAGCAGCTGACTCTTGATATCAGCTCAAGTCACGATCTTGGGGTCCTAGGATCAAGCCCAGCTACAGGCTCTGTACTCAGAAGGGAGTCTGCTTGAGACTCTCTCTCTCCCTCTCCTTCTGCCCTTTCCCCCTGTTATTGCTCTGTCTCAAAGAAGTTTTTAAAAAATAATTTAAAAAAATTAAAAAATAAAATAAATAAAATAAAAAAACAAAAATTCATATGAAGTAGGGTGTTTCCAGTGGGTCTTAGTTGGTATCTTCTCTAAGATTAAGGAATTTCCTCCTATTTTCATTCTCCTGGGGAGTTTCATCATAAGTGGATAATGAATTTCATCCAGTTTTCTACATTTGTTGAATTAAATAAACAACTATTTTTATCTTTTTTGTTTTTGGTGCTATTCTATGCATCATAGTTTTAGTGCTTTGCATTTAATAATGTTCTCAATTTTTGTATTGCTAGTGTATATGTATAGAAATACAATAGAGCCCTGGGTGTGGTGCATGAACAATGAATCTTGGAACACTGAAAAAATAAAGTAAAATAGAAAAAAAATACTATAGACTTTTAAAACTTCCTATTTTTAAATACAGATTTAGAGGTATTATAAATATAGTGCATAAAGGCCCTTGTGCTTTTTATCTAATTTCTCTCAAGGCTTATATTTTATATATCTATCATACAGGATCAAATCCAGGAAATTGACATTGGAACGATATATATGCTTGATTCTATGTCATTTTGTCATTTGTTAAGTTCATGTAACCACCAACCCAGTTAAGATATAGAATTATTCCATCTCTACAATTCTGTCTTTTGTGCCCATTCTTCCCATCATCTTTAACCCCTGGCAACAACTAATCTGTTTTCCATCTCTATAATTTTGTCTTTTGCAAAATGTTATGTAAATGAAATCAAGCAATATGGTATCTTTTGAGATTGAGTTTTTCTCATTTAGAATAATGCTCTTGTGATCCACTCAAGTTGTTGCAGTGTCAATGGTCCATTTCTTTTTTTATTGCTGAGTAATATTCCATGGTTTGGATACCATACAGTTTGTTTAATCATACACCTATTGAGGGACATTTTTGTAGTTTCAAGTTGTTGATTATTATAAGTAAAACTGCCAAACATGTGTCCGTCCAGTTTATTGATATAAATTGTCACCTTTCTGAGATAAATGTCCTGGAGTGCTATTGCTGGGATGTATGGCATCTGTGAACATTGTCCTTTAAGAAACTGTCAAATTATTTTGCAGAGGGTCTGGGCCATTTTACATTTCCATTGAAATGTATGAGAAATCCAGTTTATCCATATCCTCACCAGTATTTAGTATTCTCACTACTTTTTAAATTTCAGCTGTTTTAATAGGCATGTAGTAACATTCCATGATGGTCTTAGTATGAATTTCCCTCAAGACTAGTGATGCTGAACATTTTTTCAAGTATTTGCCATCATGTATATACCTCAGTGAGATATTTCCATTCAGTTTCTAATTGGATTTTTTCCCCTTGTGGAGCTGTGAGAATTCTTTACCTATTCCAGAGATGGGTAATTTTTCAGATCTGTGTCTTGGAATTTTTTTGAGAATACAGGGCTATTTACATTACCTGTTTTATGTTGGGTGAGTGAGGCTAGTTTGTGCTTTTTGAGAACAAGGACCATTTTGTCTAAGTGGTCAAATTTATATATGTAGAGTTATTGGCAGTATCCCGTTATTTTATTGATACCTGGAAGTTATGTGGTGATACTCCATTTTATTCCTGACATTGGTGATTTATGTCCTTTTTTTTCTCAGTCTTGATAGGGATTTATTTATTTTATTGATCTTTTCAAAGAGGCAGCTTTTTATATCTTGCTTTTCTCTGTTTTTCTACTTTCAATTTCCTTGATTCCTCCTCTTTATAGTGTACTTTTGCTTGCTTTGGATTTATTTTGCTCTTATTTTTCCAGGGTCTCAGTCGGGGAACTTATATAATTTGTTCGAGACTTTTCTTTTTTCTAATATGAGCACTTCATAGTATGAATTTCCCTTTCAGTATCATTTAACTTTGTCCCGTAAATTTTGATACATTGTATTTTCATCTTCATTCAGTCCATTTTACATTATTTTCAGTCTAATATATTTTTTATTCTTGAAATTCCTGCTGTGACTCATGGATTATTTAAAAGTGTTTTGTTTAATTTCCAACTGTTTGGAAATATCCAGTTATCTTCTATTCTTGCTTTCCAGTGAGTGACCATAGTTAGAGAATAACCTTTGTATAATTTTAATTGCTTTAAATTTTTTGAAGTTATTTTATGTCCCAAGATAGAGTCTGTTTTGGTCATTGTTTTGTGAGTATTTGAAAAGACTGTGTATTCTCCTGGAGTTGTATGGTATATTCTAATAAATATCCATTAGGTTTTGTTGGTTGGGAGTAGAGTCAAATTCTTCTATATACGATATACTGAATTTCTGTCTAGTTGTTTTATCAGTTGTTGAGCAAAGGGGTATTGAAGTATCTAAATATAATTGTGAATTTGTTTTTTTTTTATCTTTTAGCCCTATCAGTTTTTTCTTCGTATATTTTGCAGTTCTCTTGTTCGGCTCTTCCCCACCCCCCAGCTTTATTGAGATATAATTGACATACAGTGTTGAGTAAGTTTTAGGTGTAAAATGCATTGATTTCATGCGTAAATTTTTCAAAATGATTACCACTATAGTGTTAGCTTGTTAACACCTTCATCACATAATTAACATTTTTTCATAGTTAGAATGTTTAATATCTACACTCTGAGCAATCTTAAAATACATAATTTATTATTACTAAATAAAATCTTGGGGTATACATTAGGTCTGCAAAACTTCCTTGTCTTATAACTGGAAATTATACCCTTTGACTAACTTGTGAGTTTTCCCAATCCCTTGGTAAATAACATTCTATTTTTACCCACTGTAAGCTTATATGCACTTATAAGTGATATCATACAGTATTTATCTTTCTCTGACTTATTTCACTCACTATAGTGCCCTCAAGATCCATCCATATTGTCACAAATGGCAAGATTTCCTTTATTCTCATGGCTGAATAATTGCCTGTGTGTATCTGTATGTCATGTTTTCTTTATTGAGTTATCTGTTGACAGATATTTACATTGTTTCCATATCTTGGTGATTGTGAACAGTGCTGCCTTGAACACGGGACTTCAAGTACCTCTTGGACATCATTTTTTCTTTCTTTCTTTTTTTTTTTTTTTTTTAGATATATACCAAGAAGTGGGGTTGCTTGATTATATGGTAGTTTAATTTTTAATTTCTTTTTTTACTCCTTTTCTTAGTGGTTGCACCAGTTAATATTCCTACCAGCAGTGTGCCCAAGTATTCCCTTTTCTCTACATCCTCATCAGTACCTACCGCTTCTCTTTTTGAAAACCTCCGTCATTCTAATATGTGTGAGCTGATAGCTTATTGTGATTTTAATTTACATGTCCCTGATGATTAGTGACAGGGGTACCATTTCATGTACCTCTTGGCCAGTTGAATGTCTTCTTTGGAAAAATTCTATTCAGTTCCTCTGCCTATTTCTAAGTTAGATTGTTTATGGATTAATTGATTGCTATTGAGTTGTAGGAGTTCCTTATATGTTTTGGATATTAACCTTTTTTTTTTAAGACTTTATTTATTTGAGAAGGAGAGAGGGAGAGAGAGCAAGCTCACACATGGGCAGGGGGAAGGGCAGAAGGAGAGGGAGAAGCAAACTCTCCACTGAGCGGGGTGCCCTATGCAGGGCTTGAACCCAGAACCCAGAGATTATGACCTGAGCAGAAGGCAGGTGCCTAATCGATTGAGTCACTCAGGTGACCCTTGGATATTAACTTCTTTTTTTTAAATTTAATTTTATTTTTTCAGTGTTCCAATATTCATTGTTCATGCACCATACCCAGTGCTCCATGCAGTACGTGCCTTCCTTAATACCCACCACCAGGCTCACCCAGCATCCCACCCCCCCCCCAAAACCCTAAGTTTGTTTCTTAGAGTCCACAGTCTCTCCTGTTTTGTCTCCCCTTCCGATTTCCCCCAATTCACCCGTCCTTTCCTTCTCCCAATGTCCTCCATATTTTCCCTTATGCTCCACATGTAGGTGAAACCATATAATTTACTCTCTGCTTGATTTATTTCACAGCATAATCGCTTCCAGTCCCATCCATGTTGATACAAAAGTTGGGTATTCATCCTTTCTGACAGAGGCATAATATTCCATTGTATATATAGACCATATATTCTTTATCCATTCATCTGTTGAAGGGCATCTTGGCTCTTCCCACAGTTTGGCGATCATGGCCATTGCTGCTATGAACATTGGGGTACATGTGGCCCTTCTTTTCACTGCATCTGTATCTTTGGAGTAAATACCCAGTAGTGCAATTGCAGGGTCATAGGGTAGCTCTATTTTTAATTTCATGAGGAATCTCCACACTGTTTTCCAAAGTGACTGAACCAACCCACATTCCCACCAACAGTCTAAGAGGTTCCCCTTTGTCCACATCCTCATCAACAAGAGAGTAAACAACAAATCTTGGATATTAACTTCTTAACAGATACGTGATTTGCAAATATTTTGCCCTATCCTGTAGGTTTTGCCCTATCCTTTTCATTTTATTGTTTCTTTTGTTGCATAGAAGCTGTTCGATGTGTATCCCTGTGAGTAGAATTGCTGGGTCATAAGTTATCTGTAAATTGAACATTTTGAGGAACTGTCAGACTATTTTCCAATGAGCCTACAACATTTTTATACCATACTCGTAATGTATATAATGTGGATTTCAAATTTCTCTGTATTTTCACCAATAACAACATGTTCTTTTGCTTTTTTGACTTGAGTCATCCTAGTAGGTGTGAAATTTTATCTTTTCATTTTCATTAGCGTTTCCCCTGATGTAATTGGCCATTGTTTCATGTGCTTATTTTGGCCATCTGTTTGTCTTCTTTCGGGAAATATAAATTCAAATCCTTTGAGCACTTAAATTGGGTTATTTGTCTTTCTATTGTTGAATTGTAGAAGGTATTAATAACATATTTTAGACATAAGTCCCTTACCAGATCTGTAATCTGCAATTATTTTCTCTTAATCTGTAGGCTTTTTACTTTCTTAAATATATCCTATGAAGTTTTGAATTTTTTTACTTTTTAAATGTATTTTTAAATTTCTTTGAATTCAAGTTAGTTAACCAATATGTATTATTAGTTTCAGGGTAGAGTTTAGTGATTCATCAGTTGCATTGAACACGCAGTGCTCATTGCATTAGTTGCCCTCCTTAATGACCATCAGCCAATTATCCCATTCCCCCACCCACTTTCCTTCCAGCACCTCAGTTTGTTTCCTATAGTTAAGAGTCTCTGATGGTTTTCCTCTCTCTCTGTTTTTATCTTATTCTATTTTTCTTTCCCTTCCCCTATTTTCATCTGCTTTGTTTCTTAAATTCCACACAAGTGAGATCATATAGTATTTGTCTTTCTCTTAACTTACTTTGCTTCAAATAATACACTCTAGTTCCATCCATGTTGTTGCAAATGGCAAGATTTCGTTCTTTTTGATGGCTCAGTAATACTACATTGTATATATATACCACATCTTCTTTATCCCTTCATCCATCAGTAGATATCTGGGCTCTCCGTATTTTAGCAATTGAGGACATTGCTGCTGTAAACATTGAGGTGCATGTGTCCCTTTGAATCATTATTTTTGTATCCTTTGGATTAAATACATAGCAGTGTTATTACTTTTGGTGTATAAGAAACCATTGTCTAATCCATGGTCACAAAAATTACTCCTCTGGGTATTTATATTATTATTTTACAGTGCAGGTTATGTTTACAACTTTTGAATTTATTTGGACATTTTAATAGGAATCTGTTAAGACTGAAATCATATGCAAGTTCCAAATAACTACTTTGAAGCAAAAGCTCCACAAACACTTTTTGGCATATTCATGTGTGTTTCACAGTTTATAAAGCCATATGAGTCACTGCATAATCATTTGTTTCTTGTTTAGCAGTCTTGGTATTCTTTTGTTTTTTTTGTTTTTGTTTTTGTTTTTTTGTTTTTTTGGGGTTTTTTTTAGCAGTCTTGGTATTCTTGAAGAGATTATCTTACACCACACATTTTCAAGTGAGATGTATTTGATTATTTCTTTATTAGATCTTGATATAATCTTTTAAAACTAAATTATTTGTAATATTCATTGTCAAATACTACTTCTTTGAGACATTTTAAACATTGGTTCAGGGCCAGAGAATAGGGTGAGAAATAAATTGTTGAAAAAAAAGATAGGCCAATTGTGGAATATGGCATAAATTGGAGGATAGAGTTAATAGAATTAATATAGTGAAATATATATTAATATATATTATATACATATATTATATATGTATATATTAGTATATACATATATGTTATATATATATTATACTTAAATATAAAGAAAACAAGAGATGGGTAAAAAAAGGCCTTATTGTGTCTAAACTGTTGATAATGTTTTTGAAGCTTTTGGTTCATTTTCCTTCTATTGGTATATGAGGAATAATTTTCACACTTTCATATGTAACTGTTTGAAAACCATATTTTAATGATTTGATACAATTTATCACCTTTTATTTTTTAGCATTAGTATACAAGGTTTTTTTTAAATTGTGATATATTACTATAAATAAAATGTTATAATAGCATTTCTGATGGTGGCCATCTTGCAGAATATCACATGCTTATTGCTGTTTGAGGAAGAATTAAAGCAGCTATTCACTTCATCCAGGTGACATGACATCAGGAGGTACACTTTAAATATGGATAACTTTTTAAGTTTTTATTTCAATTCCAATTAACATACAGTGTAGTATTAGTTTCAGGTGTATTATATAGAGATTCAGCACTTCTGTACAATACCCAGTGCTTATCACACAAGTGCACTTCTTAATCCCCATCATCTTTTGTATGCCTGTCATACTTCAGTAAAGCTGCTTTTGGAAAAAGAAAACAAAAGAAAATGGATTGAGTGTACATAGCATACTGAAAAGAGTATCTCTAATGCGTTAGGCTGTGACACTGCCATCATTATGTTTATTGCTTGTTCCGCATTGCATCATGGAATCTTTATTTTTTTATACACCTTGGTACATTAGTTTCAGGTATACAACATAGTGATTTGTCAAATCTGTACATTATGCTATGCTACACCACAAGTTTAACTATCATATGTTACCATACAATGCAGTTATAATACTGCTGACCATATTCACCATGCTGTACTTTTCATCACCATTACTTATTCATTCCATAACTCTGTCTCCCACTCCTTCACCCATTTAGTTTTTCTATGCATATCCCTTCCCATCTTGGCTACCATCAGCTTTTCTCTGTATTTATGGGTTTGGTTTTTTTGTTTTTTGTTTTTTGTGGGTTTTTTTTGCTTGTTTACCTTTTATATTTCACATATAATGGAATCATATGGTACTTAACTTTCTCCATCTGACTTATTATGTCACTTAGCTTAATAACCTCTAGCCCATCTAGTTGCCACAAATGGCAAGATCTTATCCTTTCTTGTGGCTGTATGATATTCCATAATATTGTATGTATATCACCCCTGTATGGGTGTGTGTGTGTGTGTGTATGTATGTATATCACCCCTTTTTTATCCATTTATCCATGAACACAGGTTTCTTCCATATCTTGACTATTGTAAACAATGCTGCAATAAACATAGGGATGCATGTGTCTTTTTCAATTAGGGTTTTCAGTGTTTTTTGTTGTGGGGTGGGAGGGAATGAATATCTAGTAATGAAATTACTAGATTCTGTGTTACTTCTTTAGTTAATTTTCTGAGGAACCTCCATACTGTTTCAAAAATGACTATACTAATTTGTATTCCTAATCGCAGTGCCCAAGAGTTCCTTTCTTCCTACATTCTCACCAACACATGTTACTGCCTTTTTTATTTTAGCCATTCTGATCTTGCTGTAATCTGAGGTGATTTCTCATTGTGGCTTAGATTTGCCTTTCCTTGATGAATAGTGATATAGGAATCTTTGCATGTGTCTATTGGTCATATGTACATCTTCTTTGGAAAAATATGTATTCTGACCCTCTATTTTTAAATATTTGGGTTTTTTTGGGGGGATGGTCAATTGTATAAATTTTACCACAGTTTCGATATTAACCCCTTATCAGATATATCACTTACAAATGTCTTCTCCCATTTAGTAGGTTGCCTTTTCACTTTGTTGATTGTTTCCTCTGTGGAGCAAAAGCTTTTTATTTAAAGGTAGATCTGATAGTTTATTTTTGTTTCCCTTACCTGAGGGGACATATCTAGAAAAATGTTTTTATGCCGAAAGGGGAAGAGATTAGTGCCAATGTTTTTTTCTAGGATTTTATGGTTTCTGGTCTCATTTGTCTTAAATCCATTTTAAGTTTGTTTTGGGGTATGGTATAAGAAATGGGCCCAGTTTCATTCTTTTACATTTAGCCATCCAGTTTTCCCAGCACCATTTATTGAAGAGATTGTTTTTCCCCATTGTATATTCTTGCCTCCTTCACCATGGATTAACTGTATAAGCATGGTTTTATTTCTAAGCTCTCTATCCTGCTTCCTTGATCTATGTGTGTGTGTGTGTGTGTGTGTGTGTACACGCACCAATACCATACTGCTTTGATTACTACAGCTTTGTAGTATATCTTAAAATCTGAATTTGTGGTGCCCCAGCTTTTCTCTTCTTAAAATTGCTTTGGGTATTTAAGGTCTTTGTAGTTCCATGAAAATTTTAGTGTTTTCCTATTTCTGTGAAAAATGCTACTGGTATTTTGATAGAGATTCCATTGAATCCTAGATTGCTTCGGGTAATATGGACGTTTTAATTGTATCTGTTCTCCCAATCCATGAATGCAGAATATCTCTCCCATTTCTTTGTGTCATCTTAAATTTCTTTCATCAGTGTTTTATAGTTTTTGGAGTACAGGTCTTTCACTTCCTTGGTTAAGTTTGTTTCTTGGTATTTTATTCTTTTTGGTGCAATCGTTAATGGAACTGTTAATTTTCTGCTACTTTGTTATTAGTGTATAGAAATGCAACCAATTTTTGTGTATAAATTCTGTATCCTGCAACTTTGCTGGATTAAATTTATTACTTCTAATAGTTTTTTTGCTGCAGTCTTTAGGGTTTTCTCTGTGTAACATCATGTCATTTACAAATAGTGACAATTTAACTTCTTCCTTACCAATATGGTTGCTTTTTATTTATTTTTTGTCTGATTGTTATGGCTAGGGCTTCCAGTTTTATAATGAATAAAAGTGGTAAAAGCAAACATCCTTGTCTTGTTCCTGATCTTAGAGGGAAAGCTCTTAGTTTTTCACCATTGAGTATGATGTTAGCTATGGATTTTTCATGATGGACTTTATTATGTTGAGGTATGTCCCCTCTGAACCCACTTAATTGAGGGTTTTATTTTAAAGATTTATTTATTTTATTTATTTTAGGGAAAGAAAGAGAGCATGGGGGGAGGGGCAGAGGGAGAGAGAATCCTGAAGCCAACTCCCCACTGAGTGCAGAGCCTGACTTGCAGCTTGATCCTAGGACCCTGAGTCACAACCTGAGCCAAAACCAAGAGTCAGCCACCCAACTAACTGAATCACCCAGGTACCCATTAAGGATTTTTGTCATGAATGGATGATATACTGTCATTTTTCTGCCTCTATTGAGATGATCATATGATTCTTATCTTCCCTTTTTTGATATGGTGTATTATGTTGATTGATTTACAAATACTAGACTATCCTTGCATGCCCAGAATAAATTCCACCTAATCATGGTGAATGATTTTTTTGGTGCATTGTTGGATTTCATTTGCTAATATTTTGTTAAGGGTTCTGGCCTGTAGTTGGCTTTTTATTGTGGAGTCTGTGTCTAGTTTGGTCTTGTAGAATGAATTTGGAAGCTTCCTTTTTTTTGAACAATTTGAGGAGAGTAGGTATTAACTCTTTATTTTTTCTTATTATTTTTTAACTATAGTATAATTAACATACAGTGTTATATTAGTTTCAGCTGTACAATATACTGATTCAACATTCTGTGCATTACTGAGTGTTCCTCACAAGTGCACTCTTAATCCTCTTTACTATTTCACCCTTAGCCCCCACCCACCTCCCCTCTGGTAAACATTGGCTTGTTCTCTGTGCTTATGAATCTGCTTTTTGTTGGTCTCTTTTTTTTCTTTGTTCATTTGTTTTGTTTCTTTTGGGAGAGTCTTTAGTCTTTTCTGTATTATAGATCATGTCGTTTTCAAATTGTGACAGTTGAACAACTTTACCAGTATGGTTGCTTATTTTTTTTTTTTTTCCTTGTCTGGTTACTATGGCTAGGGCTTGCAGTTCTATGATGAATAAAAGTGGTAAAAGCAAACATGCTAGTCTTATTCCTGATCTCAGAAGGAGAGCTTTCAGTTTTTTACCATTGAGTCTGATGTTAGGTATAAGTTTTTCATATATGACCTTTATTATGATGAAGTATGTTGCCTCTGAACCTACTTTGTTGAGAGTTTTTATCATGAATGGGTGTTGTACTTTGTCAAATGCTTTTTCTCCCTCTTTCGAAATGATTGAATGGTTTTTATCGTTTCTCTTGTTGATGCAATGTATCACATATTGACTGTCCCTTATTTTTTTATTATCTTTTTTAGAGAGGGGAGAGGAAGAGGGAGAGAGGTTGAGAGAATCTTAAGCAGATTCCATGTGCAGCATGGAGCCCAGCGTGGTCTTGATCTCAAAACCCTGAGATTATGACCTGAGTTGGACCCTTAAATCAGCTCAGCCACCCAGGCATCTCACTATTAACTCTTCTATAAATATTTGTAAGAATTTCCCTGTGAATCCATCCAGTCCTGGGCTTTTATTTGTTGGGAATTTGGGGTTGTTGATTTGATTTTGTTACTAATTGTTTTGTTCAGGTTTTTAATTTCTTCCTATTTAATCTTTGGAAGATGTTTTTAGAATGTTCGATATATGTTCTTTGGGGATGTATCCATTTATCCTAGTTTGTCCAACTTGTTGGCATATGATTTTTCATAGTATTCTTATAATCCTGTGTATTTCTGTAGTATCAGTTGACACTGCTCTTTCATTTCTGATTTTATTTATTTGTGTCCTCTCTTTTCTTGATTAGTTTGGCTATACATTAACAATTTTAATTATCTTTTCAAAGAACTAGCTCTTGGTTTCATCGAACCTTTCTATTTTTTTTTTACTCTGTATTTCATTTATTTCTACTCTAATCTTTATTAATTCCTTTATTCTGTTAACTGGCCTTTGTTTGGTGTCCTTTTAGGTATAAGGTTAGATTATTTATTTGATGGTTTTCTACTTTTTTAAATTATTGTTATGCTTGGTTAGTCAACATATAGTGCATCATTGGTTTTTGATGTGTAGTGTTCAACAATTCATTAGTTGCAAATAACATCCAGTGCTCATCACATGTGCCCCCCCCTTAATACTCATCACCCGGTCACCCTATCCCCCCACACCCCAATAGGATTATGCTAAGTGAAATAAGTCAAGCAGAGAAAGACAATTATCATACGGTTTTACTCCTATGTGGAACATAAGGAATAGCACGGAGACATTTTTCTAATTTCTATATGTAGCCCTGTATCACTATAAATGTCCCTCTTAGAATTGCTTTTGCCTTTAGGTCCATAATAAATTGGTACCCTCTGGCTCAAAAATGAGAACTTAACTTTTCTGTCAATAATAATAGTTGTAGAATTCCTTCAGGAGATTCTAAGGATTAGAGTCTGGAAAATGGGTAACATTAAAACAGATTGTGAAACTAGAATGCAGTAGAAAAATAGAGGGAAAATGTGAATACAATAAAAGAGTAAAAGCCTAAAATAACCTATAATGAGGATTCCTAGAAAATCTTATTTTCATGAGTGATCATCAAGGAGGAGTTTCATGGCTACCCCAAAGTTCTTAAAATAGGGTTCTGTCATTTTCTGGACCTGCATTATGCAATATAAAAATAAAATTTTAACTAAGTCCACATAGGAAAATAATTATTTCTACCAACTATTAATATGTAAAAAACTACCTTATCTGAGAAGACAGGAATTATGAAGACCTGTGGGGGGAGAGAGAGTGTTTTATATGAGTTTTCAGACTCCCATAATCAGAATGACAGTGGTAAAGAATTATAACTCATCTGTGAAATTCTCCAGATTATTTTATCATATGTATTAACATAAATTAACTATTAAACATAAATTAAGGGGTGCCTGGGTAGCTCAGTGGATTAGGCATTTGTCTTTGGCTCAGGTCATGATCCTAGGAGTCTGGGATCTAGCCTTGCATTTGGGTTTCCTGCTCAGCAGAGATGCTGCTTTTCCCTTACTCTCTCCCTCTGCCTTTCTCCCTGCTCATGCTGGAATCTCTCTCTCTCAAATAAATAAATGAAATCTTTCTATAAAAATAAACAGAAATTACCCCAACTAATTGCAGCACTCTGGTGAATAAATTTATGCAGCAAGTTGTTTTCCATGAATAATAT
>CM052797.1:59905032-59923936 GCA_028533885.1 Nasua narica | reverse complement strand
GGCATCACATTGCCTGATTTCGAACTTTACTACAAAGCTGTAATCACCAAGACAGCATGGTACTGGCACAAAAACAGACACATAGACCAGTGGAACAGAATAGAGAGCCCAGAGATGGACCCACAACTCTATGGTCAAATCTTCTTTTACATATAGAATTTTTTATAAAATATCAGAATAAAAAATAAAATCTAAATCTAAATAATAATAAATATATAAAAATATAAATTAAATAAAATATAACAACAATTAACAGAGATTTTTTGGTTGACATGTTTTTTTGTACATGTCCCATATTACCTATCTATACTCCCTTAACCTGACTGGACATCCTAGAGGATCCACGTCAACTGTGACTGTGCACAGTGACTTCCCTTCTTTTTTTTTTTTTTGTGACTTCCCTTCTGAAGAGGCTTGGTCCAGCCAACTAGAATGGGCCCTTCAACATGGAAGTATCTTTGGCAACTCAAAGTCATTAAAATATGCCTTTAATAATCCACTTCTTTAAAACACAAATTATTGCTCTCTGATAATAATGTGATTGTGAAACCCTAACTAGTATTTTAATTTAGATTCCACCTAAAACAACTCAGCATACCCATATTTTTATGCCTCACTCTATTATATTCCTACACACCAAGATTTCTCACACCATTAACATTTGGGGCTGAGTAATTCTTGGTCACAGGGGCTGTCCTTTACATTGTACTCAATACTATGGGTATTAAGTGTACTTAATACTATCCCTAGTCTCTACTTGCTAGTCACCTGCAGCTCCTCTTCATTGTGGCTTCCAAAAATGTCCCCAGAGATTGCCAAATGTTCCATGGGGGACAGAATTGTCTCTGGTTGAGAACCATTGCTTTATTGTTTTCACTTTTGATCATAAGTCTATTACCTTAGATCTTGGTCACATTTCTCTAGTTAGATCCCTAAATATAAGTCTCTAAACTCATTTATGCAGTTATACCTTGTTTATTGTACTTTGAAGTTACTGTGTATTTTACAAATTGGAGGTTTGTGGTAACACTGCATTGAGGAAGTGTACTGTGACCATTTTCCCAACAGCATTTGCTTACTTTGTGTCTCTGTTGTATTTTGGTAATTTTTTTTAAAAAACTGTGACTTGAATCTTATTTTTTTTTCCTCAAGATGTTATTTATTTGACAGAGCTCAAGTAGATGGAGTGGCAGGCAGAGGGAGAGGGAGAAGCAGACTCCCCACTGAACAGAGAGCCCTATGCAGGGCTTAATCCCAGGACTCTGGGATCATGACCTGAGCTGAAAGCAGACACTTAACTGACTGGTGAGCCATTCAGGTGCCTCATATTTTGGTAATTTTTGCAATAAAATTTTTCATTATATTTATTATGGTAATCTGAGATCATTGATCTTTGTTACTTGTATTGTAATTTTTCTGGGATTCTATAAACCATACCCATTTAAGATGAGAAACTTAATGGATAAATGCTTGTGTTCTAACTGCCACCGCCTGACTCTTACCCCATCTCTCTCTCTCTCCTTAGGGGATCCCTATTCCCTGAGACAAAACAATGTTGATATTAGGCCAGTTAAAAGCCCTACAATGGCCTCTAAGTATTCAAGTGGAAAAAAAAAAAAAGTCACACATCTAACACCTTAAATTATCACCTTAAATTATAAACTAGAAATGATTAAGCTTAGTGAGGATGGCATATTGGAAACAGGCCAAAAGCTACCTCTTGTGCCAAACAGTTAGCCAAGTTATGAATGCAAAAGAAAAGCTTGTGAAAGAAATTAAAGGTGCTAGAACACATGAATAGTAAGAAAGTGAAACTCTGGGGCGTCTGGGTGGCGCAGTTGGTTGGGCAACTGCCTTCGGCTCAGGTCATGATCCCGGAGTCCCGGGATCGAGTCCCACATCGGGCTCCCAGCTCCTTGGGGAGTCCGCTTCTCACTCTGATCTTCTCCCCTCTCATGCTCTCTCTCACTCTCTCTCTTTCTTAATGAAGAAATAAATAAAATCTTTAAAAAGAAAGTGAAACTCCTTCTTGCCCATATGGAGAGTTTTAGTGGTTTGGAGAGAAGATCAAACCAATCTAAACAGTCCCTTAAGCCAAAACCTAATCCCCAGCAAGGCCCAAAGTCTCTTCAATTCTAGGAAGGGTGAGAGAGATGAGGAAGCTGCAGCAGAAGAATGTGAAGCTAGCAGGGCAGGCTCATGAAGTTTAAGGAAAAAAGCTCTCTCTATAACATAAGAATGTAAGGTGAAGCATCAAGTGCTATTGTAGCAGCTGTAGCACATTTAACTAGAAGATCTAGCTAAGATAATTAATGAAGGTGGCTACACTAAACAATAGATTTTTTTTTAAAACAATAGATTCTTAATGTAGATGAAACAGCCTTAATGGAAAGAAGATGCCGTCTAGGACTTTCATAGTTAGAAAGGAAAAGTCAATGCCTGGCTTCAAAACTTCAAAGGACAGGCAGACTTTCCTGGCAGCAGGAAACTTAATCTTTAATTTGAAGTGACTTTAATTTGAAGCCAAGGCTCAGTTATGATTCTGAAAATCTTAGGGCTCTTGAGAATTATGCTAAATCTACTCTGCTTTTGCTCTGTAAATATAACAGCAAAGCCTGAAGATAGCACATCTGCTTACATCGTTTACTGAATATTTTAAGTTCATGTGGAGACCAACTTCTCAGAAAAACAGATTCCTTTCAATATATTGCCGTTCACTGAAAATGCACTTGGTCACCTAAGATCTCTGGTAGAATGTCCAATAAGATTGATGTTGTTTTCATGCTTAGTAATGCAACATGTATTCTGCAGCCCACAGATTAAAGAGTAAGTTCAATTTTAAAGTCTTTTTTTATTATCATGTTCAATTAGCCAGCATATAGTATACCATTAGTTTTTGATGTAGTGTTGAACAATTCATTAGTTGCATATAACACCCAGTGCTCATCACCACATATGCCCTCCTTAATACCCATCCCTCAGTTACCCATCCCCCATCCCCTTTCCTTCTGTGTCAAGTTTTAATATTTAAGAAATACACTTTATAAGGCTATAGCTACCATAGGTATTGATTCCCCTGTTGGATCTGGGCAAAGTCAATTGAAAACCTTTTGGAAAGGATTCACCATTCTTTGTCCCATTAAGAATATCTGTGATTCATGAGAAGTCAAAAGAGCAACAAAAACATGTATTTGGAAGAACTTGATTCCAGCCCTCATGGATGACTTTGAGGGGTTCAAGATTTCAGTGGGGGAAGTAACTGTAGATACTGTACAAATAGCAAAAGAACTAGAATTATAAGCGGAGCCTAAAAAAGCGACTGAATTGCTGCAATCTCCTGATAAAACTTTAACACATGGGGAGTTGCTTCTTTCAGGATGAGCAAAGAAAGTGATTTCTTTAGATGAGGATCTCCTTCTGGTAAAGATCTACTTTACTCTACCTGCTGTGTACTCCTGGCAAAGATCTACATAACCTACTGTGAAGGTTATGGAAATGATGACAAAGAATTTAGAATATTACATAAACTTAGTTGAAAAAAGCAGCAGAGCTGGGGAGAATTGACTCCAGTTTTGAAAGAAGTCTTACTGTGGGTAAAATGCTATCAAAGAGCATTGCATGCTATGGAGAATTTGGTCATGAAAGTGTCAGTTGATGTAGCAAACTTCATTACTGTATTAGTTTAAGAAATTGCCACAACCACCCCAGCCTTCAGCAACTACCACCCTGATCAGTCAGCAGCTATCAACATGGAGGCAGGACCCTCCAACAGCACAAATATTAATTGCTGTAAACTCGCTGAAAGCTCAGATCATGGTTATTATTTTTTAACAGTAGGTTTTTTTTTAAACTAATATATAGACATTGTTTTATCTTTAGACAATTCTGTTGCATGCTGAATAGTCTGTAGTGTAAACATAGCTTTTATATACACTGGGAAACAAAATTCATGTGATTCTCTTTATTGTAATATTTGCTTATTTTAGTCATCTGGAACCATGCCTCAGGATCTCTAAAGTAATCTTGTATGTGTTCTATAGTGTATTGTTTTTCAACGTAGGAACTAACATTTTATTTCTGAATTCATAGTTTCAAAAGAAGGAACTAATACTTGTCAGCTTTCAGGATTCCTCAATCCCTTTCTTTACTAGGACGTCTCCACTCCCACAGACTGGTCCCTCTCTGCCTCCTGCCAAGCTCACCCAACTGTAAATATTATGTGCCCTTTTATTGACTCCCATTTTTTTCCCTCTTTATATAAATGATAAGGTCTAATTTCTTTTCCTTAACTTTGACCTAGCCAGTCTTACCAGGGCCCCATTTTCTTTTGTTTTCTAGCCCAATATATAATGAAGAGAAAGCGAGTAATGAATTTTTGCTCTTCCCATTAGAGGACGGGCTGTTGAGTAGATCACACACACACACACACACACACACACACACACACACACACAAGGGAGCCCAGGCTTAGAGAAGTAGAGGTAATTATGGGTGAGGTCACTGGAATGAATCTTATCCCAAGTGATCTCATTTCTGGTTTTTATGCAGGTTCTAAGAGTAGTTCAAGGAAGGTCTGTATTTCTTGTCTAGCATATTCTTATATTTTCTAAGCTCTTCTTATTCTTCCCAGCTTCATAAAAAAAAAAAAAAATGATCCAAGGTCAGCTCTATAGCAATTTCTTTATTGTAACTGGTAGAACTGAAAGCAACCACATTGAAACAAAACCCCACATACAGCTACCTGTTTGGGTAGAAAATGCTTATAATTTTCTTAAATTAACATGGGTTATTGAGAGTTGGCTATATATTTTAATAGTTTAATTTAGATGCAGTCTCACTGTCTTTGCAAAGGCTTCTAGAAGGGATGATGTCAGGAAATTTAGCTCCATATGAAGAAGAAATAAATGCATCTACATATATGAAACCACTTGATTTTCTCACTTCTTTCTATTTGTCATTAGTCCCTATATCAAATAATAGATTCTCAGTGGATCTTTTCCTAACAAGCCAAGTTGGAATTAAAGCTTCTCTTCTGTGTGCCCTCATGGTAACTATTTGCCTTTTTAACAGTGATGTAGTTATTTTTACATATTTCTGCTCCCAAGATTACAAATTTTTAAAACTTATTTATTGTCCTCTTAAGACCTAGCACAGTGCCTGGCAGAAAAATCTTTCCTCAGTGACAATAAATGCGGTCATTTATTGGGATTCTGCTATTTGCCAGATTAGATTTTTAGGAACTTCATGTAAATAATCTCACTTAATTTTCATAACTCTGAGTGAAATTTTCTTTCTAGCTTATTATCCAGAACCTTTGACACATTTTCCCAAATCTGAGATTGTGCCTTTCACTACCGATTGTAACAAACTCAGTTAACGTTTGCTGTTTTGTGTGAGCTTAACAGACAAATGCATCGACTATTATGTTTGCAACATCTCCTTTGATTACCAGTCCAGAAGCAGTTATAGGCAGTGTGTTCAGAAGGGAAAATATCTAGATGGCCAGGAGTTCTGAATTCATAGTTCTTTTTTTTTTTTTTTTAAGATTTTATTTATTTATTTGGTACAGAGACAGAGATCACAAGTAGGCAGAGAGGCAGGCAGAGAGAGAGGAGGAAGCAGGCTCCCTGCTGAGCAGAGAGCCTGATGCGGGGCTCGATCCCAGGACCCTGAGATCATGTCCTGAGCCGAAGGCAGAGGCTTTAACCCACTGAGCCACCCAGGCGCCCCGGAAGTCATAGTTCTTTAAGAAGGAACAGATTGCTAAGATGTATCAACCTAGGGACTTCCTAATACAGTTTCTGCTAATATTAGATAGTGTCCAATAAGTGCTCAAAGTTTTGGGAATACTCAGTAGGTGATTCTAATGGGAATTCTGTGTTCACAAAAAGTATTTTGTGATGGTTTCATCTTTTAGAATCAATAATCAATAACAGTTTGAAAGAACAGATGAAGTTCCACCCCCTACAGAGACTGGAGAGATTTTTTAGAGCTGGTGGCTTGTTTTCTTTTGTCTTCAGGTGGCTGTGAGACCATTAATTTTTAAAAATTTTTGGTTGTAAAATAATCATATGAAATAAATTTTGTTGCTGCTGGTACTAGCAAAATGAATGACTGTCTATAGCCTTATTATTTATATAACTCATTTTCAAATAAAATTCCACAGAGGTATCAGATGGATGGAATCTAACCCCTTTATACTTGGCAGTGAGTATGGTTGGGAAATGAATCGTTTAAAAAAATCCTTTATTGGCAAGTCACTGTTATTTTAGTGGGATTACCAAAATGTGAAGGTGTTCAGAGCTTTTAAGAAGCCACAGAACGGGCACCTGAGTGGCTCAGTCGATTAAGCATCTGCCTTTGGCTCAGCTCATGATCCTGGGATTGGCCCTGGGATCCGTCCTGGAATAGAGCCCCATGTCTGGCTCCCTGCTCAGTGGGGAGCCTGCTTCCTCCTCTCTCTCTGCCTGCCTCTCTGCCTACTTGTGATCTCTCTGTCAAATACATAAAATCTTTAAAAAATAAACACACAAATAAATAAATAAATAAAAATGAATGAAAAAGTAAGCTTTTATTAAACTTCAGAATACAAATAGAAAACTTTTTTTTCCTATCAAGGAAACTAGAGATTGGTGTACAAATGACAAATTCAACAGAAATATTTGTAATATATTACATTAATAAGGGATCAATATGTAGATGACTGCTGCCCAAAGGAACTTTCTTGCTGATGAAAATGTTCATGAAAATGTTTTATATCTGTCTTACTCCATATCGTAGCCACTGTTCACATATAGCTCTTGAATACTGGAATGAGACTGATGTGAGGAACTAAAATTTCAGTTTTATTTATTTTAATTCAAATTAGTATTCAAACAGACATATGTTACTAGCTAATGTATTGAACAGTGCAGATGCACAGGGTGCAAATCAACAAGAAGAGCACAGAAAACCCATTTTAAGTGGACCAAGATCTTTAAAAGAGTAATTCTTAGAAAAGTTGAAAAGTTAATAGGTATGAGAGGGGCTCCAAATTCACTGATAACCAAAAGGAGGTGAATTAAAGCAACATGGTAGTATTTTATATAGAAACAAAAATTTAGAATTACAAATTATGTTAAATTTTGTCGTGGGGATATGAGCAATGGGTCTTACTCTATAGGTGGAATTAGAGTCATTGGGGAAAGCAGTCGGTAATATTTAGTGAAAATAAGTGGATAAATGCTTTAGTGTCCAGTTCTTTTCACTTATGGATGTTTATCTTAGAGAGATTCTAACACCTACATAGGGCTATTGGAGTTATTAATCATGAAATCATTTATGGTAATAGGAAATCATAAGCAGTTTAGTTGTCCGTCATTTGGTGAATAGACAGTAAAGTGAGTTTATTTGTACTACTGAATAATAGCAATGCTTTGAAGTAAGAGCTCTCCCTATAAAACAGTATGAATTGTATTTAGAGGAAAAGGACATAGAATGGCATTTTGTAAAGTAAATTATGTACATTCATAGGAACAGTGGTTCCTATATTATAAAGAAATTGATATATTTAAAGGGAAATAGTAAATACATTTCGAATGAGTGACTATTTGAAGAGAATTGCAGTCAAGAATTTAGAAAGAAAATAGTAGGAGGGGAAGAGTTAAATGGTGAGGTACTAGGGGGATCCTGAGCTTTCCTTGCTCCTCAAACAGCTGGATAAACATCAAACTATTTTGAATAACTAGGAATATGATCTGAGGATTAAGAAAGGAATCTGCACAATTGGAGGGAGAGATTGTGGGAGATGCAAGACTTATATTAACAAACAAATCAGGGGCACCTGGGTGGCTCAGTCCTTAAGCGTCTGCCTTTGGGTCAGGTCATGATCCCAGGATCCATGGGATTGAGCTCCACATTGGGCTGCCTGTTTGGTGAGAGGCCTGCTTCTCCCTCTCTCACTCCCCATGCTTGTGTTCTCTCTCTTGATGTCTCTCTTTCTGTCAAATAAATAAATAAAATCTTTAAAATAAAAAAAAAAAAACACACAACAAATCAAAGCACACCTAGTTAAAGGTCCAAACACTCCCCACTGTAAGCGAGGAAGAACTCTGTAGAGTTCAGAACAGTGGGAAAGAGCAGCCACAACACAATAGCAGAGTGCACGCAGCATACACCAGAAATACTTCCTGAATTGCCAGGCCCTAGACAATATATGAATTCTTTTTAACTTAGCATTACTCTGAGGTGCAGGAAACATAACAAGCTTTCATAACATGCAAAAGATAGAAGTTTGGCCAAGATGACAAAACAGAGGAATTTTTCCCAAAAGAAACATCAAAAAGATAACCTCCCCAGGGACTTGCTCAAAGCAAATATAAGCAATATATCTGAACAAGAATTTAGAACAACAGTTATAAGACTACTAGCAGGACTTGAAAAAAGCACAGAAGACAGCAGAGAAACCCTAGCTGCAGAGATAAAATCCTAAGAACTAGTCAGGGTGAAATAAAGAATGCTATAACTAGGATGCGAAACAGGATATAATCACTGTGAGGATTAAAGAAGCAGAGGAGAGGCTAGGTGGTGATAGAGAAGGTAAAATCATGGAAAATAATGAAGCTAAAAAGAAGAGGGAAAGAAAACTATTAGATCACGAAGGTAGACTTAGGAAACTCAGTGATTCCATAGAGTGAAATAGTATCTGTGTTATAGGAGTTCCAGAAGAGGAAGAGCCAGAGTGGGAGGGGGAAAGGGCAGAAGGTTTATTTGAACAAATAATAGCTGAGAATGCCCCTAACCTGGGGAAGGAACTAGGCATTCAGGTCCAAAAGACACGGAGAACTACCCTTAAAACAACAAAAACAGGTCAACACCACGACATACCATAGTGAAACTTGGTATGAAGAAAATACGAAGATAAGGTGAGACTCCTGAAAGCAGCTCCAGAGAAAAAGTCCTTAACTTATTATGGTAGACACATAAGGCAGGCAGCAGACTTGTCCACAGAGACCTAGCAGGCCAGAAGACAAGTGGCCTAATATATGCCAAATGGGAAAAATATGCAGCCAAGAATACTTTATCCAGCAAGGCTGTCATTCCAAATAGGAGAGATAAAGATTTTCTTTTTTTTTTTAAACTTTATGTATTTATTTATTTGACAGAGAGAGGGAGAGAGAGAGAGATCACAAGCAGGCAGAGAGGCAGGCAGAGAGAGAGAGAGGGGAAAGCTCCCTGCTGAGCAGAGAGCCCAATGTGGGGCTCGATCCTAGAACCCTGGGATCATGACCTGAGCCAAAAGCAGATGCTTTAATCCACTGAGCCACCCAGTTGCCCTGAGAAAGATTTTCTAAGATAAGCAAAAACTAAAGGAGTCTGTTAACACTAAACCAGCCTTCAGGAAATATTAAAGGGGACACTTTGAGTAGGAAAGAGAGATCAAAAGTAACAAAGACTTGAAAGGAACAGAGATAATTTACAAGAGAAGTGACTTTAGAGGTAATATAATGGCACAAAATCCCTATCTTTCAGTAATTACTCTGAGTGTAAATGAATTAAATCTTCCAATTAGAAGCCACTGGGCATTAGAATAGATTAAAAAACGAAACCAAAAAACCAAGACCCATCAATATGCTGCTTACAAGAGACTCATTTTAGACTCAAAGACTCCTCCAGATTGAAAGTAGAGAGTCATTTATCATGCTAATGGACATCAAAAGAAAGCCGGCGTATCCATCCTTATATCAGACAAACTAGATTTTAAACCAAAGACTTTAATAAGAGATGAAGAAGGGCACTATATCATAATAAAGGGGTCTTTACAACAAGAAGATATAGCAAGTGTAAATATTTATGCCACTAACCTGGGACCAAATATATAAATCAGTTGATAACAAACTTAAGCTCATTGATAATAATGCAGTAATACTAGGGGACTTTAACACCCCACTCATAGCAATGGACAGATGATCTAAGCAGAAGATCAAAGAGGAAACAAGGGCTTTGAATGGCACAGTGGACCACATTAACAGGTACATACAGAGAATTTCATCCTAAAGCAGCAGCACATTCCTTGTGAGTGCACATGGGACATTCTCCAGGATAGATTACATAGTGTCGCAAATCAGTCCTTGACCCCTAAAAAAGGACTGAGATGATACCCTGCATATTTTCAGACCACAGTGCTATGAAACTTGAAGTCAGCTACAAGAAAAAATTCAAAGGACCACAAATACGTGGAGATTGAAGAACATCTTACTAAAGAATGAATGAGTTGGGTTGCCTAAGTCGCTCAGTTGGTTAAGTGTCTTGAGTCTTTATTTTAGCGCAAGTCATGATCTCAGGGTCATGAGATCCAGCCCCACGTTGGGCTGTGCATTATTAAATGCAGAGTCTGCGAGAGAATTTCACTCACCCTCTCCCTCTGCCCCTTTGCCCAGTTATGTGCTCACTCTCTAAAAATAAATAAAATATTTTTAAAAAACAGAACTAAAGAGGGCACGTGATATGATGAGCACTGGGTGTTATACTCAACTAAAGAATCATTTGAACATTATCTCAAAAACTAATGATGCGCTATACCTTGGCTAATTGAATTTAAATAAAAAAGATCAAATCTTTGGAAAAAATTAAAAAGAATAAAACATTAAAAAATCTAAGTGGAAATAAAAAAAAGGTATGAATGGGTGAAGCAGGAAATTAAAGAAGAATTTTAAAAATACATGGAAGCAAATGAAATTGAAAACATGACAGTCAAAAACCTTTGGGATGCAGCAAAGGCAGTCCTAAGAGGGAAGTATATAGCAATACAGGCCTTCCTCAAGAAGGAAGAAAAGTCTCAAATATACAACCTAACCTTACACCTAAAGGAGCTGGAAAAAAGAACAGCAAATAAAGCTTAAATCCAGCAGGAGAAGGGGTGCTTCCTGTGCTGGCCTTCTAGGGGAGAGACCCACGATGCTGGCTTAGGGTCAGACCTGACCCAGGATATATGCACTTGAGAGACACAGGGGCAAACGGTTTGGTATAAGGGGGTCTCACTTTCACTGAGGGTCACTATGTTGCTCTCTGAAGTCCTACAGTATTGATGGTGAGGAGGGAAATGGTGTCATCCCACTCTCTTCAGACAGGGGATCTCACACCTCCTGCTGTTAGGGAAGCCCTCAAAGAATAGCAAAGGCCATCAGTGCACTGAGCACTACAACTCTCCTGCATTTTATCTTTGGCCTGAGGCTGGGATTCAAGAATCCAATTTTTTTTTTTTAAGATTTTATTTATTTATTTATTTGACAGAGACAGCAAGAGAGGGAATACAGGCAACGGGAGTGAGGGAAGGAGATGTGGGGCTCGATCCCAGGGCCCTGGGACCATGACCCGAGCTGAAGGCAGACTCCCAATGACTGAGCCACCCAGGCCACCCCAAGACTCCAAATCTTAAGGGACCTGGTACAGTGCAGACCCGTTCTTTTCCTCCAAAGAAAAGCCTGCCCATGCTGTGTCTGGTGTCCTTTGTCTTAGAAAAAATGGTCCTGCTTCTGTGCAGTGCACAGAATCTATGGTGTAGCATAGTGAAAAGCAGTAACCAGGTTATCCAACCTCTGTGCATGCCTCTGCCAATGAAAGATATTTTGCTGGCACCTGCAAGGTCTTTTGTCCTTGGAGAAGCAATATACTTCCTTTCAAATACACTTCTAGAAGGGGAACTTTTTCTCCGAGTGTGACCCAGGAGATCCCTACAACACTGTGCACTCCCAGACCACGATTTCTCTTTACTTAATGGAATTTAGTCTTTAACGTTTCTGGTTGTTGAACTGTAGTTAGTGGGTCAGTTTTTTTTTCTATCTTTTAACTCTTTATTACATTACAAAAATTATTAACTCTGACTGGATTAAATTTCAATTAAAATAAGTAGTTGTGAAGAAACCAAACATGTCACATAAATGTAATGGAGGAACGAACATTTGATAAATTCAATATACATTATGAATATTTTTAAAAATCTACAAACAAAACAAATTAATGTCAATTTATTCTGAGGATGTGTTTGGTCCTCAGTCTACTAATGGCTGCTTTCATCTCCTGATTTCTCAGAGTATAAATGATGGGGTTCAGTAAAGGCGTAGTAATTGAATAAAACACAGAAAGAAATTTATCCACTGAAAAGCCACTGAATGGCCGAGCATAAATGAAGATAATTGGCCCAAAGAACAGAGTGACCACAGTAAAGTGTGGACAGAGCTTTGGAGAGTCCACCAGAGGATCGATGTTGGACAGTTACCAGAATGACAGCGTAGGAAATGAGCAGGAGTACGAAGGAGATAAAAGACAACAGTCCACTGTCAACAGTTACCAGCAACTCCGGAAGGTAGGTCTCAGTGCAGGCAAGTTTTAGAACTAGAGGAAGGTCACAAAAAATATCATCCACTATATTGGGGCTGCAGAAGGGCAAGGTGATAGTAAAAACCATCTGGCTCATCGTATGCACAAAACTAACAGCCCATGATAGCAGCATAGAGCCCACAAGGACCCGACGATTCATGATGGACGTGTGGTGAAGAGGTTTGCATATTGCAATGTACCAATCAACAGCCATGACTATGAGAAGAGTCATCTCACTGCCGCCTAGAAAGTGGAGGAAGAACATCTGAGCCATACAGCCCCACAAAGAAATAGTTTTGTTCTCCCTGAGGAAATCTGTGAGCATCTTAGGGGTTTACTGTTTAGCCTTTTTGCCTATTTGCATTCGTCTCGTTGCTAGGTTCTTGGCTGAAGTTTGCTTTCTTGTCCCTTTGCATTCAGTTTATAGATGGACTATAACCAACCAGCAAGATTTTTTACAAGTAAATGTTTCCTTGGTTCCTACATGCTTATCTTCTTTTGTACCCAGTGCTTTCCTTTGATATTTCATACTCGTGTGCAGACTGATTCTTGACTCTTACACGGCTCATGTACCTTTGACACTTGTACTTTGTGTGTTCTCATATTGAGTTGACACTGACAGATCATTTTTATATATTTGCTTTTTAATTTTGATTTAGATCTTTTGGTCCCAGCTTTTTTTTCCCCCTGTTTTCTTCTTTTCGAAAAACTATTAGGGATACACACCAAAGACAGCGACACAGTTACAGAATCATATATAGACACATAAGCACAAATACATATACCATGTTCTAGTTCTGGAGCCCCAGAACAGATTGTGGAAAATCTACTCTGAATATACATTTTTTGGCTTAATAGTTCATGAAATATTCAGATGTTATTGTTTAGCCCAACTATCAGAATAAGGGGAAAACAAAAAACAAAAAACAAACCTTGAACCAAGAGTCAAGATTTATATTCTAGTCCTGGCCTCTACATTTACTAGGGAAATATGCTCTTAACTTTTTTTTGCTCTTAACTTTTTTGAACATTGATTTATTTTTCTATATACATAAAGTAATACCTACTCTTCAGCCTCACACATTGTTATGAGACTCCCAAGGATAACATATATGGACTATATTTGCGTATTTCATTGTATACCCATAGGTACTATGTATGTGCATTCACAAAATTCTATCTTTAGCATTATCTCATTTTCTGGTGGCTATAAAGATACCCAAACCAGTAAGAACCACAGAAGAATTTTACTATGGAAGACGTGGTAAAAAAAGACTTAGTCTAAATGAATATGTTTTTCTTTATTAAATTTAATGATATAATTACCTGGTTGTCTTCATTATAAAGATTTATTATTATCATTGGTATTCTATTTCATGTAGTAATTGAGTCACATACTAGTTGTATGTAGTTTCAAAACTGTGCAGTCCTCAGTCTCAAAATACTAAAGGAAAAAATCTTGAGAATTATAAAAGTAATTTTTATAGTTTAATAAATAAAATTAGAAAATTATAAGCAAAACCCAATATTTATTAATTTAGAAATTTAGAATTTTTTGGAATTTCATGAGTGTCTTTATAAAATATATCCAGCTAAGTGTACATATAGATGGATTCAAATGTTATTATAGATGAAATCATTCAATATGACAATTTGTACATATGATCAAAGATGAAATATCTTTAAAATATTTTTTTTCTAATCAGACACAAGTAGAAATAAGTTAGAGTATGAAAAAGAAAATTCTTTCTAACTTAAGCCAGTTAAGCCTCAAATGGAAAATTTAAACTTTTGAGAGGTGTATATTATACAAATACAGTGAACTGAAAAGAAATAGAAAATAATTGAATAAATGTGAATCAAAAAAGCAAAGCCAACCACACTGAAAATTTTATTTAAGAAAAAATGAGTCAAGCATGGTTTGGTTTCTCTGTAGCAGGACCTTTGTCTGAGAATAGAATGGATAATCTGTGACTGGAGAGCCTAGCTCTTTATGTGACATTTATGTGACTTAAGGATGAAAAATTAGTGCCCTCTTTTCAACTGTGGTGGCTTGCCTAGGGAAAAAAATGCTATGGATGTCCAGTACTGAGTGTCTATATTTAGTAATATAAAGTCTTTTATATACATTTACACAAAAGTACTTAAACAGTATATGTGGAAATACATACATAACTTTTAATAAGAATAAAAGTTGTACAGCTTATATTGATCTTGAGTTTTTTATGAATCTTTTTTATGAGAGAATTAAATCATGTATAGATTAGATAACCCAAGCACGGGTAATGTTCACTCACCATAAAAAATGTTTGGAATGGAAAAGTCAGATTTGCTATCAGAATAACCATTAGAAATATTTTCTAATTAAAAGATAAACTTGTACATTTAATAAAAAAAGTCTCAGCATTAAAGATGCACAAAGAGCTTTGTTCTCATATATTGGCCAAATTAAAAAAAATTTTTTTAAAGATTTTATTTATTTGACATAGAAAGAGACAGCGAGAGAGTGAACACAAGCAGGAGGAATGGAGTGGGAGAGGGAGAAGCAGGCTTCCCACCGAGCAGGGAGCCCAATGCGGGACTTGATCCCAGGACCCCGGGGATCATGACCTGAGCCAAAGGCAGACACTTAATGACTGAGCCACCCAGGTGCCCCAATCAAGTTTAAAATATCCAAATTAATTGCTTTAAATGTAGGTTGAAAAACGGCCAGTGGGTTTAGAAAAATAGGAAATAGTCCTTAGGTTGCAAAATTACCAAAGAAAGTTATTAACAGTACAATTAGGTAATTATATTGAATGAAAGGTTATATGACTTCAGTGCACAAAGTAAGTGTACTTGAGGGGAAAATTTTTTAAAAATTGATTTAAATTAGTCATTTGTCATACTTATTTCATGTGTTTTCTGTGTTGAAATAAATACTCAGTGTAGGAAAGTAATAACATAGATAAGTAATATGAAATCAATGTTTCTTATTTTCTTGATATGACTTTATTATTTTATGTTTCAGACTTATCACAGATACTATACTTAGCCAAAGAGGAACCTAATTTTTCCGTTATTTTAATATTATAAATTATTTTTGTCTTTTTATCCCATAGTGATAACTAATTTAAGTTTATAGTCCCAAAACACAAACTTGATCTATAAAACTGACCCCTCGAATCAGGAATGTGGCTCTTGTTCTTAGTGAAAGTAGATACATTGCTCAATTGCTAGTTGACCAAAATTATATTTTACTGTTGCCCTCATGATAAGAATACTATGGTTTTTATTCAGTTCTAAGTTTCTTATAAAACAACTCCTTTATTAAGGTATAGAATTGCAGTTTTTTGTTAGCACTGCCATTTAAACCTACCAGTTCTGAGGAGTGGCCTCTTCAAAGATGTGCAGATACAGTCATATATACAGCCAATATATATTGGCTATCTTTTTTGCCTTCATGAATATACAGGACAATAATTTGCAGGTACAAAAAAAAAAAAAGAAAAAAAGGACAAGAACAAGAAACATAAATAAGATGCAGGCTGGTGATCAGTTCCCTAAAGGGAATTACTAAAATAAACATGATAGTGTTCCCAAGAGTTCAGAACAAGGACTTCTCTCATTATTTAAGTGGATTGTAATTCGCCACGTATAATAGCCCTGTGAACTTTCTCTAGTAAGTGCTTTCCAGAAGAATCACTAACTCAAGTGTTTTGGTTGGGGAAGGATGTGCACATTTATAGAAAATGATCTATCATAAGTGATAGACTTGAGGAAATTATAATTCTATTAGATTTCATTAATCTGAATATTTATAATTAATAATTGAATGCATTCAAATAAAATTAAGTCTACACTGAGCAAGGCGTATAAGGAAATTAATATACTATACACTAGTTCTTAGCAGAAAAAAAAAATCTCATTTTACCATAGAAGGGGAGAGAAGAGAGAGGAGAGAAAGAGAGCAAGTGAACCAGCACACACAAAGAATGAACAAGAAGGAGAGGCTTTCATCATGGTAAGCAATAAATGATTAGTTAGTGAGGTTTAGCATTCAGCCAACCATTCTAAAGATTTAGAATTCCCTAGTCCTTTACAATTATGTAGAACTTGATAATGACTCAAGACTATGAAAGGAAGATCATGGAGGCAACTATAGTAAAACTTTTATAGTAAAACAGTGTAGATAAGTAAAATACTAAAGGCTAGCAGTGTGACAATGTATGATTGCTCCTGAGTTCATTTGCTACAGAAATTTTTCTGTGTTTCTTCATCCATGTTTGTCTAATTGGAATGCTCTTGAAAAGATTACAAGAAAGGGGAGTAAATGTATGATAAATGTGGTGTCACATTCATTTCCAAAGCCCGTAGAAGACATTCCTAATAGGTTTCTCACTCTTTCTGACTGAGCCTAGGAATTTTTTTATTTAAATTCAATTTGGTTAACCTTTTTTAAAACTTATTTTACCTGTGCAGCCATTAGCAATTAGAATTGCCATGAAAAATAAGTCTTTAAGAAATATTTCTGCTAAAAAAAAAAATATTTCTGCTGAGGAGATATATGCCACAGTGTAGTGTGGCACTGAGATGTTTCCAAGAAAGAAAAGGATTCTTTAATATAGAAATTAGGAAGATAATATTAGAACAATATTCAGTTGGTAAGGGTGGTATGCATAGAATTTTTCAAAATAAAGCTGAACTTTTAAGAGTACATGGTCTAGGGCCAAACTCAAACAGGATAGATATACTTAAAAAGGAAGAAAAAAGGATAATGAGGGAAAATATTTAAGTTCGTGATTCAAGGCATATTTCAAAACTTTTGCATAGCAAAGGAAACCACCAGCAGTACAAAAATGTAACCCACTGAATGGGGGAAAATATTTGGGAGTGATATATCTAATAAGGGGTTAATATCTAAAATGTATAAGAATGTATATAACTCAATACCAAAAAAAAAAAAAAGACCAATCTGAATAAAAATGGGCAGAGGACTTGCATTGATATTTTTCAAAGGAAGCCATATAGATGGTCAACAGACTCATGCAAAGATGCCCACGATGACTTATCATTTGGAAAATGCAAATCAAACCACAATGACATATCATCATCCACCTTACACTTGTCAGAATGTCTAGAATCAAAAGACAAAACATAGTAAGTGTTGGTGAGGGTGCGGAAAATAAGGAACTCTTATATTCTGTTGTTGGGAATGTAATTGGTATAGCCGCTAAGAAAAACAGTATGGAGATTCCTCAGAAAATTTAAAATAGAATTACAGTAGGATCCAGTAATTCCACTGCTGGGTATTTAACCAACGAAAATGAAAATGCTAATTTGAAAAGTTATATGCAACCCTACATTTATTGAATCATTGCTTACAATAGCCAAGATATGGAAGCAACCAGTGTTCATCACTAGATGAATGGATAAGGAAGATACAGTATATATATACACAGTGGTATATTACTCAGCCATACGAAGAATGAAATCTTGCATTTGCAACAACATGAATGAACCTAGAGGGTGTTATGTTAGATGAAATGAGTCAGACAGAGAATGACAAATCCCATGTGATTTCACTCATGTGTGGTATCAAAAAAAGATAAAAATGAGCAAAAAACCAAAAAGCAGAATTAGACATAAATACAGAGAGCAAACTGATGGTTGCCAGAGGTGAAGCAGGTGAGGGGATGGGCAAAATAGGTGAGGGTGAGTGGGAGATACAGGCTTTCAGTTATGGAAAGAAGAAGTCACATGAATAAAAGGCACAGCATAAAAAATATAGTCAGTGGGGGCACCTGGGTGGCTCAGTGCGTTAAGCCTCTGCCTTTGGCTCAGGTCATGATCTCAGGTCCTGGGATTGAGCCCCGCATTGGGCTCTCTGCTCAGCGGGGAGCCTGCTTCCCCTTCTTTTTCTGCCTGTCTCTCTGCCTACTTGTGATCTTTCTGTTTCTGTCAAATAAGTAAAATCTTTAAAAAACAAAAGAATATGGTCAATGATATAGTAATGGTATTGTATGGTGGCAGATGGCGTTATACTTATGGTAAGCATAGCAGCATAATATATAAAATTTCTCAGATCACTATGTTGTACACCTGAAACTAATGTAATATGTGTGTGAACTATACTCAGTTTTCATAAAACAAAATACTAAAATATTTTTAAAACTGAGACATTAAAAATTTTATTAAAAAGACATCTTGGGCCCCAAGATGTTCAAATAATTTTAGGTTTTTTAATTGCCTTTGGAAGTCTTTATAGGTTTCACAAACTCAATATATGTATTATTAATAAATTCAGGCTTCCTACCTTAAACAGTCATTAACTATTCCTCTGCTTTCGCTTTAGCTACATATATTCTCTACTTAAGAGGACAAAGGTATACCATACTATAATGTATGCTGGATCCCATCCTTCTTGTTCTCAAAACACATTAACAGCTTTATGTTGACAATAAAGAGGAATCTCCTAGGCCTGAAAATTCTCGTTTTCCTTTCTGTAAAATCTCAGGATAGATCTTTTCCCTTTTATTCATCAATCTCCTTCACCAAAGTCTACCTT
>CM052797.1:59870982-59904532 GCA_028533885.1 Nasua narica | reverse complement strand
AAGGTCACAGTGACCAAGATGAGGAGGTTTCCTAACACAATTCCGGCATAGACCACAGAGAATCCTAGGAAGAACAGAATCTGAAGATTCTGAGATTTGGAAAGTCCCAGCAAAATGAACTCAGACACCACTGAATGGTTTGCCCTTTCCATGTTGTCAACTTTATCCCATCATAAGCAAAATGAGTGAGAATCATGGGCTGAAAAGTTGTAGTTACAGGAAGGATGGTTCATGTTGGTGTCTAATTTTGATACTTAGACTGGGTACTTGAACTTAAAGCAGCTCCCACTTTTGGGGGGTGATCTGTTAGTCAGTGATTCTGAAATGGCCAAGAGAGTGTGCCAAATAGCAAGGAGAATTCAGAATAGACATTTCTGAAAGACAAAAATAAAAACAGCACATGAAATCATCATCATATTGTGAACTTGGAATCTGAAGACCTCTACACAATACCTAGCTGAGCTACTCATCGAGCGCAACATAGGACAAGTATCTCCTTTCTGGGTTTAAGTTTCCTCCTCAGTAAAGTAAAGACAACCGGACTATATGCATCTTTGTGCTATAAAGATCTCCATAGATAAGATAATGATCATGGTGGGTTCTACATTCACAGAATAATATTGATTTTCTTAATCTGGAAATGATACATGTAGAAAATACAGCAAGGATTCTAAAGACCTATATTTTGAAAGAGATTCTGGTAAGGAACTATTAATTAAACCTTAGATTAAGTCTTACTTGTAAGTTTCTGGGTCCCAAGAAATGTATCACATCTTCCCTGCTCCATTCTTGCATGAAACCCTCACAGCTTATGCTAGTATCAGTGATGGTCATTGCACACTTTGTTAAGAGTGAAACCATGTAATTATATATATATACACCATATATTATATTATTATATATTAACCATGTATAAATTATTCATTCAACATTTAAGCAGATTTTAAGTAGAAAGTACCAAGGATGCACAGGTCCACAGAGAAACAGAACTGTATTTATTTCATTTTAAGTTTGCATTCACTCATTCACTTGTTAATGGCTATAAAAAGGATTGCTGCTTGGGCTGTGCATTTTTATTCAACACAAGCTTCAAAATGACAAAATGAGGTGGCTTGATTTATGTGGATAATAGAAATACAGTTCTTTCAGTAGAGTCATCTAAATTTATGCCATAACTTTCCCATCAGCCCATGCTTATAACAGCACTGGTTTTACTGGTTTTGTTCTAAAAAATTATTTTTCATCATTAATGGTTTCTCAATTACCTAGATTCTTACAAAGCTCCTTCAGTAAACAAAGCATAGCCTTCCTTTTGTGTCATTATTACTTACGAGAGTGGAGAAAATCCTTTCAGGAGAATGTGCCTCATGTGAATCCCGGGAATAGCCTTGCATCTCCTTATCTTGTACTCCCATCAATTTCCTGCAATTTACGTTCTCAATCATCAGAAACAGAAGGAAGAAGCATTATGATGCTGTACACTGTTTCTCTTAGACACTCTCGTGGGTACATTCATTCAACAGAGGATGTATTTTTCCCCATATACACATATCCGCCAGCCAATTTCCTACTCTGAAAACCTTGGATTGATGCAAAGTGTTAAGTCTTATTAATACGTAAAGTTGTTCCTTTCTGTGTCTACGAAGGTTACATATCCTTTCAGTTTTATGGCTAATCCTTTAAGGATACATACTAATGCTTTTTGAAATCTCATTTTTGAAACTGCATTTCAAGAGAATAGGACAGACATCAAATATACATGAAGTAGTTTATACACATTCTAGCATCTGGAATACTGCATGACTACTCAAATATCAATTGAAGGAGTGAATGAATGAAAGAAATATATAATGGATATTCAGGATCTAGATTAAAAACAGAGTTAAAGCAAAATCCATGTGAATTAGGAAATTTTAGCATATTTTTAACTGTCAAATTGAATGTGAGCAATTTTAAACAGAAACAGAATAACTATTCTAAAAGAAAATTGTTAGATGTATGTATTTTTCCCTGATTTACTTTAGAAAAAGATCAAAGTAGCTTATGCTAATGGAAGAGAAAACATGCCACACATAGCAGAAGGATAACTCTTAACAGTTTGTTTCCTGGATAGCCTTTGAGAAAAGTAATATACACATTAGCACAGTGTGTGTGTGTGTGTGTGTGTGTTTGTGTGTCTGTGTGTGTGGTTTGGGTATTAGTTTATATTTACATTTACATGCTTTTTATTAAGATAATAGTGTTCAATACTATTTACTGAGAGAATAGTGTTCATATGCATAGTTATTTTCCTTGGGTTTTTCAGTACATTAAAAATAAATTCCTATGAGCACATGAAAATCTACGGCATTTTACAACTATATAGAATTCAATTTTGTTGATGATGCAGAATGTAATTACCCACAAATACAGTTTTCTTTAAGGAATTGAACATTACTCATAAAATTGTTTTCATCCTATTACTGTCTTCTTTAAAAACCTGCAATTACCTAACTCCATTATCAATCCCCAAGTTCACCAAAGCATTCAAAATCAGTCTGTCAATCACTCTAAATATCCAATACTGTTTTCTAAAAACAACCTCATAGTTTGCTGCATTCCCCATCCATATTTTCCTATCTCTACATGTTTTTTTCTTTTTAGGTAGATGAATTTCTCTGTCCATATAACCATTTTTTTAGGGACACCTTGAGGCTTCTCTTCTATATAATAAAACTTTCCCTTGTACAAAACCCATAACAATCTCCACTGTACTTATGGTCCATTTCATGTGTTCTACCATTTACATATTCTCCAGGTATACCATGTGCATTAGGTATTAATATTAATATTCTGAAATTAAAGTAACACTAGAACAAGAGCTAGGCAAATCTGTTCTAATCCGAGTTTCCTCATTTCTAGTGTTGTGATTCTTCTTTCGCCAGATCATTTTTTAAGCTCCTGGAAAATAGACAAATTACTCATATTCTCCACAATACACGTTATAAAGGCCATCAAGAGAGATGTTGATGAAGTGAGTAAAAACAGACAAATATTTAACAAGAAAAACTTAAGACTTATGTCTCAGCCATTTTAATCAGCCATTTGTTTGAGATTCTCAACGCGTACTCCCTTGCTTACTTGGGTAGTCTGAACAATATTTTTCCCTTTCTTTCAATGGGTTAGCCTCACACGATTTGCCCAATTTTATATAATCTAATCACAAATTAAGAGCTTCAAAAATGTTGCTACTATTGGACTCTGCTTAACTTCTAGAAATCTTAAATATGTAAAAGTACTTAACTTGTAGGCTCACACATACTCCTTTCATCACTACTTATAAATAAAAAGTATTGAAACTCTCTAAATAGTTGATTTATTCAGTCCCTATGTTAAAGACCTGCTATGCTTCATTATGCAATACACCGAGGATATTTATGTGCTAATTTTAATCAATTAAAAGGAAAGGTTAATTGGTCTATGTAGAACATTTTAAATGATATATATTAATGAGGTAGGAAAATGTACATAAAGTATTGGTAAACAGAAATAACCCAAATATGAAATTATTTACAAAGAATGATTAGACCTTTAAAAAAATGGTGAAAGCATGCAAAGTAAGAAAAAAGAAAACAGGCACTTCAAGAGAACACACTCAACTAATAAAGATTGAATTGTACTTTTTTCCTACTTCTATCTTTAAATTTTCATTATTGTCTATTACTTTATTAATGAAAAGAAAAATGCCCACAGAATAATGGAGCTAAATATTATTAGACCTACTACTAGACTGAAAAAAAAAAAAAAAGCAAACGGTTGCTTTAAAAAAAAACTGACAGTAATGAGGTCACATCAAAGGGACACAGGTGTCAACTGAAAGAGCTCCCAAGGACCAAAGCTAGAACAAGTGGAATAACCAAATTAATAAAGTAGTATTGGATTATAACCCAGAGTGTAAAACAAAAATTCATGAATCTACACTGGTATAATAATTCAACAAATAAATAAGTGGAGAAGAGAAAATTTTCCCATGCAAAAGAATTCCAAATAATTTATGTAAATATTTCATGTTCAAAGAGGTGAAGCATAGCACCCCACTCCTTCAGTGGTCAGTGTGCATAACTACTTCCTTCCAAAGAGGACAGGATGAGAAGGGAAAAGGTAACTTGAGAGTAAAGAAATCTGACAAAGACTGCCTCAGCCTGGTGATAAAAGTCAACATTAGCAACAGTGATTAGTCTCATTGACATTATGTATCCTTTATAGGATAAAATGGCACTTACCTCTGTGGACTTCCTCCCCATATCTACAACCCCAGTATAATCATTAGGAAACATAAGACACATTCCAAGGCAGGGGCATCTTGTAAGATACCCAACCAATAACAGTCAAACTTTCATGGTCATCAAAAATGAAGACAGTCTGAGAAACTGTCACAGCCAAGAGGAGCCTAAGAAGACACGAAGATTACATCTAATGTGGTATCCTGGATAGGATCCTGGAAGAAAAAAAGGACATTAGGTAAAAACTAAGGAAATCTGAATAAAGTATGGACTTTAGTTAATAATAATGTATCGATATCAATTCATTAGTTGTGAGAAATACACTGCAAAAGGGGAAACTGGATGCAAGGTATATGGGAACTCGATGTACTATCTATGAAATTTTTCTGGAAATCTAAAAATAAATCTAAATAAATATAAATATAAATCATACATCTAAAAATAAAGTTTGCTAACAACAACAGAAAGGTTAAAAAAAGAAAGCAAAACTTTTTGGAATAATGCACTAGTGATATATGACTGTGGAATAGAAAGGTTTATTGAAATTCAAAGAATTTTTCTACATTTTTTGTTTTGTTTCTGTTTTGATAGTTTAACTTGCACCAATCTATAATTTTCCTTTAAAACACATTTTCTTTTTTCTTTAAGGTTTTATTTATTTATTTGAGAGAGAGAGCAAAAGAGGGCATGAATGGGGGAAAGGGCAGAGGGAGGGGAAGAAACAGGCTCCCTGATGAACAAGGGACAAGAGAAAAGAGAAAAAGTTTATATTTTCAAAGCAAACATTAGGATTATCTGACCAGCCTCATCCTTTCTCACAGAAAAAAGTTCCTTAGCTTTCTTCTTACTGTAAACAATTTCCTGGGTATTCTAAAATGTCTGAGGAGAAAGATATATAAACTTTGAAATCAGCATTTTAATTCTAATGTATAGACTCACATGCCGTTAAACAGTATTAGAAGTAGGAATTTATTTACAGGAGATCATAGACATCAAATTATGAAGAGAAAAGCCAAACTGTGATTGATCTACTAGTTGCCTGGTCTACAGAGAGCAGTCTGTCTGACTACTTGAGAATATAGGAGTTATTTATTCTACTAAAATGTATTTTTAAAAATGTACTTGTAATCTTAAAGCAATTAGGGCTTAGATCAGATTTGCCAAAAATCATGTTCTTGTCCACATGATGCTAGTCAACTTAGCTGACTTTTATTTGTCTGCAGGATAAACTGAAGTATTAGGACTGGTAGGTTTATAAGCACAAGGAATAACATTTCTTTGAAAACAAATGCAAAATTTCATTCAGCCACTTCCTGAGGAGGCACTGTTTGACATGGATTGGAAATACTCTCAAATGTTTATTGGTAATGATAATGACATCATGAAGTTTGACATGGAAACTCTAGAAGATGGAAAACAAAATCACTTGTAAGTGTATCAAAGTGTACTCAATTATTTAATTTGCCCAACGTAGTCATACTTATAATGAGAATATGCTGTGTGTCTGTACAACAACTAGAATGATGCCTTCTAGAACTCTCTAATGTTATCACAGTGTTTAGCTCCTAAAGGACTTTCAACAATTCATTCTACCTATGAACAAAGAGATTAAAAGCCAGTATCTAGAAATGGTTTTATATTGTTTTCCCATAGCTTCCCCTATGACTTACCAGTTCTACAGTGTTTCAGAACACTACTTGAGTCAGACACATTGAAACCTGGAGAGCTTCTCTTTCCAAAAATAATGGTATTTTCCTAAAATAATGACAAATATGAATATTTTCTCTAAAAAGAGTCATATATATTCAGAGAGTAGTGATAAAGAAATGATGTATTTTGAGACCTAACAATACCCAACTGATGATCAAATACCAATGGGAATTATTAAAGATGCCATGTTGTTTTCCCTGAGGTACAACAGAGAAAACTTTTTCTGGCATTGCATGTTTACAAAATTGATGTGTTTTATCAAAGAAATATAAAACCACTATCAGATCTGGAGTGCTCTAATATGAAAACTTAATTGAAGAATATTAAAAAGGATTAATCATAAACATATGCCTACCATTTAATATATACTAACCTCAGGCCTGGCACTATTGTAAGGATAACTGGGGCTATCAAAACAGAAGATATAAAGATAGAAAGTTGGGGAAGTGTAGTCCCACCATTTCCTTATTCCAACCTCCAGTGGAGTATCCCTTTGTATCCAGTTGAAAAATATCTTTACCCAATACAGCCAGCCAAACCTTCATGCCTCTCCACTACTGTTTGAAGCAACTTTGAATTGCCTATTTCCATTTTCAATGAGACCACTGCTCCAAGAGTAATAGGACAAGTGATATAGGGGTGCCTGGGTGGCTTAGTCGGTTGAGGGCTGACTCTTGATTTTACCTCTTGATTCTGGCTCCAGTCATGGTCTCAGGTAGTGGGATCGTGCTCTGCCAACCAGCTCCACACTCAGAGCAGAAGTCAGCTTGAGGTTCTCTCTTTCCCTCTGCCCCTTCGCCACTAGCAATCTCTCTCTCTCTCTCAATAGATAAATAAAATCTTAAAAAAATAAAAAATAAATGTGATATAGCCTTGTAATCCAATGTTTCTTGGGTCCTTTTTGTAGATTAGTAATAGTTGAATGCCTTTCTTGATGAGAGGAATTGCTCCCCATGAAATACACTGATAGACTCTTCAATATTATAAACCTTTCATTGTATTCTTTGTGGCTGTTTCTGTAAGACTATTATGGAACCATGTATCACAGCCCCTAACTCAGGGAATGAGTGGGTGAGCACTGGCATGCTCTGCTCTGGGGAACCCTGAGGGGGCTGCACAAATTGAGAGCACAGCTCCTGGCTGGGTTTGCCAACACTTGCCAAACAAACCCAAATAAACTCATGGCAAGAGAAGCCAATAACTCAACAGACAAGGGTTTGGAAAAGAAAGAAAAACTTAGTTCGGGTGCCTGTAGCTGAGTGAGGTAGCAAGCTCAAGCCTTACAACAGACCTTTCTGCCTGCAAGATGGACACCTAGAGTTTTCTAGGAGAGGTTTAGGGGAATACCTGCAAGACAGCAGGCAAGGAGCACTTATTCACAGGTGGTGGGGGCACTATGAGTTTTTAGTCCCTGATCATGTCCAGGGAGGAGGGTGGTGGTCTTCTAGGTATTTCACTGCAATGAGACAGGGATTTTTCAATCCAGAGGTTGGAATGTTTCAGTCATTGTCAATGCCTCAAGATAGTGCAATAAGAGGTAACTGTTGGGGCCTGGAGTTGAGCAAGAAGGCTTGCTAACAAGAGGATTAGCAAATCCTAGCACGGAGTAGGTCTCAGTTCCATTGAATTCCCATTTTTAGACCATTGGGGCTTCTGGAAGGAGTCCAGTATAATCCATTTGCTGCTTCTGTGCAGGCCCTTGTCTTCAGAGAAATCTGCCTAAAATCGTCAGATGACAATCTCCCTATGGACACTGAGTTAAGTCCACACTGTTCAGACTAATGGCTTTGAGGGTAAGAGAGAAGTATGTCCACTGGTTCTCTGCTTGGATGTTTCCATGTCATTTTATTCCATTATCCCCAATAGCTGGTTCAGGAATCCCTGAAGCATCTCACAAAAACCTTAGCATTCCAATCTCATGCCTTGGTACTACATCTTTTTTGGGTGGTTTCTACATGACTGACTTAATCTTCCTCTAAGTTCCCATGAATGTGTGTATGACTGCATGCTTGAAATGACAGTGGTTTTAGTTTCCAATTACCTATAGCCAATTTATTTGCCTTAAATTTACTTTATTTAAATTTACTTAAATTATCGCATTCTGGTATCTTTCAATAATATTATATTATTTCACATATAACATAATGAACTTCTCTACCCTCTTATCTCTGTACTATATTGTCATGTCATATTTTTATTTGTACATATTATAAATGTAATAAATTGTTATTATAGCTTCATTTAACATTTCTGATGGCCATGAAATATTTAATCTTTTATTTGCACAAAATGTCTTTATTTCACCTTTAAGTTGAAAATCTTAAGATAATTAAAAACCTTTTTAATTATCTTAAAAAGATAATTTTGGTATAGAATTCTACTTTGAGAGGGTTTTTTTCTTTTCATATTTTAAAGATAGTGTGCATAGTTTCTGAAAAAAGTCTAGAATTGTTAATATCTTGTTCTTCTGTCTATAATGTATCTTTTTTCCTCTAACAGATTTTAAGATTTTATAAATTGCTCATTTTCAGCATTTCTTGTATGTCTTGAAGTTATTTTCTTTCTTTTCTCCTAATATATTCAAACCTAATTTTGTTCTGTGAATTTGTACTTTTCATTATTTCTTCAAATATTTTTTTCTGTCATCCCTGAATCCAGTACCACATGTGTTAGATCACTTGGTATTTTTTATAGGTCACTGAGGTTCTGTTAATTTTTTTCACAATATTTTTGGCTTTTGCTTTAGCTTAAATGGTTTCTATTTTCTATGTAGGGATTTGATATTCTTTTGTCTTTGAAATGAAATTTATCATTTTCTATATTGTATTTTATAGCCCTAATTTTATAGCCCTAAAAAATTCCATTTGATTCTTTTTTATATATCTTTTATTTTTTCTCTCATGTTTATGTTTTTGTATTTAGAATCTTTAAAATTCCATCATCTATGTACTTTTAAAAATGGTTTTCTTGGTTATGTTTTTCTCTTGGTTATCTTAACTCTTCTTGCAGTTTTTATTAATATTTTATATCAAAATTTTATATTTAAATTTTTATATTTAATATTTATGTTTGTGTTTATTATTACTCAAATGGGATTTATCAGTGGTTCTTGGTAATACTTGGGGATATTTTGGGGTATCCCATATGGGGACTACTACTGACATGTAATGGATAGAGGCCAGGAATGCACCTAAATATCATATATTGCTCAAGACAGTCTCCCACAAAAGAGAATAATTAAGACTAAAATGTTAATAATGCCAAGACTGAGAAACCCTACCATACATTATGGATATTACATTACTGCATTTTTTTGTGTATTTTCAAAATAAGAACATTGTTGGAAATATGTACTTGAAATGTTTTCTCTGGTGTAAGTCAACTTTTAATTTTCTTTTTTTTTTTTAAGTTTTTATTTAAATTCCAATTAGTTAATATACAGTGCAGTATTAGTTTCTGGTGTACAATGTAGTGATTCAACACTTCCAAACAACACCTATTGCTCCTCACAACAAGTGCACTCCTCCATCCCCACCATCTATTTTACTCATTCCCTCACCCACCTCTCCTCTGATGACTATCACTTTGTTCTCCATGGTTTAGAGTGTTTCTTGGTACGCTCTTAGCAAGTACTCACAAGCTTTGGGCCTAAAGAGGTAAGTAGATACTTCACAACAGGAAATATTCAAAAAGTTAATAACCATATGAAAAGATATTCTACATCATGAAGAATCAGGGAAATAATAATTAAGCCACAATGAGGATTCTAATGTATCTAAAAAAAATTGCTAATATTAAAAAGGCTTCAGAATACCAAAGTCTTGTAGGGATGTAGAACAACCAGAACTCTACACTGCAGGAGGAAGTGTAAATCAGTACAACCACATTGCAACTCTCTGGCACTCTTAAAAGACATGCCTACCTTATGATCCAGTAATTCTACTCCAAAGTATATCTAAGACAAATGAGTGATTAGGCCCATAGGAAATATGCAAGAATGATTATAGAAGCTCTGGAAATAATACATGAACCCCATTAATAAATACGTTATTTTCTTAAGTGTCTGAGCTACAAATGTATGAAGTAATCAATGGTGAAGTCATCTATTCAGAGATGACAAAAATGAAGTAGTTTTAGATATTGCTGACCAAGCTGTTCACTGAAATAACAGCATAATTAGACAAAGTAGTTGGTTGTATAGGCCATAGGCCATTTGTTGACTTCATAAACACACGCAGTCCAATGTAAGAAAAAAGAAACTGGTCAGCTATTGCTTACCAAGGAAGAGATCAAATAAAGAATGACAAATTGCTTTCATTTTAACCATGAAGTATTCTGGCACAAATGCAGTACCAACAGAGCTTACAAATCCGAAAGGAACTAATTATAGAGCAAAATTAGAAAGGTATCAGAAAGATTTGACTCTTAGGAACCAGTTATTTCTAGTAAATGGTACACTTCTATTCACCTTTACTCAGATGATAGGATTAATGAAAGAGACTTTTGTGACCATCAAAGTTTTATAAGAAGTTTTCTATTTATCTCATGTTTCTAAATTCTTCTTTGGACTGTGGAAATTCAAAGTTGTCCACATTTTAAAGAGACACTCAGTTTGTATGTCTGTGTCTGCTCAAAGAAACATGGTTATATTGTTTGGTTGATAGTGCCTTCTTTCTGTCTCTCTCTCTCTCTCTCTCTTTTTTTCATGTTCAATTAGCCAATGTATAGTACAGCATTAGTTTTTTGTGTTTTTTTTAAGATTTTATTTATTTATTTAACAGAGGAGAGAGATCACAAGTAGGCAGAGAGGCAGGCAGAGGGAGAGGGGAAGCAGGCTCCCTGCTGAGCAGAGAGCCTGATGCAGGGCTCGATCCCAGGACCCTGAGATCATGACCTGAGCCGAAGGCAGAGGCTTTAACCCACTGAGCCACCCAGGTGCCCCATAGCATTAGTTTTTAATACAGTGTTCAACAATTCATTAGTTGGATATAACACCCAGTGCTGGTCACAACATGTGCCCTCCTTAATATCATCACAGGGTTACCCCATCCCCCTACCCCCCTCCCTCTGTAACCTTCAGTATGTTTCCGGGAGTTCAGAGTCTCTCATGGTTTATCTCCCTCTCTGATTTCTTCCCATTCAGTTTTCTGTCTCTTTTTCATGGGGAAAAGCTACACACTAATGAGAGATTCCAAATAATCTAGCTTGCCAAATATATGGCTTTTAATTGCTCAGGGAATTCATTTATAAGATGCAAGTTTTCCCAGGGTCATTAATTGACAAATTCCTCATGTTGTTTTCTGTGGTTTCAAAATAAAAGGGAGTTCTCCTTCATTAGAATGGGGACACACAAAAGGAAGAAAGTGGGGGCCAGTGAAAAACTCCTGAGTCTCAATGACTTCCAGTGACAACTCCCAAAGCAAGAATAAGGTATGGAGAAGAAAAGTTAAAGATTTTTATAAGTTTCCATTTCATTAAATAAATTATTTACTTAAAAATTCCAATTTCAAATGTAGAACATGTTTAATATATAATATTTGTGACAAATCAAGAAATATAGAAAAATACATACCAGATATATAATTATGCCCAAGTAAAGCACTAAAACACTTTGATGCGTGTGACCGTGACGTATATTTTACTGAATTAAACTCTCTTTTTCATATACTCAACCATTATTTATATATTTTCTTAAACATTTTGTATTTTACCTTGACTTATTTTTATAAAGGGCTCTTGAAATTTTCCATATCAACATGTAAGAATTTGATATGAAGGACATAAATATTTGGCTACTTTTCTCTAGTTCAGCTTTTGCCTCTTAGAATTTTGAGTATGTTTTTGAGGTAATAGAGAGCTTGCTCATCTTCACTGAATAAAATCTATTAACCTTAACTTCTGTGGTTTCTGCCTTTGTCATGATCCTAAGCCAATATTATAAAATACATCAAAGCATGATATTCACTTAAATATTTCTCTCTATCCTTCATTATTTGAACTATTATTTATATATTTAAAGTATTTGAATTCATTTTTACTTAAGACTGTGTAGCTCACCAGCCTATTTATTCCCAAGTAACTGCAACTTCATCCTAAACAGTGTATTTTTAATATAGGACTCTTTTACTAAAGTCTCAGGTTTCTTATATCTGTTTATTATTCTATCTATTATTAGGAAGTTAAAGTATCATTTCATTACTCTAGCTTTGTAACACATTTTAAAATCAAGAGATTTGTCTCTCTCGTTGTTGTTTTCAAGGATTGTCCTGGAAATTCTCAGAGGACACTTTGAGGGCTGGTGGGAAAAGGGGGTAGAAGATGTCTTCTCGCCTTTTATGGTGAGTTGCTTTGTTACAAGTGGATATATGATATAAAACATGTTTCCAATCCTGGCTATCTGTAATGGATTGCCAAATCCATAATATCACCTTTAGTGCTGCTGCAATTATAAATGTTTTAGGTAGTAGATGATAAACTAGCATAGCCTGTTACTATCACAAGTTGCAAGTTACACATTGTTGTGTAAGTTCCTTTATAGCTATATGTAACATAAATGATTTTCTGATTTGAAGTCCCCAAATACCAACTACAGTTTGGGGAGCATTTATCCAGGGCTAGAATCTAATTCAGCTTTATTAAATTTTACAGAACTTGACTTTTAAAAATTGGAATCTGCATTAACCTTATAAGCTAATATACCCAGAGGTAAGCACTCTTGATACATTCATGCATCTATGTTTCTCTGAGATTTGTATGAAATTTGTATGTGGGTACATAATTATCCATAAAAATATTATAATAATTTATTTAAAATATAATGATATTTTAAAATTTAATAATATATCTTATAAATATCTCCATATGAGCACATATAAATTTCCATTTTAAATCATTTCATTAATGACAGACTTTGGAGGAGCTTTCCAATTTTTGGTTATTAAAGATAATAGTACCAAGTGCACTCGACAATTTTTCTTTGAAAACTTACACTACAGGTGGTGCCTGGGTGGCTCAGTTGTTAAGTGTCTTCCTTTAGCTCAGGTCATGATCTCAGGGTCCTGGAATCAAGCCCTGTATTGGGCTCCCTGCTCAACTGGAAGCGTGTTTCTCCCTCCCCCATTCCCTCTCTAGCTGTCTCTCTGTCAAATAAATAAATAAAATATTAAAAAAAAGAAAGAAAACTTACACTATAAATAACAGAACTAAAGTTACTCTCTCTCTCTTTTTTTAAGATTTTATTTATTTATTTGGCAGAGAGAGAGAGAGCGAAAGAGCGAGAGAGCGTAGAAGTAGGCAGAAGGAAAGGGAGCCTGATTTGGGACTCAATCTCAGGACCCTGGGATCATGAGGTGAGACGAAGGCAGCCGCTTAACAACTGAGCCATTCAGGCAGCCCATGAAGTTTCTTTTTTAAAATGTCACAAAACTTGGGGTGCCTGGGTGGCTCAGTTGGTTAAGCGGCTGCCTTCGACATAGGTCATGATCCCAGGGTCCTAGGATCAAGCCCCACACTGGGCTCCCTGCTCAGCGGGAAGCCTGCTTCTCCCCTGCCTGCTCTTCTCTCTGACTGTGCTTGCTCTCTGTATCTCGCTCGCTCTCTCTCTGTCAGATAAATAAATAAAATATTTTTTAAAAAAATCAATAAAATAAAATATTGCAAAACTTAAATAAAAAACACAGTGCCAAATTTCCTCCAAAAATATTGTGCCAAAATACAAAAAGGGGAATATAAGAATTCTTAAACTACCATTCTTACAAAAATGAATTTATTGTTTTAATCTGATGGATAAAATCATGTATTTTATTATTTTTACCTGCATTTCTTTAATTATCAATTGGGTTGAACACTTTTGTGTTTAAAGATATTTGTAGTTCTACTTCTGTGAATTGCCAATCCAAATGATTTCTCCACTTTTCTAGGGTTTCTTAACCTTTTCTTACTAAATAGAGATCAGGTCTTTGTTTCGTTTGTTGAAAATATATTCTTATCTCATATTTTATGTTCACTCTTTTTATTTTTTCACTTTCAGAAAGTCAACTTAGTCTTTACTTCATAGATTCTAATTCTTACATATCAAAAATGTTTTATCAGCATCATTATATTAAGATATTTACCTGTGTTTGCTTTTACTCATTTTGTAATTTTATTTTTACAGACATAAGTCTTTTACATCCCTGAAGTTTATTTTCAAATGAAAAATGAGGCTGGGAATCTGACCTCCTCATCCCTGATTGCGAATTAGTTGTCCCATTATCATTTACTGAATATTTTCCTTACTGACCCCAAATTCTAACTCTGTTATATATCACGGTTACATATGAGTTTATATGTAGGTTTGGACAATACTTTCTATTATATGTTGTTTTTTCTTTGTGCATTGGGTCCCCATTCTTTGAAATGCTGTAACTCTATAATGTTGTGGAGTAAATAGTGCATAAAAACAAACAGCACTATGTCCCATGGCAGCGTCACATGTCGAAAAGGCAGAATTTAGTAGGAAAACTCACAAGTAAAACTTTAGCATGGCTCTTCTCTTCTTTCATCATTTCATGGAGAAGCTAGCTGGGGCTGGGTCACTGCTGCATGCAGCCTTGTAACATGTCCTGGGAAGGTGATTTCACCTGCTCCATAGTCTACTTTTCAGTCAGGCAAACCTAAGAACAAACTCAGAAGGAAAAATTAAAATGCCGAACCTTAGAAGCTAAGCAATATGAATTTTGAAGTTAGCTTTTTAGGAGAATATGGTAAAGCCAACTGTTGGCATTTACTGATCTTGTAGAATTATAATATCAGGAAGAGCCTCTTTTCTAAAGGACCACCAGCACCCGTTAAATATTTCAGTGCAACCCTCCTGGCTCAACAGTGAACAGTTCTGCTTGTCTCTCCACAAATGTGTTTTACTGTTATTTGTTGCTGTCATCATCAAGTAGAGCTTTTCTGATATTTTCAGTTAAATTGGTTTATTTTTAGGTTCCTGCGCCAACACCAAACTCTCCTGTTCTATAGCTTTATAGGAGGTCTTGCTATATTATATTATAAATCCTCCAGCTTTGTTCTTCAAAATTGCATTGGCTCATCTTGGCCTTTTGCATTTTGATATACATTTTAGAATAAACTTGACGATTTCCAAAAGTCACCTTGGATTCACACAGGGAGTATGTTGAATATATATATCAATTTAAAGAAACCTGACATATTTATAAGAAAAATGACCTAATATATCTCTTCATTTATTAGATGTCTATTTTTTTGTTATTTTTAAATCATTGTTTACCTATATCTTTAATATCATTAATTAGAAATCTCCTAATATTGAACCTTTTTTTGCATTCCTACAATAATAGTGGTTAGAGTGAGAGCTAAAAAAAACCACTAAGATTTGTAAGGAAGGGATTGTGTAAATTTGTGCAACCTTTGTTGAGAATTTGACATTATCAGTTTAGTTGAAAATGACCTAGTAATTCTACTTCTAGTTATATAATCTTCAAAAATTCTTTCCCATGTAAATAAATATGTAGATATACATTAAATGCACCTTTTTTTTTTTAAATTGGAGTATCCTTGACACACACATATATTAGTTTCAGGTATTCAACACAGTGATTCCACAAATCTATATGTCATACTATGCTCACCTCAACTTTAGCTACCATCTTTCATCATTCAACCCTATTACAATATCATTGACTATAGGCCCTGTATTTTACCTTTTATTCTTCTATGACTTATTCATTCCATAATTGGAATCCTGTGTCTCCCACTCCCTTTCAACCATTTCGCTCATCCTCCCACACTTATCCCTCTGGCAACCACTAGTGTGTTCTTTTATATGTGGAATCTAAAAAACAAAGCAAATGAATAAAGAAACAAAAAGCAGAATCCAACCTATAAATACAGAAAACAAACCAATGGTTGCACTATTTTTATAATAGCAATTCCTCAGTAAAAATAAATTTTTTTCTCAGAATTTTGTTATGATAGGATACCATCCATTTTTTATAAGCCACACACAAAATAGTAAGATGATAAGTGAAATCTACCTATGCCAGTAGTTCTTGTTTCATTTAAATTTGTGACACAAAATGATGAAAATACAAAAAAAACCAAAATGATGAAAATACAAATATTTATTAACTCTAAATAATAGTATGAATATCTCAATTAATTCTTAAGACATTTCAATATATTTCAAAACTACATTTTATCTATTTCTATGAATGAGGTTTTCAGTCAGATATAAACTCTTTTGTGTTTTTTTCCAATTCTTCATTTTTTTTCAGATGTCATATTTTTTTAAGTCTCAAAAAATTTACTCTGTTACTACTATCTCTTCATGGATATCTGTCTACCTTCCTTGATATTTTGCTTCAAAATTTCTGGCTGGCATTATTCATGCCTAAATGGGTGTCATTACACATGGGTTTGCCTTAGTCATCTAGAAGCACATGAATCTGTTCCCTACAGATATTCCTTTGTTTATTAGAACTCTACAATCTCATACTCTCTTACAAATAATATGGATGTTATACCAAATCCATCAGGATGTTTAGGCAATTGACCAAGCGAAGCAGTAGGAAACTAGCAGCAAGGATCCATTTATGCCATATCTGAGCACTGTACCTTCCTATCTATTAAATTCATAGGCCTGGAGGTAAAGTCAGAGCCCATGGGAGAAGACCAAACATCTGAGCCTTTTCTCCACCTTATGGAAAAAGAAGGTGAAAAGCCACCTCAGTTTGGCCAATCACAGATTCAAGTGTCTAAAACTCATAGTGTTTAGTTTCACTGCTCATCTTTCACAGAACTGACTCCTAGATTCTCCATGTTTTATATTCCATCTACTTAATTTCATTTTCTTGGTCCTGCTTTTCAGGTAGAAAATCACTTTGGCCTCTTCTTCACTGATATACAATGTAGGAAATAGATTTCAAGATGGAAGGGTCCTCTTCTTTGCCCATGGACAACCAATAAATCTATACCTTATCCTCGAAAAAGGTGGCAAAGAACTAAATTCTTTCACCAACTCAGATACTCGCTTTTCTCAAGATTTCTGCAAATATGAGTTAAGTAGTGCCAATCATAATTTTCTTCAAGTGTCTTAGTTTATAGCAGAAATTCCTCCTAAGCTTTGCTAAGAAATTCTGTCTATTCTTTTTTAAAAAATTTTTGGATTCAATGTTGTTCAACACTTTTGATTCTTTTTGCACATTTCACTGGATTTTAGGGGACAAAGTTAAGTGTATATATATTTCATCTCTCAACTTTAATTCATAGATTTTAATCCATTTTGATTTTGTCTTAGGTAACATATGCCAACAGCCAAACAAATGGAGAAACAAAATCACTCCATGGTGTCTGAGTTTATTTTGTTGGGCCTCACAGAGTTTCGTGAGTTACAGATTTGCTTTTTCTTGTTTTTTTCCATTATCTACATAGCCATTGTATTAGGTAACCTCATTATAATCTCTGTAGTAAAACTGGACCCTCACCTACACTCTCCCATGTACTTCTTACTGGCCAACCTCTCCTTTATTGATATGTCCCTGGCCTCCTTTGCTACTCCTAAAATGATCTGTAACCTAATTAGTGAATATAAGGCTATCTCCTATGAAGGCTGCATGGCCCAGATGTTCTTCCTTCACCTTTTAGGTGGAAGTGAGATGATGTTGCTGGTAGCCATGGCAATTGATAGATTCATTGCCATATGCAAACCCCTCCATTACAAAACTATCATGAGCCATCGTGTTTGCATAGGACTTGCACTTCTGTCCTGGACCACTGGTTTTGTGCACACTATGAGCCAAATGGTGTTCACAGTGACTTTACCATTCTGTGGCCCCAATGTTGTGGATAGCTTTTTTTGTGATCTGCCTCAGGTCATCAGACTTGCTTGTACTGACACTTACATCTTAGAATTATTGGTCATTGGATTTAGTGGACTACTTTCTTTGTTCTGTTTCATCTTTCTGTTCATTTCCTATAGCATCATTCTGATTACTGTCTGGCATCGCTCCTCCAGTGGGTCTTCCAAGGCTTTATCCACTCTTTCAGCCCACATTACAGTGGTAGTACTGTTCTTTGGACCTTGCATCTTTATCTATATATGGCCATTCAACAGGGTAGCCATAGATAAGATCCTTTCTGTGTTTTACACAATTTTCACTCCCCTTTTAAATCCAATCATCTACACATTCAGGAATAAAGACATGAGGAAAGCAATAAGAAAAATAAAGACCAAGCAAGTGAGTTCCAGATCAACCTTTTAACTGAAACATTACAATCATCAAAGGCATCATCATCATTGTTGCCATTATCATCACCATCCAAAGACACTGAGGTATTCAATTTTGTATCAACCATAAGTCACATTTTTTGGGAAATGGTAATCCTTCCCTACACAAGTATACATATGCAATAAAATATCCTGAATCATGCATCCAAATACAAACTATTCCAATATAATCCTATTCCTATATGTTGTAATTTTCAGTTTTTTATAAAATAAATGGGATTCTAAAAAAGTATTTATTGAGTTCTAACCATGGATTAGGCACTTTGTATGTGTTTTCTCTTAACTTTACAGCAATGATAATAGAGCATATTATTAACATATTCTCAGTAGAAAACTAAGAATTATAGAATTTAATGAACTTGCCACTGTAAGTACTAGACTGAGAATCAAATCCTCCCACTAACTTCAAAATCTATGCTTTTATAATAGATTTTATATCTAAATTGTAATAACATTCATAAGTTTGTCTCCCATTCCCTTTTACACGCTTTCAGTAAATAACTCTTTCCAATAAGAGGATAAAACAATTTCCTACTGATCTGAAGGTCGAAGTCACCAGCCATTTCAGTCTCTTTATACCTCTGATTTAATAGAACTTATTAAGCCAAATGAAAAGACTGATCACTATTATCAAGGTATACTAGAATTAGTATTACTCAGTAAGGTAGGGAAATCATGTATGAAGTTCAAGTGATTCATCTGTGGTGCCTCATAATATTTGCTTATCAAGTAGTAAAAGCAAATGAAAATGTTTTCCACAGTGGCTGCATCAACTTACATTACCAATAACAGTGTACAGGAATAACATTAATGGTGACTGGGGTGACTACATATATTGTGTGAGCACGAAGTAATGTACGGAACTGCTGAATCAACATACTGTAAACCTGAAACTAATATAATATTGTATGTTTATTGTATTTCAATAAAAAAGTAAGTGAGAAGGGCATTACCAATAAAATTTTAAATTTAATTCACTCCACCAAGCAAAGAATCATCATTATTGGAGCTATTAGATCAAAACAAAAGAAGAAAGAAATTGGAAGTAAAAGAAAACAACCAAGGACAACTGAGTCTCATGACCCATTAGTAGGAAAATGATGATTATAGTAACTAAGAATATTTTCCTCCTGAGTTGTGTATTATGGAAATTGTGTTTTTATTGTATTTATTAAAAAATTTCAAATTCCTTCTTTTCTCTTATTTTTACTCACCAAGATGTTGATGAGTAATTTTACCATTTAGTGTCTAGGTTATAGAATATTCCCATGCGATTATGACTAAACTAGAGGAGATCCCAAGATTATACTGAGATGGATATAGTAACTAATGAGAATATTTAGCTTTATGATTGGAGAAAAAGGGGAGAATATCTTAATTTGTATGTAGGATAAATGATTATTTAGGTTGAAGCAACTGTCATTGATTGGAAGTTTAAATAAAGGTGGAATGATGTTCATGGATGTGGAGCAACCAAATGGAAAGATGATTCTGAATGTTTCTCTTTTGACTCTCAGTCCCTTATTAGCTCCTCTATAGTCCTCTCTCTATAGGAGATCGCTACAAGCCTGAAAATTACATTTCCTGAACTCCCTTGCAAACTTATTCCTATCAGGTTCTAGCAGTGGGAGACATTAACATGATATTGGAGGGCAAGAAAAAGGGAGAAGCCTTACATTCCTCTGCTTTGGGATCAAGCAGCAGCAGTATTGGGCAACTGTGGACTCCAGAATTATTTTGGGGGCTCAGCAGCACCAGCAAGGTTGAAGGATCCAAGTTTCATCAAGTACATGAGCTCTTATCTTCTTACTCAGTAATAGGATAGAGGTTCCAACATCACTAATGGTGACACTGATCCAGCAGCATTTATGGTTTCTGAGTAATGTCTCTTCCTCTTTGCTCACCCAGCCTTCAAGGTGGTAGTTGTAAATACTTACCCTCAGTAATATCATTTTCTCCTTTGTGTGGCTCATTTCTGAGCTGCAAATTTTTATTTTTGACTTTCTACGGACCCATCCCCTGGATATCTCGAACACATTTCAAGCCCAAATTCTAAAAACTAAATAAGTTACCTACCTTCCCAAACTGGTTATTTTTCCTGCACTCCCTATTTGAATTAATAAGATCGCAATCAGATTAATGGTCCAATCTAGATGCTGAAACTTACATTCTATTACATATATATTGGTGCACTTAATGGTGCCACCATTCTTCTGAGGCTCTGTTCACTTTTCCTCATTTTCTGTTTTACAACTGTTCTTAAGATTGCATAATTGCCCCAGATGTATCTTCAAGTTCACTGGTTCTTCCTTCCGACTGCTCACATCAACTGGTGAGCAACTCTAGTGACTTCTACATTTGAGTGACTTATTGTACTTTTCAACTCCAGAATCTCCACCTTAAAAAAATATTTTCTATCTGCTTCGATAGCCTCTACTTGATGAGATATTGTCATCCTTCCTCTACTTCTCTAGACATGCTTTCCTTTAGTTCTCAGGATGTATGTATAATAGCTACTCTGAAGTTTGTTTTTTTCTTTTCTCCTAAGTGAACATTGGAGTCCCCACAAAAGCAGTTTCTGTTGACCTTTTATTTTATGGATGGGACATAATTTTGTGTTTCTTCATATGTCTCCTCAGTTTTGATTAAAATTTAAAAAATTTTAAAAATAAATTTTTTATTTATTTCTTATTTTTAAAATGTTTGATTTATTTTTGAGAGAGAGATAGAAAGAGAGAGAATGCATGAGCAGGGGGAACAGCAGAGGGAAAGGAAGAAGCAAACTCCCCACTGAGCAGGGTGCTCAATCCCAGGACCTAGAATCATGACCTGAGCTGAAGACAGATGCTTAACTGACTGAGCCACCCAGGCACCCCAAAAGTAGACATTTTTTATAATGTATTGGAGCAACTCTGGTTACTGATCCCTCTCCTCTCCAATATTGATGTTATTGGAATTATTTGATCAGTTGGTTATTTAGTTCCTTGGCTGAATCAACTCTGAAGTATATTGTCCCTGCAGTGTATAGCCTAAGATGACCCGGCTCAGATTTTTTTCTTGTTTTTAATCTCCAGCTTGGTTACCTTTGGGACATCATAAACGACTTACTGTTTGGTGGTTTTGCTTAAGTCTCCGAGGCCAGGTAGAATTTTACCCTTAACTAGTAGACATGTTGTGTGGCTTAGAGGCAGCTATCACAGTTCAGAGTTTACATTTTTGCCCCATATTTACTGAGGAACTAATAGCTGGATACTCTATCTCTAGTTTTTCCTGAGAGGTGCACAGACTTTGGCACTCACACTGTCTTCCTGACTAACAGGAATTTGCGTGACTTTTTTTTTAAAAGGTTGGCTTCCTAAGAGTTGCTCTTGGTTTGGTGTTGCTCATTTTTCAGACAGTAGTTTAGTTAGAAGTTGTCCTTAATCTTTCTGTGTCCCTGAGGCTTCCACCCTTCGTTGATAAAACTATGTGTGGCTTGGAGAATATTTTCATTTCTATTCCATGCCTTTGTCTGATTTCTCCTAAGTGGGTATAGCCACTGAATACACACAGGCTCTCTTATCCCCAGGGTTGACTGTGATCCCAATAGGGTATCTCTTGTGCCTGTCACTATCTTTTAACTTCAGTTTGCTATGTAATTTGCTTTCTTGATACCACTGTAATGATGCTGTGAGCATTTTCTTAACTGTTCTTCACCAGGAGCTCCACTGTTGGTGACATTGCTTTGTTACATGGAACTTTTCAAGCTCTGTTCTAAATAAAGCCAAGCACCCTGAGATAGAACTATGGAATTTTTCATCCTTATGGGATGCCTGTCCTTCTGTGCAGAGCCTGGGACCACTGTACAGGAGCTGAGGGCAGGGACAGCAGCCCATTTCTCCCTAAGTGACACCCTCCTGTGTGCGTGGGCACTAGGGGAGCAAAGGTCCTGATCATCTCAACTTTCCCTTTCTGGCATGAATTTCAACTCTAGGTAAGCTGGAGGATAGGGGTGCTAAGGAGGGCCTTGGTGTTCTTAGCCTGCCAAGTCTAGATTATAGTTGTTGTTGTTTATTATTCATTGCTGTGTTAAGAACATTTTTAAAATAATTGCTATTTTTATATTTCATTTATTTTTTTAACAATTTTATTTATTTATTTGAGAGAAAGAGGGCATGCAAGAGAAGAGGGGAGGGGCAGAGGAAGAGGGAGAAGCAGACTCTCTGCTGAGCAGGGAGCCTAATGTGGGAATCGATCCCAGGGTCCTGGGATCATGACCTGAGCCAAAGGCAGACGCTTAACCAAATGAGCCACCCAGATGCCCCTATGCTAAGATTATTTAGCATGAGAACCACCCTCTTAACAAATTTTTAAGTACACAATATAGTATTGTTATTCTTAGGGACACTGTTTTACAGCAGAAATTCGAGAAATAATTGATCTTGCAGAGCTAAAACTATATACCCATTGAACAGCAAGTCCCCATTTACTCCTCTGTCCAGCCTCTGGCCACACCATATTAACTTTCTGTTTCCATGAGTTTGACTGCTTTAAATACCTTATATAGGTGGAATCTCTGTTCTACAAGTAGATGTGGAATGGGGAAAGATAATCTCACCATTTCCTTAGTACTCACCTGGAATAAAACATCCTCAACACTTAAGTCCTTATCATTCCAGGGTAAAACCCAAGAACACAATGCTAGCCTGAATCATGCAGAGAGGGAATCCCTATTCACCACACCCACCTAGAGCAGAGTACCCAGAGTAAAGCAGAAAAGACCTTCTACAATATGGAGCTCTGAAAGGAGACATGGGGTGGGGGGAGGCTTAAATGCTAGACTGCTATTCTTAGGATTTAAGAGATTTTCTTAAATGACCATTTCTCTATTTTCTATATGATTTGAGTAATTCAGGAGACTGTACATTATTGTTCTCTATAAGTTTCACGAGTGAAGTGTTTGTTTTGTTGGGAGAGAAAGTCTACTAGGCTCCTTACTCTGCCAGTCCAAAAGTTCCTACCTTATTTGATTCTGATATAGACCATCTGCAGACAGTGTTACAGAACTTACTGCTTACTCTGTTCAATGTGTCATCATTTCTGCACACTCTGTTAACAAATTTTCACAATTCTACCAGATAATTTAATCAGAACCTTTTCTCCATTACCCTCCATGGCCTTAGGTTATACTTTCATCATTTTTTATGTAGATTATTAAAATAACATAGTAATTACTTCACAGCACTACTACCATCAACCCATGAAAACCCAATTCTTTCCAGTCTCTATTTCACCATTTCAAGCAATCCTCACTAATTACAGAATACATTCCAAACTACTTTGATATTTAAGACCCTTCAAAGTTCTTATTCTAACCTAACTTTCTGTCCTCATCAAAAACTCTCCCTTCTCTGGGGACTCTGAGAAACAAACTAATGGTTTTAGAGGGGAGGGGGACTGGGAGTTGGGTGAGCCTGGTGGTGGGTATTAAGGAGGGCACCTATTGCATGGAGCACTGGGTGTGGTGCATGAACAATCAATCTTGGAACACTGAAAAAATGAAATTAGGGCACCTAGGTGGCTCAGTTGGTTGAGCAACTGCCTTCGGCTCAGGTCATGATCCGTGAGTTCCGGGACTGAGTCCCACATCGGGCTCCCAGCTCCACGGGGAGTCTACTTCTTCCTCTAAACTTCTCTCCTCTCATGCTCTCTCTCACTTTCTCTGTCTCTCAAATAAATAGATAAAATCTTTTAAAAAACAAATAAATTAAATTTAATTAAAAAAAAAACTCTCCCCTCTTCACCCTTCAAGTTGTCATGTACTTCAAACATACTAGCTATTTTCTCTTCATTCAATATGTCAGAATACTCTATGCTTCTATATCTCCCTACATATAATTATCTCTGCCTAGAATTTTCTTTTTGCGTCTCTGTGCAGCCAACCAATGCCTACCATTAAAGACAAAGTTGCCCTTTTGGGGGAAAGATAGCCTCCTTTAGAAGAAATTTGCAGTTTAGGGTCAGTATTGAATAATAAGATTCTGAGATCCTTGAGGACAGGTTCCTGACATACAGTATGGGCCCAAGAAAGTTTGAGACTTGCTGAGTTCAATACTTACTTCAAGGCCTGACTTTAGCCATTTGAGAACTAGTTGTAAAGCATTTCCTTATATCTTAGAGAAATGACTGCACTCTAAGAACTTACACAGCTAGAAAACAAGTTTAAAGTTAGACCATCAAATTTTGTCTCCAGAATTTTCTTTAGAAGAAATCAAAGGATAGTATATTCAACACAGAGAGTTGAGGGATATTAGAGAACAGGAAGCAAATTCACTCAATAAATTAACCAAAAGTAAGAAATTAAATGAAAAGTGAATGCTAAATACAATCCTTACCCCCAGGGAATATACAGTAATGCAATTGGGAATATTGAACATTTGAAGACAGGAAAGAAATACTTGAGGAATCACAGCATTTTACCCTCACCAGTTACAGAGGGTGAATATTCATTCAAGAAGTAAAGAACTGCTACTTTGGAAAGTATGGGACCAGGAGGAGTATTAATTGGGTCAATATCCATTGTTGAACCAAAAGAGAAGATTGAGTTAAACAGTCATTACAATTTATTTAAACCCATTGTCCCAAAGAGGGTGAAAGGTGGCTGTAACCAATTCATCAAGTATACAGAAAAAGTGTGAACATTTATTTGCCTTATCTTGAAAAGATAAGTAAGCTTCATTAATATTTAATATTCAGATCATTTTTGGTACTCAAAATTAATCTGTATAATACCTGGTCACAATACTCATGATACTTAAGTTTGTCTGACAAAGTATGAGTTAATCAAAAGACAGAGAGTTTTAGAGCAGTTCACTTCAGAGTTATTTGCTTTGAATACATTTCTATGGATTATAGATTAGGTGTGGGGGGTGGGGGGTGGGGGGGTGGGGGGAGAAACTGTAATGAAACTGGTTAGTCAACGTTGTCTTAATATTGTTGACAATTCTGTAAAGTTTCTTTTTATGAGTATTTCTGTTTAAGCTATTTCGCCTTTGTTTTGAAATCCTTCCCTTTTAGGAGAAAATGTGACACTTGTGAAAAAGCTTGTAAGAAAGCCCCTCTTCCGCGACCTTTTTTTTCCCTTTAAACCTCCTTTAAATGACAAATCTAGGTAAATAAGGTTGTGAATTTTTATTTTTGCTTTGTTTTTAATGAACATTTGTCTTTCAGAATAGGATTGTGTGATAATGTTTAAATGTTAAAATATGTTAAATGTGGGCGCCTGGGTGGCTCACTTGGTTGGGTGACTGCCTTCGGCTCAGGTCATGGTCCCGGAGTCCCGGGATCGAGTCCCATATCGGACTCCTGGCTCTGTGGGAAGTCTGCTTCTCCCTCTGACCTTCTCCCCTCTCATTCTCAGTCTCTCTCTCTCTCTAATAAATAAATAAAATCTTTAAAAAAAATGTTAAAATGTGTTAAATGTTAAAATGTTAAAATGTGTGATAATGTTTAAATGTTAAAATTGGGAGAAGGGGATACTGAAGGATTATGTTATTTTATTTTAATTTGATTTGTTCTACAAAACTTTATAAGAAGCTTAAATAAATTTGTGTCAATAAGTCTTGAAGATAATTTTAGTTATAAAAACTCACATAAATGATTATAAAATGATGGGGTTGACAATTTTACACATAATATGAACTTTTTGTCAGCTAAATCACAAAGTAAAAGAACAAGAAGCTATGAGAACTGACAATAAGCTGGCTAAAAACATTCCAAATTATTAAAAAAACATTATTTTACTATATGGATTTACTTCCATTATTATTAACAATGAATTTGACAATCTACACTGTACCTTGATATATTAGCTAGTGATCATGATAAGCAAAACATTTAAAAACTAAATATAGAATTCATAAAGCTCCATATTTTTTGCAGTATTAATACTCACCAGCTAATAAATGAAAGGTTTAAATTTTCACTGAAAGTATTCTTGAGTGTTTCTTAATAATAGCAAAAGGATAAAAGCCACATTCTCCTGAGAAAATACTTCTGTTTTTAGCCACTGTAAAAATGGCTTACACAAGCAGTAAAACAATAAAATGCATTTCTTATCAGCAAACAATATCAAGAAGTACACAGAAAACTACTTCTAATGATTTCAAATTAAATGATTTGTGGTAGAATCTGAATTGTCTAATGGGAAGAAGTTTTGCATTATACAAAAGTATGGATGATTTTAACATCTGTATCTAATAATCTTTCATCAACTGTAATGACTCCTATAATAAACATGATGTCTATAACGAAAACCACATTATGTTTGGTGAATGTGTTAAGTGGTGAATTTGACTGGAATTAAATAAGAACTTGCATATAAGGGACAACAATATCAACCAATTTGGAAGTTATTCACGAAAACCTTTGTTGGCAAGTTATTGAAACAAACATTGAAGCCGGTGGTACAAGTACACCAAGATCATCAATTATGATTAACTTTATAAAAGCAATACCTCATAGAACAAGAATTTATGATAATACTTTATAGAAAAAGGGACAATGATTATGAACTATTTTGTGCCATATAGATATTCTTTGAAAATCACATAATTACTAAATTTTAATGAGCATAAAAAATAGTTGTATCATCAATGTATCATTTCAAATTTTAAATTAGCATAACTTATTTTAACTTTGTCTTTTAAAATTTCTACTTCCTGAATATATGAATGTTGTACATAATATCTGCTGTCAGTAAATTTATAACATATAGAGATCTATTTTTATGCTGAGGGTGTTATGTTCAGAGAAGCTTGGAAATTATTCATCTAAAAAATTACTCAAAGTTATTAGAAGGAAGGCAAGAGGATAGCTTGGAGTAATATGAGGGAAAACAAGCATCCATTAATTCAAAGATGTCTAGAATTCCTATAGTACAACCAATCAACGAACACTCTCCCACCCAGTGTAATCAAGCCAATGCTCAGAGAGAACCAGAGTGTGTTGCAGGCCCAGAAATTAAGTGTAAACTTCTCTTCTGGTCATGCTAGGGCAGTAGCCTCAATGCCCTAGCAACTCCCACTGAAATATAGATTCCCAGAGCCCCAGCACAACTGCCTCAAAAGTGATTCACATCTTTATAAAAGAAGAGGATAGTATATACATTCATATACAGAGCACCGCAGACAGTGAAAAGCAGATTTGTAATTTTGATTATCCCCTTGAACATATTGTTCTTCATACTGTGTCTTTAGAACAGGTAAGTGGAAAATCATAGAGAACTAATTCATTAGAGGTTTAATATACTGAAGATGGTATTTTAATTGATTTCATGTTGGCTGGAAGGAAAAAGTTTTGAGATATCAAATTCTCTCTCACTGGGAGATCACATTACTATTTCATAGTGACCTAAGTTAAGAATTTTTATAAAAATATAAAGAATATATGCTCTCAACACCATATTGACAAATAAAACTTGTCAGTAGATGGTTAGTGATTAAAAATGATGACAAAAATTAAGCAAAGCAAATTGTGAGCATCCAGTTAACTCATATTAGCATTGAAAACAATGTGATAGCTAAAAACTCAATTTTTTCTTTTAATCATTTCAGGTACTGATACGACATGTAAATAAGCACATCATAATGAGCTGGAGAAGGAGCAGGTGAGGGAGAATTAATGACCAGAACTAGATAGCTAGAAAATCTCTGTATAAAACTGACCATTACAGCACAAATACAAATGAAATGTTAAAGAAATAAGAAGGGAGAAGTCCTGGGGCAACTGGATGGCTAAGTTGGTTAAGCATCCAGCTTTGACTTCAGCTCAGGATCTCTAGTTTGTGAGATTCAGCCCTACATTAAGCCCCCCATTAGACTCTGTGGTAGCTGGGGAGTCGGCTTTGGAATCTCCCTCTGCATCCCTCCCCCCAGCTCTCTCTCTCTCCCTCATAAATAAGTAAATAATAAATAAATAAATAAATATTTAAAAAGGGAGAAGTCCCTACAAAATGTTCATATTCAAGGAAATGAATGCAAATATGAATAATTCAGGAAACTCAATTATGAGTACTTAAAATAGTATGGAAAATATCAACAAACTTCTTTAACAAAAACAGAGAATGCAAGCTTCCAAATACATAAGATAGTCAAAAATCCAAGTCAAATAGGGGACATTAAGAAATTTAAACTTGGGGCACCTGGGTAGCTCAGTCGGTTAAGTGTCTGCCTTTGGCTCAGATCATGATCCTGGGGTCCTGGGACTGTGCTCTGTAGAGGGCTTACTTCTCCCTCTCTTTTTGCCTCTCATACCTCCTGCTTGTGCTCACTCTCTCTGTCAAATAAATAAATAAAATCTTAAATAAATTTAAACCTAAGTTGGATCAGATATACAGTATGTCATCAACTATCTCATAGCAAAATATATTTGAGTAAAAGCAGCTGGATAGTATCAGAAAACTGTTTAAAACAATGAAACTAATATATTAACAATAATTTTAACTTAATAATAAAAGCAAAAAATGTATAATAGTTGGAGTTTCATTGAATATAATTCATATACTCTCAAACTTACCAATTTTAAATACACATTTCAATTATTATTATTTTCACATAGTTACACATCCATCACCACAATCTTATTACAGATCATTTCATGGCCACAGAAAGAAAAGTCTGCCCACTTACACTCACTCCTCAGCTCAAGGTGACCACTAGTGCACCTTCTGTTTCTATAGATTTGTGTTTACCAAATTTATTTATATGATTTCATATAAATAAAATCACATATGTGGCCTTTTGAGTCTTGCTTCTTTTACTTAGTATGTTTTTGAGATCCTTTAGTACTTTAGTATAAGTATGCATAAATTTTGAAAAACATAAAATCAGTCAAAATTGAAATTTTTCTTTTTCCTTAAAGTGCTGACAATGAAAACAAACATATTTACTTGACTAATTATATATTTTTTAAGTTTTATTTAAATTTCAGTTAGTTAACATACAGTGTACTATGAGTCTCAGGTGTAAATATAGCCATCAACACTTCCACACAACATCAGGTACTCATCAAGACAAGTGCAAGCCTTAATCCCCATCACCAGTTTAACCCATTCCCCCACCCACCTCCCCTCTAGTAACCCTGAGTTCACTATAGTTAAGTGACTCACTTATTTTCAGATTAATTAACATATATTATATACACGTGAGGAAGAGCAGAAACGCTCATATCCAACTACTTAAAAAAGCAAGTCTTGGCATGTTCCCTTCCTCATAGAGGTTTATTTGGAGAATTCTCTGGATTGTAATCTTGGATTTTCATGAATGATTCAAATTCAATGCATGCCATCTTGGTGCTCATTCTGTGCCTGGCTAGAATCTTACACATACACCATCTCACCTAATACCACATCTCTTTAGGGTGGTCCTACATCTAAGATATAGGAAATTTATTTAATTACATGGACCTAGACTTTTCATTTGCTAAATAAGATGTAAGAAATAAATGACTACAAAATTCCTCCTAGTCTAATATACATTTATTTTTCCTTCAATTTCCTCAAAAGGACATCATAAATTGAGTAAAAGGGATTATAATAAAATGTGCAGTTGCTTATTGAAGAGGAAGAAAATTTTCTTCACTAGCAGAATTTCTGTCTAAACTATATTATTTATTTCCTTTCATTTATATTACTTTTGTTCACTGATAATATAAGAATAGGTATTTTGAGTGTAGAAATAAAGAAATAGTTTAGAAACTTGCTTGGGAAAGGAAGGAGAGGAATAAAAGAAACAAATGCTGGGAAAGCTATTGACATAAATGAAGGCCAGCTTTCTCTCTAAATTAAAATGAAAAGGCAAGGGTGCCTGGGTGACTCAGTGGGTTAAGGCCTCTGCCTTTGGTTTGGGCCCTGGTCGCAGGGTCCTGGGTTCCAGCCCCGCATCCAGCTCTCTGCTAGGTGGGGAGCCCGTTTTCCCCTCTCTCTGCCTGCATGTGATCTCTCTCTCTCTCTCTCTGTCAAATAAATAAATAAAGTCTTGAAAAAAAAAGAAAAGGCAAAATAAAGCTGTAATGTAGGTTGTATTCATATTAATTACATTACACTTAACTACATTCATTTCATATCCAAGTCTTTCTGTTGTCTTTGTATCATGGGACATGAAATTTCATGGAGCAAATGTATTCATTCCAAAAGTGTAGCTGGCATATTCATTTCATCTAAAAATCATCAAGACTTGCATTTCTCCAAAGTGCATCTAATCTTTAAAATTACTTTCACGAAGGCCTCCAAAGCAAAATTTCTGCTCACTCACCTGATAGTCATGAAACACAGCCCTTCGAAAAGGGTGTGCTGGGTGGCTATCCTCTGTGTCTTCCAGACCCACCGTCATCATTCAACATCTGCTCTGTCTACTCCTGGAGGTTGGTCAACAAGAACTTCATCACTTTCATCTTTATTTTCATTAGTTTGTAGGCATCATCCAGTTCTTAAAAATATCTAAGATAGGAAAGCAATTAAGGGAATTAAGGCTGGATAATGGTGGTAGGACATTTTGACAAGGACCTGAGTAGAAATAAAGACAAAGAGAAAGTTACCCATCATTGGATAAAAGAGAACAGACACTTCCTACGCACTTTCCTATCTGCATTCATTCCCTTTTCTAAATATATCACTCCTCCTACTCACTGCTCTTAAGGTTTTCTTTCTATAAATCCTCACATATGCTTTAAGTCTTGTCCTTTTTGTAATTGACCATGAGGATTATGTTTACTTTTTAAGTGTTTTGAAGACAACAAGTAAGCCTAAAGCCCTGGCTGAAAGTTTCACTTGGAATTGGTCTCCATTCTTTTAAAATTCTTATGGTATGTCACATATACCATGTACTCACTTAAATATTTTTATTTGGTTTATTCCTATTTTTTGTCTGATAATTATGTATCTCTAGATTGTCTCTCAAAGTAATTTATTCTGTATAAGAAAATACAGTGTAATTAACTAAAAAATAGAAGGATTCCAACATACCTGTTGAAGCATATTTCCTAATGAATCCACATGGAACATATGAATTCAATCAATACTTGATAACTCAACCATAAATATATATTCCTTTAATTTTGGAGGCAATATTTATATTAATATGGACTCGATCCATGATCAGACTGACAGGGCTTGAATATCAGGTTTGACCCTTGTTAGCTGCGTTCCTTTAAGTCGTTAAAAACTTCTATACTATAGTTTCTTTATATGCAAAATGAAGATAGTAATACTCCCCTAATGGGATTGTTATGAGCATTGAATGCATTAATGTATGTGAAACACTTAGGACAGAGGTTAGCACATAGTAATCACTTAATAGTTATTGATCATTTAATCACTCTAGATCCTATGAACAATATCTAAAAAGCCAAGTAAAGATACTTTAGTATAATAAGTTACAACCAAAGGAAAATCTATGGTAGGGTTGAATCATTTCATTATTTATTTCTTAACCACCACATACAGAGATTTACACACAATCCACACATTTCTTACCATGACAATAGTAATACAAGAATTGAGAAAATAAGCTCGTAAAGATCTAAGGATGAGTCTATTTTTGTGAAATTCCCAATACACCATACAATAGGAACTAAAAAGCAAATTATTATTATTTTTTAAAGATTTTACTTATTTATTTGACAGAGAGAAATCACAAGTAGGCAGAGAGGCAGGAGGAAGCAGGCTCCCTGCTAAGCAGAGAGCCCAATGTGGGGCTTGATCCCAGGACCCTGAGATCATGACCTGAGCCAAAGGCAGAGGCTTTAACCCACTGAGCCACTCAGGTGCCCCTAAAAGCAAATTATTTTTAATGAACTAAAAGACTTTCTTTCCTTACAAATTAGCCCCTACATTGTGTGTGTGTGGATATGTGTGCACATATACATTTTCTTTATTGTAGAAATTATTGAATGATCAATAAATGACTTCAGTAATGCAGGACAATACAATTTCCTAATCTTCCAAATTCTATATTCCTTATATATTGTTGTAACATGATCTCAAGAGGTGACAGCAATTGTGATAATAAAAGGCAAATAACTACTTATCTAATTTATCTAAATGAGCAAATTAGTGACAGTCAAGATCAATTGATAAAAGAAATCATTTGATAGAATAAAACAATAGAAAATAAAATCTCTACTCCATCAAATGCTTTTTAATTGCTGCATAACTATACAAATATTATTTCAAAGTGATGTGACCCATAAAACAATTTCAAATTATAGATGGTAATGCTGATACATTTCAAATATATTCTCACATCACCAACTATTGTCATCAAATAGAAATAGGAAAACATAAGTGCAAATTGTGACTTTACTTTTTTTTATTCTTTTTTTTTCCCCTTAAGTGGAGCCTAACATGGGGATTAAACTCACGACCCTGAGATCAAGACCTGAGCTGAAATCAAAAGTCAGACACTTAACCAACTGAGTTACCCAGGCACCTCTTTATTTTCTTTGTATAAAAGAACTTCTGGAACCTTTCTGCATCAAGTAAATGGATCTTAAAAATGGATCTGTAGTGACTGAGTTTATTTTACTAGGATTTTCTGGACGATGGGAACTTCAGATTTTCTTCTTGGTAATATTCTCCTTAATCTATAGTGCCACTGTGTTGGGAAATACTCTCATTATGGTCACAGTGACAATTAGTTCCACTCTTCATTCTCCCATGTACTTCCTCCTTGGAAACCTCTCTTTTCTGGATATGTGTCTCTCCACTGTCACCACACCCAAAATGATCACAGACTTACTCAATGAACACAAGACCATCTCCATATGGGGCTGCATGACCCAGATGTTCTTTATGCACTTCTTTGGCGGTGCTGAAGCAACTCTTTTGATAGCCATGGCCTTTGACAGATATGTAGCCATATGCAAACCCCTTCACTATAGGACAATCATGAGCCACAGGCTGCTGAGTGGGTTTGTGATATTTTCATGGACAATTGGGTTTGTACACACCATGAGCCAGATTGTATTAACAGTAAACTTGCCCTTCTGTGGCCCCAATGTCATAGACAATATATTTTGTGACCTTCCCCTTGTGATTAAGCTTGCTTGTACGGACACATACACCCTGGAATTCTTTGTCATTGCTGACAGTGGGCTGCTCTCATTCATCTGTTTCATCCTCCTGCTTGTCTCCTACACTGTCATCCTGGTCACTGTACAACAAAGATCATCCGGAGGGCTCTCCAAGGCTCTGTCCACACTGTCTGCACACATCATTGTGGTCACTCTGTTCTTTGGACCTTGTATCTTT
>CM052797.1:59845302-59870482 GCA_028533885.1 Nasua narica | reverse complement strand
AAATACTGTGCTAACAGAAGCTGAATAGATTATACATAATATATGGTTTCACTCTTCTTATGTTAGAGTGACCAGTGCAGAACCATAATCTGTTCAGAAAACCATAAACTATTTTAATCCACACTTACTACTAGTAAAGCACATAATGATAATGAGTGACCTACAGCAAAATAAACATTTGAAATCATTCAGCACTTGTCCATAGATATTCAATATATATTTATTAGTGAAGAAATAAATATTAAAAAAATATGGGGAACAGTAATAGGGATAATTTTAATAGATATGATATACTAATGACATTCATAAATTTACTATCATTAAATGAGGTACCAGCACAAATCATGAGTGAAATAATGTGAACAATGAAAAGGTATGATTCTAATCTCTTGATCCAATGAGACAAAAAATAACAATAAACAATTAAATTGGACAGTAGAGTGAATATAAAATGCTAGAGAGAATATTAAGATACCAGAGGGAAGGAACCAATGCAAAAACAATTTCAGTAGAACTAAAAAGGTAGCCTTGAAACCAACTGTTCCAACAAATACCATACGTATGCACAGTTGCTTTTCAAATCTCAATAAATAAAAGTAGAAGAAGCATATTTCTTGAGTTTAGGTACTATATCATGTAACTTTTTCTTTACAAGTGCTTTACATGCACTACACTTAGATTTGCCTCTGGAAAGCTTATAATCCTTGTTTTAATTATCAGTTAAATCTGATTTGGTTGTGAGTGTTGAGGAGGGAGCAGTGTATGCTAAATTGGGAATCCCATACTCACTGATGGTAATCTTAAGTATTCTCTCCTAATTCAAGACACCAAGGTTTCTTGTTTCCTCTAGGCAATAGTTTTCTAACTGTTCCTTAAGCACTGTATAAGTTCTTTCCTCCATCGAATGCATTCTCTACAAGCACCCAGAGCGATGTGATTAAAACGCAATTCTCAATGTTTCTTTCCTGGCTAAAACTATTTTGTGGCATTAACACGCAGGTTCATATCCTTCACTGGCCTCAAAACCCATCTTGCCTCTGGAATTTAGCTCTAACGTACTTATTTTTTCCCCCATAATGTTACATCACACTGACTTTCTATCAAATTCTCTGAAGTGTCAGGCATCTTAATTTAGGACTATTTCCAGGCTGTTCCCTTCACATAGGATGACCTTCCTTCACTTCTACAGCCAGCTAACTTCCTCCTAGAATATAGAACCTGGATAAAATACTACATTTAAAAAATACATTTTTAAGGATTTACTTATTTATTTATTTGAAGGGGTGAGGGGCAGAGGTAGAGGAGGAGAGAGAATTGCAGGCAGACTCCCTGCTGAGCACAGGGCCCAATGCAGGGCTCAGTTCCATGACCCTGAGATCATGACTTGAGCCAAAATCAAAAGTTGGAAGCTTAATGACAGAGCCACCCACGCACCCCTCATAATATTACATTTTAGAACACTTTTCTTGTATGTTCTTGGCCATTTTAGATTTCTTTATTTTACTCATTTATAGCAATGCTGCAATTTCCATCCTTTGCATAAATTATTACAATAGTTATTTATATACTTATAGGTTAATATCAGCTTTGTCTTTAAGCTATAAATTCTGTGTATCTCCAGTATCTAGCTACATATTGGTACCCAGCAGTTCATACATACTTAATGAATGAAGAAAAAAAATGAAATATTCTAGCTGAATAATATTCAATTGGACCTGCCCCTAAGGAATACATGCACTTTTCTGTGAGGTATTATCTGTGAAAATATTAGAATACATAAGGGCATATATTGCTAACATATTTTAGTAATTGAATTACAGAGATGAGAGCCTTGTAATTAAAGGAAAGGAACAAATATCATATGATTTCACTTATATGTGGAATTTAAGAAACAAAACAGATGAACATAGGGGAAGGAAAAAATAAAGAAAGAGGGAAGCAAACTCTAAGATACTCTTTTTTAAAAGATTTTATTTATTTATCTGAGAGAGAAAGAGAGAGATCAAAAGTAGGCAGAGAGGCAGGCAGAGAGAGAGGGAGAAGCAGGCTCCCTGCTGAGCAGAGAGCCCAATGCAGGGCTTGATGCGGGGCTTGATGCGGGGCTTGATGCGGGGCTTGATCCCAGGACCCTGAGATCATGACCCATGCCAAAGGCAGAGGCTTTAACCCACTGAGCCATCCAGGAGCCCCTAAGATACTCTTAACTACTGAAAACAAACTGAGAGCTGATAAAGGGAGGTGGGTGAGTTATGGGCTAAATGGGTGATGGGTATTAAAGAGGGCACTGGGTGTTATATGTAAGTGATGAATCACTAAATTCTACACCTGAAACCAATTTTGCCATTTTTGTTAGCTAACCAGAATTTAAATAAAAACTTGAAAAGAAAAAAATGTAAGGAAAAGGGACATGAAATATATGAAAAATTTCACAGAAATGGAAGAGAAAAATAAAGCAAGTTCAGAATATTGCTATGAAAATTATATTCAATTCTAACACAGTAAACTCAAAATTTCAGTCTTATAACACACCCTATATTAAATAAATCATAATCATTTATAAGGGAAAATATATATTCAGTAGTGGATGGGATTATACTCCAACTGATGAAACATTACATAAGATTTTTGTGTCTGTAGTATAGTACACTCAAAATCCTGAAATCCTCTGGTTACAAAACATCTAAGACTGCTAGAATCATCTAAAATAAACATTAAAATCAATTAAATATTTTAAAATAAGGTAAATAAATCACATTTGAGATCCAGTATGAAGCTTCAGCTCCATTCCTGGAGGGTAAACCAGCACTGAACCTGTTCCCACTTTAAGAACATCTACAGAATATTGTTGCCTGGAGATTCTACAAATTTGGGAGAGTTCTGTGGTTTGGACTTTGTGCCCTAACAGGGATGGCGATTGACTGGAGGCCATGCTGAGTGCACAGATTCTGAGAAATAAAAAAGAGAGAGAGAGAGAGAGAATGAGAGAGATTACTAGAAGAAAGCCTGCCTAGCAGAAACAGACAGCAAGAAAAAAATGTTATCCAAATTAGAATCAGAATGTAGATGAAAATAAATGGGTCCTTCACAAAGGTTGTCATCATATTCTTTGTATGTTCCATACACAAGTGTGAGAATTTTCTTTTAACTTGCTACTTAAGGGTATAGGCTCAGGCATTTGGCAAAAGTAAACACAAGTACTCAGTGAAAAAAAAATGTTACTTGAAAACATATATACTGTACTCTCAGAGAAAGGTTTTACAAATAAAAACTCATAATCAAAAATCATAAAACAAACCTAAACATCCCAGCAAATAGGATAGTCAGAAGAAAGTGAAAAGACAATGCATGAAATGGGAGGAAAAAATATTTATAAATCATGGATCTCATAAGGGACATGGGTACAGAATATATACAGAACTATTACAATAGTAATAGAATTTCAATTCAATAGAATGGAAAGACAATAACTAGAAAATGGACAAAGGATCTAAGTAAAAAAGTCTCCAGAGAAGATCTACAAATGGGCAATAAGCACATGAAAAGATGTTCAACATCTTTAGTCACTAGGGCTATACAAACAAAAATCACAGTAAGATACCACTTCAGATCCACTAGGATGGCTATAATCAAAAAGACAGATGAAAACACAGAGCAGCTGGAACCCTCATACATTGCTGGTGGAATATAAAAATGGTGCAACCATTTTGGGGAAAATTCTAGCAGTTCCTCAGAGTGTTAAACATATAGTTACCATGTGACCTAGCAATTTCACTCCAAATACATATGCAACAGAAATGAAAACACATGCCCACATGAAAGACTGAACATGAATGGTTACAGGAGTTACTGTAATGGGTACTTTATTCACAAAAATAACTTAAGAAAAAAACAAACCCAGAATTCATCAACTGATGAATGGATAAACCAAAGGTGGTGTATCTATACCATGGAATGTTATTTGGCAATAAAAAGGAATAAAGTCCTGAGAGATGCTGTAACATGCATGACTATTGAAAAATTAGGTAATGTACAAGAAAGTAGGCACAAAAGACCACAAATTGCATGAATCCATTTGTATTAAGTGTCCACAATAACCAAATCTTTAGAGGTGCAAAGTACATTAATGGTTACCTAGGTGTGGGGGGAGGGGAACAAGGATATGGTCTTTTATGACTGGCTTCTCTCCTTTAGCCTAACGTTTTCAAGACTCAACTACATGGCAGCATGCATCAATACTTAATGCTAGAGCCACATCAGCAATGTGGCAGAGTAGGAAAAACCTCCTTACCCCCACAAACAATAGACAAAACTGATATTTAGTGATAGAAATGATAATAGTCATCAGCCCTGATGGTGAATATTTACTGAGAAGGGGCCCCAGCAAAATTGTTGTGTGATAAATGTTTTGTAGTTTGCTAAATGTAGTATTTCACAGATACATGTGTAGGAAAAAATTTTAATATATACATCAAGATTAGTTTATCTTAATATCTATAAGATATTTCTCATATCATAAGGGGAATTAAAAACAGGTTAGTGAAAAAAAGAACAACAAAAGCAATAAATAAAGTGGTTTAAAGTAGGATTTGGGATGATATCATTTCAACAGTACTAGCAATAAAAAAATGTTTTGATACATCGTGGAAATAATATTAATTATTTTAGACCAATACCTTGATTTTTTTTAGGATTTACAGTGTATTTTTTATTTTTATTTATTTTTTCCTAACATATAATGTATTATTTGCTTCAGGGGTACAGGTCTGTGAATCATCAGTCTTACACAATTCACAGTGCTCACCATTCTTGCTTTGCTTCTTTACCAGAAACCTCATTTTTTCCCTATAGGGGTCTCTAGCCAGCTGTAAGTTCTTTTAACCAATGTCTAATTATATCCTCCCAGGTAAAAGTAGGCCTGAGGGAAAGGAATTCTAGGTTGGCTGGGCTTAATAGATATCTTGCTATTTGTTTGTTTTTTTAATTTCAAATTCGTTTGTCTTTTGAATTTTTGTAACTTTATTTATTTTTAATTTGTCTCATGTGTTAAAATTAAGCTAGCAGTACACTATAATTAGTAATATTTTCCAATTTGTATTTTTCTTCCAGCAAAATAATTTGATTTACCAGTAAATTATTTATTACCTAATCTCTTTTTCCCTAGCAGTAATACCTGACTAGGCAACCATGTTTTATAATTAAAATGTAGTTTCAGAACATCTGACTTTTAGTCTACATTTTTTATTAAGTGTATATATCAACTCAGTTCAAACTGAGAAACACAGTTATCAAAATTATAGGTCATTTCACATGAATAGATAGAGCTTTAGTCTTCTTATTTGACAAGGTAACATGTCAAAATTTTGAGGAAAATAGATTCCTGTCACAATTTCATTACAAATAAAAATGGATGACTAATAAGAGTCTCAGGGGGTCTATTCCTCTAAAAAACATCCTAATTTTTTTATTTTTTAAAGATTTTTTTTTATTAGAGAGAAAGAGAGAGCATGAGAGGAGAGAAGGTTAGAGGAAGAAGCAGACTCCCCGTGGAGCGGGGAGCCCGATGTGGGACTCAATCCCGGAACTCAAGGATCATGACCTGAGCCAAAGGCAGTTGCTCAACCAACTGAGCCACCCAGGCGCCCTAAAACATCCTAATTTTTAATTGAGAAATCAGTTTTGCCTCTCAAGGTGCAATGTGGAATGCAAAGGGTTCTTTCCTTTATATTGAATTATCTCCCATGATGATCTGTTCCTTTCCTTAATAGTAAAGTGGCTTTTGTTTCAAGAACTTGAAGGCTGATTTTGAGTTATGACTTCTGAATTTTGAATTGACTCCTCTTTGCCTAGAAATGGTAAAACAACTGACTTATTGTTGTCAACAACTGTCAACAATTGACTTATCTATAGGATCAAACATCCATCTAATATAATAGGAAAGAAAGAAGAAAAGAAAGGGAGAAAGAGTGAAAGAGAGAAAGAAGAAAAACACACATATACATAAACAATAAAACGATGGTCTTTGTTTTTGTTCTGTTATCTTAACATCAAACCTCTATCAAACCAAGCCCAACCTCTACTTATTTTGTCACCCTATAGTTCATATAACTAGGGTTAACATTACTAGAAAGAGACTACTGTCTAATACGATCTTCTAAAGCAGTGCACTGCTATTACATTTTTCATTGGGGACAAGCACAAACATAATTGTAGAATTATGAAGTATTATTAAGTTCAAAATAACATATAGATTCAGAAGCTAAAATAGATGAAAGAGAAGAAAACTTGTGGAATGGCAGGAAGTAGCAAGCAAGCATGAATCCTGGGGACATGGCTGGAGCAGAAGCACTAATAAGCAGGGTAGCCTAGGGAAATAAGTATCAGAGAACAACCGCACAGCTCTTCCAGTAACTGGTACTACTGCTTCCAAATTGGCCACTAAACCTGCCAGTGAGACACCAAACTTACCACACAACTCACCTGCCTCCTCCGTCACCTCTTTAAATCTTTTTAGATTTCTTCCCTCCCTCTCTTTCTCTTTCTCTTTTCCCAGCTATTGATTTCTTCTGCTTTCAATATCAGCAATTTATGACTAAAGAAAAAAAGACTAAGTCACAGGTTGTGTTACACTATCAAGACCTCTATGGCTTGCCTAAAATATTAAAATCTCACTGTTACGTAGTCATCCCTTCTTTGCTAACCTGAATATAAAAGATAGACTGTTTGCTATTACATTGTGTAAAATGGAGATAGTTTATTTTTCAAAATTGAGATACTGTTTTTTTTTATTTCAAACTAAAATAACTCATTTGACTAAAGTTTAATACATGAAAAAAGGTAAAGAAGAAAAAAAAACCCACCATTCTAGAGAAAGGGGTTTTTCATTATTAGGATTTAGAGAGGTGTAACCTATACAGTTTCCAGTGGGTTGCAATCTAGCTGGTGACTCATGCATTGCTCCAGAAACACTGAAGGATGGAAAAGAGAAGGGCCTCACATATCATAGTGACTTGTTTGGTGAATCATCTTCAGAATAAATACGGAATATGGAAAATGTATAAATTTCCTTAAATATATGGCTCAAGAGTATTGTAGACAGAAGGTTGACAGCACTAGATGATTTTTTTAATCCTGCGTGTGGTAAAGTACAGGAAGACAGAGAGATCCTAAGAAGAAATACTTATATCAGTTTTCAAAAGATTTTAGAGAAAATATGGAAGGCCCAGGACATTCTCTCCAACTGGCAAAAACAAACAGAAAACAACTTCATGAAAGAAATAACTTCAGAATAAAGAATAAATCAATGATGTGCCTCTAAGTCCCTTTGATAAGCCTTCGGAAACACTAGAGACACTGCCCAGTAGAATCTTAGCTGGAAAATAGGATCTCTAGGAATCTTACAGGTTTTTTTTTCTACATTAGCTAAGAACACTTAAAGTAGGAAAACATCTGTCTCAGAGAGAATTATGGATGTGGCTTTTGGAGCATGAAGCATACACAAAAATGATTCCTAAGATATGCACAAAGCTTTTAAGAGAAATATTCTGGCAAAGCAAAAGCTAAACTGGACTAAAAAGGACAAAGTGCAAAATAGAGTCCTCTTGACAAAAGGCTTGAAAGGATACTACAAAGAAGATGACATCTAAGTAGCAAGCATTTGACAAGTTAGTTGCTCACTATCATTCCTCATCAAAGATATGGAGATCAAAACTACAAGGAGATGCCACTACATGCTAATTTGCACTGCTAAATTCAGAAGACTAAAAGTACAAATTGTTGTGAAAATAAGAGTAGTTGTTATTTCCAGGGATGTCATCATCTGAAAGGGCTCTCAAGGGAACTTTCTGATGTGTTATCTCCCTTTGTCATGGTCAGAAGTTAAATACATGCTCGAAAACTCACCTAACTGTATACTGAAGGTTTGTTCATTTTATAATACATAAATTACTTAGTCAGTAAATTACAGAAAAAAAACCAGCATGGAGATGCATACACACAAAATATTCACCCTCTACTTATATTTCTGTGAATTTTTCCTTTACATAGTCAAAAATGACACATTTATGTTTAATTATTACATAACACATTGTGATAGTCAAAAAATTATAAATAACATATTTTCCTCATTAGGGGAAAAAGTTAAAGTTATATATTAATTAACTGAATAATAATAAGCAGCCATGTAAAGAGGAAACTCTTTAAGCATTAACACAAAAAATTCCCCAAGATATAATTTAAGTGAAAAGTAAGGTACAAGATATTGTGTGATATGTTTCAAATATATGTTCAAAAGAGGGAAAAAGAATGTACATAAATATTACTTACACAGTTACAATTTTGAAAATTTACACAAGAAATTGATCATTTCCTCATTTGTAACATGGATTATCGTAACATGTAACATGGGTGACTGATGGGAAGATTTCTCGCTGAACATATTTTTTTTATTTTAAAAACATGTGTACCTATGCAAACATATTTCCTATGCAAAAAATAAGTGTATGTTTAAAACAGCATGTTTTTTCCTTCTACTAAACTCATCTTGTCTGAGTCATTTCCATATTGCTAATTGCAATGCTATTCATGGTTAATTCATCTAAATTCTTGAGTTATTCCTGATTCCTCTTTTCAGATTTCATGTCTATTGCCAAGTCCAAATGACCCTACCTCAAAAATATAAGTAAAGTTCTCTTTATTCTTTCTGCTACCTACTTCCTTCTTTCATCTTCCCCCAGGCTAAGTCCCCAAACTCTCCTGTAGATAGTACAACAAAATCTTCATACTCCTTGCTTTTACACTTTCCTCCTTCAGATCTGTTCTCCATTCCAGAGTGGCCTTGAGATTACAAAAGCCCTATTGTAATTACACAGATAGAATAATAATAAATGCCATATCCTGTGCTGCCTACCTCTCAGGCATGACCTTATACTTTTCTCCCAATTGCCCATCACTTAGTCACCACTATGGTCTCCTTTTTGTTTCTCAATGCACCAGCTTTTTTGCCTTCATGGGTTTTGTACTTGCTCTTCCCATTGCCTGTTATGCCCTTCTCTCAGACCTCTTCAGAGCTAGATTTAGCTAGTTATTCAACTTAAATGTCACCTCCTCAAAAAAGACTTTTCCAACACCTAACTAAAAGAATTCCCTACATGTCTGCATTTGTTCTCCAACATATCACTCCCTTATATTCTTTCATTTCTGACATTTTTTAAATTTAAATTCAATTAGCCAGCATCATTACTTTTTGATGTAATCTTCAATGATTCATTAGTTGTGTATAACACCCAATGCTCATCACAATAGGTGCCCTCCTTAATACCCATCACCCTGTTACCTCATCCTCCCACCCACTTCCCTTTCCACAACCCTCAGTTTGTTTTCCAGAGTCCAGAGTCTCTCATAGTTTATCTCCCTCTCAGATTTCTTCCCATTCCCTCCCTTCCCTACCATCCTCTGTGCTATTATATTCCATACATTTTTTAAACCTATCTTTTTTGCTCTTTGACTGACTCCCTCCACTGGCATGTTAAATCCCTAACACCTAGGCCCTTGGGTACCAGAACCACTGCTCAACTGCAAACCCACCCATACAATAAGCCTTCCACATGATAGATACTCAAAACATTTTGTAAAGGAAAGCAGTGCCTTTCCACCGTTTCTGATTGGGAAATATCTGAGGAATCTGTGACACTTTCCCAAGAACAGCCATCATGAGTGAAATCAGGACTACAATCTTGTCTTCTGAATTCTAGTCTTGTATTTTTATCACTGCTGGATGCCCTGTGTAGTAAACTACTTCAGGTCATCATGAGATACACCTTTTAAAACACATACATGGATGGACAAACACACACAAACACACACACACACACACACACACACACACACCTCTTTCTTTTTTTTATTAACATATAATGTATTATTTGTTTCAGGGGTACAGGTTTGTGAATCATCGGTCTTACACAATTCACAGCACTCACCATAGCACACACCCTCCCCAATGTCCCTCACCCAGCCACCCCTTCCTCCCATGCCCCTCCCTTCCAGCAACCCTCAGTTTGTTTCCTGAGATTAAGAGTCTCTTATAGTTTGTCTCCCTCTCTGGTCCCATTTTGTTTCATTTTTCCCTCCCTTTCCCCCACGATCCCCTGCTCTGCCTCTCAAATTCCTCATATACGGACACACACACACAGACACACACCCCCTTCTTTTGATACTAAAAATTTCCAAAGATGAATAAACTTTCTCAGTTGAGAGGAGAGGCCCACTGTAGACTAGTTACGAGTACCACATTACTTTTAATTACTTCTAAAGCATTGTGGTAAATTCTGAGAAGTGACATCCTAGAAAGTCTGTAATTAGATAAAACCACAACAAAAAAAGAAAAACAAAAGACTTTGTATTTCCAAAGATCTCTCCTTTCTTCACCTTCTAGTAGGGAACTCCGGCCTCCCACTCCTGTTTTGGTAACTGCACCTGTGGCTTCGTGGTATAGCATCTCTGTAGGCATGTTTTTTCTTTTCTTTCTTTCTATCTTTTTTTAAAAAAATATTTTATTTATTTATTTGACAGAGAGAGAGATCACAAGTAGGCAGAGAGGCAGGCAGAGAGAGAGTGGAAAGCAGGTTCCTTGCTGAGCAAAGAGTCCCATGCGGAGCTCAATCCCAGGACCCTGAGATCATGACCTGAGCTGAAGGCAGAGGCTTTAACCCACTGAGCTACTCAGGTGCCCCTGTAGGCATGGTTTTTCGGTCCCTCCATCTTTTCTCCCTGTTTTTTTCCCCCATATTTATCTTGTCATTTCTTCCCTTCTTCTCTCTTTTTCAATTATATTTCCAACTTTCTAACCTTTCAAGAAGCAAAATTATTTATTTGCAGCACAAATTTAATGGGAAAAAACTGCAAACAATATTATCTCCATCTCGTCATCTCTTTTCTCCACTTTTCATCATCTCCCACTGCACCTCTGGCTGAACTAGACATAAATTTGAATGGAAGTATACTTGATTGTCTATTGTATTTATTTTATAAAAGTTAAGTTTATTGCTAATTTCAATATGAGTCAGATTTATTGCATCTTCCCTTCTAATGTATAACGAAACTAAAATAAATGGATTTTTGTATGATTAAATATTTTTTCTTTACGTAATATTCTTTAGTTGAAAAAGACAAAGACCTTCATTTGCTATGGCAGAACATAGGAACCACATATTCAAAAAAGTGAGTAACTATAAATACCAAGATCACAATAGAGTAATTCTTCTCTGGGAGGGCATATTCCTAAAAGACAAGTGTATAGGGGGTTCTGGGTGGCTCAGTCAGTTAAGCATCTGCCTTCAGCTCATGTCATGATCCTAGAGCCCCACAGTGGAGCCTGGTGACAGAGTCCAGTGTGGGGTTCCCTACTCTATAGTGAGTCTGTTTCTCCCTCTCCTTCTGCCCCTCTCCCCTTGCTCCTGCTCTCTCTCTCGTTTGCTCTCTCTCTGTCTCTCTCAAATAAATAAAATCACTAAATAAATCTTTTAAAAAACTAGTGTATAAGACACCATCAAGTTCTCTTATTTAAGGGGGCCTGGGTGGCTCAGTTGGTTGAGCGGCTGCCTTCGGCTCAGGTCATGATCCCGGAGTCCCGGGATCGAGTCCCATATCGGACTTCTGGCTCTGCGGGAAGTCTGCTTCTCCCTCTGACCTTCTGTCCTTTCATTCTCACTCTCTCTCTAATAAATAAATAAAAAAATCTTTAAAAAAAAAGTTCTCTTACAAGTGGAATTATTCCTGAAAAATCTTTTTAGAGCATAACACACTCTCTCCCTACCTACCTTTTTTGCACCCGAAGTATGCAGATACTAACATACTTACCATTGACTTAGTGTCACTAGTAACCTCTCATTAAACACTCATCACATATATGAACTATATAAAAAGATTTAAAATAACCTCCCCAGGGTTACTACTTTCATTATGCTTAATAAACATGTGTGCTATTTCACTGGCACTGTTAAAACGTCAAATTTAAAATGCTGACATGCTCCAGTAGGGTCTTGGCTGCACATGTTTTGAGTATTTTTAATCCTTAAAATGTTCTTGTCTTTTTCCTCTTCAAATTCTAGGTGACATTCTAATAATTCCCACTGGAAACATGTGCATGATTAGGGTAGCTGTAAAACCCAAAGCATATTCCCTATTGCATCACAAATACACAGCAGATTTCAGAATTTACAAGGTCTCACCATGAGGACATATATTCGACAAAAAAATCCGAAATGATCAGGTAATCTTTTCATCAGAAGGAAGAGGATAGCCCCTTGTTTGACAGTACCAGTGGAGCCCTGATGAGATGAAATTTTTGGTCATTCTTCATATTTGAAAGAAATGGAGAGGAAGAATAGAAAGAATGTCATACTACATGTCTGAGACATTTGCTGCCTTAAAATGCATGAGAATGGAATAATCCTGCAGAAATAGGAAAAGGGTAAGTTATAAATTCAGACATATAACATTTTCTACCTTGTCCCTCAAATATACATCCTGCACGTCCTTCTGCTGCTTAGTATTGTATTAAAGGGGTTAAAAATCTTTAATTGCACTATTATAAAGAAGTGAAAATGTCAATAGCCTTGGGAGATTCACCACCTGGATTTACATTTGGGTATCACACAGATGACTAGATTTTTCCTATTGTAAATCAGAGATAAGGGGGAGAAGAAAATTGAGAATCACAAGTTAGAAGGGGTAGGTTGAGTCCAGAGACAAACTTCACCGATTTCACGAGTTTACAAACTTCTTGGTTATCACACTCAGCTGGCCTGAGTTTCTTCTCTTGCATATGGTCCTAACATATACAAATATAAGGCTCAGAGTTAAGGATCTTAAAACAAGAAAGACTTGATTCACAAATTCTATCTGAATTATATAATAAGATCTCAAATAACTCCTGCAGGCTTACTACATTCATTATGTTTTTAAAAAAAAAACAATGCAAAATAAACAATTTACACTCTTCCTTGAAATAACACAAGTTTTTACCTTAGAATGACTCAGATTTAAGCAATCACCATCTCTGGAATTAACTCCAGCACAATGACAAAAAAATCTACTGACACAATGTCCACCTAGCATTTTTTACTAGAATTTGTCTAATCACTGAGTACTTTCTTAGGTCAGTTCAGGTGAATATGATGTGGCTACTAACCTGCTCACTTTATTTTCATGCCAACCCTATGCAGGAAAAGAGTAGATATACTATTTCTCCCTTATAGATAAAGAAATTCAGATTTTAAAAGACTAAATGACTTGCTACAGTTATATGCTTACCAAATTGCAGAAATAGTGACTTAAATAAGATAGAATAATTCCCAAAGTAGAGTTCTTCCTGGAACATTTATGATATTGTCTAAAAGCACAAAATATTAAAAGATGATTGAGGTTTCCATTATCCAATTTAGCTATACCACTGAATTGATAAGTTCCCTCTTCCTACTGCTCCTCCTGCTTGTGCTTGTTCTCTCTCTCTCTGACAAATAAACAAATAAAATATTTTAAAAAATAAAAGAGGAAAAAAATTAAAAAGGATATGAATACAGAGTCAGAAACACTGTCATTTTCTTTTCTTTTTTTTAGAGATTTATTTAATTATTTTAGAGAGAGAGAATGCTTGCCCAGGCGAGAGGCAGAGGAAGAGGGAGAGAATCTCAAGCAGACACCCTGTTGAGCCCAGACCTCAACCCACGTCCTTGAAATCATAACCTGAGCCAAAATCAAGAGCCTGCCTCTCAACCAACTGAGCTACCCAGATGGCCCAGAAACCACCCTGTCATTTTCAAACGTTCATTAAATGGATTCCTGTTGGCAGGGGTGGTTTTAAGGAGATTAACTTTAGAGCACAAAAATAAATCAATTTATTTTTGTCAGAATGAGTTAGAAAAATATTTGAGAGGATATGAAGTAACTAATAAGTAGGTGAGACTAAATAAATTTCAAAAAGGATAGTGTTCAGGAACAAAGTCTTATCAGTGAAAAGGAAGTCAAGCTTTCTCATTTGTAGAAAAATCCATTGGAATGGAACACTTAGGAAGCAAAGACCTTGGAAAAAATAATCTATCATCTCAGAATTGATGGGAAGATGGGCATTGAATATGTTAGAATACACGCACAAAACAGAGTGAAAATGAATTAAGACTCAAAGAATGTGGGCAAATGTGAGAAAGAGAATTACAAGAAAGAGCAATGAGGAAGGAAAAGCAAAAGGTCAATGGAGAGAAACTGCAAGGAAAATAAAGGAATAAAAGATAAGGCAACTTAAAAAGAATAACTGAGAAAATGAATGTGTAAAATAAAATTAGCAGGAAGAGAATGGGCAAATGGGAAAAATTAAAAAGAAGCAAGAGGAAATGAATGGGGAAAGATGAAGGAGGAGATGCTAGGAAAGTGATCAGTCCTCAAACACCTGGTTCCAGGAGCTGATCTGATAGCAGCCGGAACCCAGGCAAGCTCATTGTGGCCTGTGGATACTGTGTGTCTGCCCTCTGAGAAGGAGGGGAGGATATGATCCCCCTCTCCACCCGTGCATCTTCAATGCCCGATGTATTTCTCCATCAGTTGAGATAATAAGGTAGGTTGGGGATGATGAAAACATTCAGGTCTCTATCCTGGCCTCCACTGACAATACTTCTTTGGTCTAACAAAAGCAAAATGCTGGTCTCTGTGAGAGTCATTGTTCTGGGCTTCTTTTACCCAGGACTTCTAAATAAAGTAATATCAATGGGTGGATGATGATTATTAGTGTCCTAACCATTTAAACTGAGGAATACACACGTCTTATTTTTCTTAACACTTGTGAATGGGAATGAAGAAGAGAAGTACTTGTAAAACTAAAAATCTTAACTGCAATTGGTTTTTCTCATCTATCAAAAGAGTATGTCATACTATATGTTCTATATGACCAATTCTGACTCTTTAATGCTTTGATTATATTAGTTGAGATATTCAAAATATTTTATATATTCCGATGTTTTATATGGAAATATTTGTGGGCAGGATATAATTTGGCTATCATTCTGAGATCTGAGGAAAAAATAGATTATGGATACATGGTGAACAAATAAAACTAGATTAATATTCATTAGGATTTAAGAAGGTATGTAGCAGATTCAGGATTGGGACCCAAGCAAGAATGTACCTAAGGGAATACCTCTATGTTAAGAAAATGTACGATTTTTGCTTGGGACCCTAAACCAGTTTGGAACAAAGGTGCACAGGGCACCAAAGCAGAACAATATAATGGGAACAAGTAAAGCACACATTTAGAAAACAAGACATAGAGATACCGACCAAGAACTAGGGAGTCTACAGGAGCCAAAGGAAAGAAGCACTTGCAAAAGTACTTTGCTCCATGGGAATGAAGAAAAGCGATGAAAACCCAGCAACAAACCTAAACATTAGACACAATGCACCATGGCTACCTGAGAAAACAACATATTTGACAAATTTAATAATGGTTAAGTTCTGTTTTAATCAGGAAATTTCCACTATTTTTCAAGCAAAGTAGCCCAGAGTCCTAGAGGAGCACAATTATATAGAAGCACATGGTTAAATGGGAAAGAGAGTGTGGTTATGAGAACAATGTCTTAGGGACGGATCAAGAAATGGAGGGTAGAAGGGTCAAGTCAAAACATAAGACAATTATGGGACATGCATTTTTTTTTCAGCTAGGCAAGTGTTGGATGTGATAAATGTATTCACCTGGAGAAGAGCTATGGAAAAGATGAGAAGGTGGTTATAACAGATAATACTTTGTTATTCTGCAGACAGAGGAGAGATGGAGAGGGAGAACAGCACGGTGGTGACAGAATTCATCCTCCTCGGTCTGACTCAGTCTCAACATGCTCAACTCCTAGTCTTCGTGCTAGTCTTAGTTTTCTACCTCATCATCCTCCCTGGAAACTTCCTCATCATTCTCACCATCAGATCAGACCCTGGCCTCACAGCCCCACTTTACTTCTTTCTGGGCAATTTGGCTTTCCTTGATGCATCCTATTCCTTCATTGTGGCTCCGAGGATGCTGGTGGACTTCCTCTCTGAGAAGAAAATAATCTCCTACAGAGGCTGCATCACTCAACTCTTTTTCTTGCACTTCCTGGGGGCGGGGGAGATGTTCCTTCTTGTTGTGATGGCCTTTGACCGCTACATCGCCATCTGTCATCCTTTGCACTATTCCACTGTCATGAACCCTAGAGTCTGCTATGCCTTGCTGTTGGCTCTGTGGCTTGGAGGCTTCACTCATTCCATTGTACAAGTAGCCCTTATTCTCCGCTTGCCCTTCTGTGGCCCAAACCAGCTGGATAACTTCTTCTGTGATGTGCCCCAGGTCATCAAGCTGGCCTGCACAGACACTTTTGTGGTGGAGCTCCTGATGGTCTCCAACAGTGGCCTACTCACCCTACTGTGCTTCCTGGGACTTCTGGCCTCCTATGCTGTCATCCTCTGCCGTGTGCAGGGACATTCCTCTGAAGGGAAGCATAAGGCTCTTTCCACGTGTACCACACACATTATCATTGTGTTTCTGATGTTTGGACCTGCCATCTTCATCTATACTCGCCCATTCAGAGCCTTCCCAGCTGACAAAGTGGTTTCTCTCTTTCACACGGTCATCTTTCCTTTGATGAACCCTGTGATTTATACCCTTCGCAACCAGGAAGTGAAAGCTTCCATGAAGAAGTTACTGAGTCGTCACACAGTTTGCCGAATGAAATAGAAGAATGAGACAAACAACAAAGGAGAAAATCCAGTTGGAACTGATTAAATCACTTATTCATTAATGCACTAAATCAGTCGGTCATTTTAGCAAATACTACATTTATTAAGTACTTGCAATTTTTAGGCACTATTCTAGCTATGTGAATAAGGCAGGTAAGATTCCAGGTCTCTTGGGGTTATATTCAGCTAGAAAAACAAAGGTTAAACTATTAAATTGAAAACAACCCATAATATCCAAAAGAGATCGTGCTCTGAAGCAAATAAAAAATAGTGTTATGATAGAGTTTGACTGGGAGATGGTAGTTACTTTGCTTTTGGTTGTTAAGCAAGGTCTTTTAGAGCAGTGGTTAGCTGATATTCAGACAACTTGAAAGACATACCCATGGAATTACACAGGGACAGAAAATTCTTGAGAGGAGAATGACCAAAACACGGGTGCAAAGATCTTATGAATTGGTACATTTTAAGACCAAAAAGGAGTATAGTAGCTTGTCAGATATGTTGATATATATCCTTCCATATATTTTAAATAAATAAATAAATATATAAATAAATAATAAATATATAAAAATATATATAAAAAATAAATAAATATGGAATTCCATATATTCCATATATATATCCTTCCATTCACCCTCCCTTAGCCCTGGTATTTATTTTGTTTTATATTAATATCTACTGTTATCTATTAAGATAATATATTCAACAAGGTATTGTTATTATCTTTGCTGTGTATGGTCATTTACCTTTTAAAGAGATGAATATAATAAAAATTATTTTTATTCTCCTCGTGTTTCATTTTGTACAGTGCTATTGGTATGTTTTGATAGTCACTAATCTTTTTCTTTTTCGATGTCATTCTGTAAATAATATCATCCAATGCATTTCTTCACCTCAGAAAAGGAGAGTTCAACCCCACATTTCAATTTGGATTAAAAAAAAACTTTCCATGATCCTACTTTATCATTGTATAGTAGCAGTGCTACCTCTTTGGGCGATCAAGGTAAATTACCTTTTACAGGATGGTAACACCTTTCCTTGCCTTTACATTTCGGGGAAAGAAAACTGAAAAATGATTGAGTTTGAGTTTAATAGAAATCTTACTGCATCACTGGTGAAAACATATCCCAGAATTTCTGGAACTAGAGAGCCTGAAGCTGTGGAAAAAGAAAGCATAAATTGTACACGCATTTTACAGGGAATGAAGAATGGGGAATATTTTATAAAAGCCTGCAGATTCTTCTTATTGGGAACAAATTACATATAATGTCATCTATATAATAAGAGTGTACACTACATCCTAGAGGATGCCATCCAAAGAGAGCAGGACACAATTTTAAAATTATGATGCTCTCTAGTCAGTCTTAATATAAAATATGAAGAACAGCTCCATCTTGCTAGCCAGTTGAAGTTCTATGGTAACACAATCCGTTCCAGTGTGGGCATAGCAGAATGCCAGGAGCTGAATTCCAGCTCATGTATAGTTGTCTGCAGCACATGGCATAGCCATGCTACATAATCTTATGAAACTACACTGTGATTCTCCTATTAAGATATGGAAAACCTTATAAATGGTCTATTTCCCAACATAGGTAACTTTAATACTGTAGAATTTGCCTGGACATATGGCCCTAGTGGTAAGGCTACTTTCATTCTGTACTAAATCTGCTAAGATGCTTTCCTGAACTAAGTTCACAAAAACTAGAATCCTCATGTCAATCAATAAATAAGTAATATACATATGTTGGAATATACTGCTTCTAAAACTTGGAGAGCACTACCAGGCATTATGCTTTCTTCTTAGTGGCAAAGTGATTGAGGTACAAGATGCAATACTTTAACTTTTAAGCTGATGTCTCAGCATACTTGCCCTATATAAATTCCCCAAAACTTCACAAATGTGGCAGGACCCTGTCACTTTGAAGAATGAGGTTTTTGTCCTCATTTTGTCTCATTGTTGGTCTGCTAGTAATCAACCATGATTACAGTGTTATGGTTAAGTTAGATAGAGGTTTATTTTCCAGTGTAAAACAAATCATAGTACCTTAGTCCAATGTTGGTATAGTAGTACCACAGTATCACCAGAGACTCCAAAACCTATGTGTGTGCTTTTTTAAATACTTTGTCCAAAATGTCTGTAGAAATTCCACAAGCTACACTTGCATTCCAGAAAGACTGAATAATAAATCGCTTCTCAGCCTTTTGGCTAAGATCAAGTGCAGAAAGACTGAATAATAAAAGGATGTGTGCCATCACAGGTCCGTTTTCCTTCCAATCCACTCTTTTCATTTCTACAAATTTGCTCTGTATTATAGGCTACCCCAATCCATGAAGACTGCATTTCCAGGACCCTGAGTCACTTGACCTCCAGATGGTTCCAAATGAGTGTCACTGTTAGATTAATATGAGGTGAGAGGAAAGGACAACAAAGAATACACACACACACACACACACACACACACACTCACACTCACACTCACACTGCATTAGCCCAAACACCTGCAGTACTTCTGTGGCTCACTCTGGAACTCAACCACACTTCCACAGCTCTAGCTCTCCTAGTGAAATGGGCCACAACACTTCTGACTTTTGTATATTAGCTGTTATAACCAGAATAATGGTCTCCCAAAGAAGTCCACACCCTAATCAGGGAACTTGTGAATATGTTACCTTACATGACAAAAAGAACTTTGCAGATATGATTGTTTATAAACCTTCTGATGGGGAGATTATCCTTGATAATGTGGGTGGACTCAATCTAATGCATGAGTATTTAAAAGCACTGAACCTTCCATGGATTCAGAGAAACAAAAAAGAATACAGGAAGCATGATACTTGAGGAGGCTTCAATGCACAGTTTCTGGCTTTGAAGAGGAAGAAGACATGACCAAGGAATATAGGCAATGTCTAGAAAGTGAGAATAACCCCTGAGAAAAGTCAGCAAGGAAATAGAGAGGTTATTCTACAACCACCTGGAACTAAAGTTGGTCCGTGGCCAGCCTAAGTCTGGGAGCAGTTTCTCCCTCAAAGCTTACACTAAGGAATATTGTCCTGCCAACAACCTGATTATATCGCAGTGAGACCAATGTTGGATTTTGGACCTACACAGATATGAGACAATAACGTTGGTTGGATGAGGCCCCTATGTCTACGAAAGTTTTTCAAGGGAGAAGAAGAAAATGAACCATGATCACACCCTTGGGCTATGGCACAACTGCATCTCCTTCTGTCTCTCCAGCTTAGATCCGGTGGTGGCTTCCAGCTGATGCTCATCTTTGGTTTCCCTGAACATTTCTTGTTAGCAACTCAGATATTCTGTCACTTGAGTAATTACTTAGCATTCTTCTATTTGTACAATATTTAACTGACAGCATTAAACTATAAGCATTTGTAGTACTTAATATTAGTATAAAAACTCAAACTTTTCCAGTTAGACCTGAGAAACAATGGAGTTGGGGAGAGGGAAAGTGTAAAACTCTCCCAGGAGTCAGCACTTATAAAGAATTTTCACCAAGTAGCTGCTTAATAACACTGTTTACTTTCATGGTGCCACTTTTGCTTGCAAGGAAGGCTGCACAGTGTCATTTAATGAATTCAGGTGTCTGTTACTAATGCAGAACGGGAGAAGGCTACTCAGCAGTCTCAGTAGTCTCTGCTACATGGTCTGGACTCATTGATAAACTGGTGAGGAAAATAAAGAACTGTGATTCGCTCAGGTTAAGAAGATGCAGCTTTGTCCACGGATTGGCGACACCGTGGAAGTGCACAGACACCTTATCCCAAGAAAATGAGCTTTCTTTTTCAAGAAAGAAGGAAGGGTCATGATTGGGAAACTAACAAGTTCTGTCATAGTCAGTTATCATCACTGTTTTTCAACATTGTTCTAAAAGTCTAGTTAATACAATAAGGCACAAGAAATGTATTAGAAAAATAAATTATTAATGTTTGTAGATTATTTTACAAGTAACATAAAACAAAGAAGACAACGAACTGGAAAAAAATTACAAATGAGATTTCCACAATGATATCATTTACCATTTTTTTTTAAGATTTTTATTTATTCATTTTTAACAGAGAGAGAGAACACAAGCAGGCAGAGAGGCAGGCAGAGGCAGAGAGAGGAGCAGGCTCCCCACGGAGCAAGGAGCCCGATGCGGGACTCGATCCCAAGACGCCGGGATCATGACCTGAGCCAAAGGCAGTTGCTCAACCAACTGAGCCACCCAGGCGTCCCTCATTTACCATTTAAATACATAAAATGTGGAAACAAGAGCAATAAAATCAATTATGATAAAGAAAAAAGATCACTTTAAGTAAAGCATTAAAGTAGGAAATGGGCAAAATTACTTAAAACAAAAATGAGTTGAAAAAAATGTGTTGATAATGAAGATGAGAAAATTTTATTGTGTCATAAGTAGGCAGACAATAGAGGGAAATAAAATCCTTTTGGATGAGACTCAATTTTGTACTTCTGTTCACTTTTTTCCACATTTCTTATAAGTTTAATACTGTGATATCAAAATACCTGTGGAACTTGTTTTAACTTTAGAAAATAAATCTAATTTAGAATAAAAACATGAAACTCGCCAAGAAAACTGAATGAATAAAGCAATGAGTGCAGATTTGCCCTTCCATACATTAAATATACTGTAAACATAATGAGTAGTAAAATATATAATACCTCCTCAAAAATTATCAGGGAGGAAAAAACAGTAAATGAGCACACCAGGAGAAGAGCCTGATCTATCAGCAAATTTAAAAGTTATAAAGAAAGCATAAGGGGCACCTGGGTGGCTCAGTGGGTTAAAGCCTCTGCCTTAGGCTCAGGTCATGATCCCAGGTCCTGGGATCCAGCAGCATCAGGCTCCCTGCTCAGCAGGGAGCCTGCTTCTCCCTCTCTCTTTCTGCCTGCCTCTCTGCCTACTTGTGATCTCTCTCTCTGTCAAATAAATAAATAAAATCTTAAAAAAAAGAAAGCATAAAAAATTCTTAGTGGAATGAATTATTAATTGCAAAGATGAAAAATTACCTCACAGTATTTTTCAATAAATTCTAGACAGATTAGAGTTTAAATGTGGAAATTTCAGCCTTAATGCAATTTACAATTAAAATGATGTAGTATATTTATATTTTCCTAAATATCATATTTTCAATGCTTACTGTAGAAAACAAACCACAACAAAAGAATGAACATCATATAAAATCCTCATAATTCAACTCTAGCCCTATCTTTCCACTGCCCACCTGATTACTGAAAAGTGTCTTTAAAGTATTATCAACTTTATAGATGAAAAATGGTGTCTCATTTCTGTAAAGTCACAAGTGTATTTTAACATCCCAATTACTTTTTTACTACTAGTCTCTGAGGAATCTAAAACAATCAAATGAGTTTTCTCCTTTGTGCCTTCTACCAAGGGATACATTGATATACTGCTGTCGTTTGAAGTTCAGAACAGAAAATAAAATTACTGGATGACAAAGATTAAGCATCCATTTCATATCAAAGTTACTTCTGAAGTCCAAGTGCAAACAGGTAGGTTACATAATTCTAACCTGTTACTCTACATTACATACAACATCTATCTCATTATTTTCATTAATAACCTTAAATGTGTCCATAAGTGATAAGTACAAATGCCAAAAAGATAACTGAAGGGAAGGCTGAAAGGGGAAAATTAAATTGGAATATATCTGATTTTGTCACAACTGGAAAAAATATAAAAATCAGAAACACTGTACAAATGGCTACCAGGAATTAAGATAATAGTCCAGCAATCCAGGCCAAGTAAGTTATTCTTAGAGAAAAGAAATCTAGGTATGTTCAAATTGTTTGGCTATCTATCAGGTTGAATGATTTTATTATTTGAATTACATATAGCAAAAAGAAAATTCCTTTGTTGTTTTAAGAAATGAAATTATTTTAAAAGAGATAAATGATAGAAATGCAAGGATAAAGTATCTGATTCATGACTTTGAAAATCATAGAATATTACCACTTATAAAATACTGATGCTATCATTACACTTTTTAGGAATTATTAGGGAAATGTATGAGAAAATACAACTTTCCTATGGCAACAGTCTGAAAACAGCCAAGCAGTTAAACACTTTTAAGTTGAAAAAAAATTTAGAGATAGCATCTTGTCTAGGACTCTCTCTCCAGACCCATGTGTACCCGCAAATGTACTTACTGCATACTTCTGACAAATACAGAAGGTCCAGGGGCTATAGCTTAGGTTAAGTAAGATCATTGTCTTACAGCAGAGGTGTGAAGCACAAAGAACAAATACACATTCAAATCTGTGAATGAGAACTAAAAAAGATTTCCATTTCCAATTCTATTTCCTTATGAAAGAAGAAAGTTTTTTTGTTTTGTTTTATATAAGATTTTATTTATTTGACAGAGAGAGACACAGCAAGAGAGGGAACATAAGCAGGGGGAGTGTGAGAGGGAAAAGCAGGCTTCCTGCTGAGCAGGGAGCCTGACATGGGGCTTGATCCCAGGTCCCTGGGATTATGACCTGAGCTGAAGGCAGACACTTAACAAAAGAAGCAAGTTTTTATGCTACTCTGAATGATGGTGTCAAACATAATGGGAGATTATGAGCCATTTACAAAAATTGTGTGTCTTAGTGATAGTAACTATATATAGAAAAGAGAATATGACTAAATACTTATCATGTTATCTAAATATATTATGTTTTTTTAGTTGAACTGTGTAACTAAAGTTTAATATGTACCCTGAAACCATGTATATTCTATTTTCTTTTATGCCAATCTGCATTAGGCCTGGGTCTAGGGTTTCATAAAAGCAAGGAAAGGACTAGAGATGAACAACAAGCCTGGAATAAGACTTGAACAATAGAGCTACAATCAGGCAAACAGGAAGGTCTTTAAAAAGTGAATTTATATACATCGAGCACTGACTTGTTCCTTTGATATGTGTGTACTGTTTAAAAGTTCATTTAGCTTAGCTGAATCCACCTCAGTCAGTAACATAATATCTATGACTTTTTCCATCTTGGCAGAGTTAAAGGTTAAAAGAACTGTAAGGAAATAACTGTGAGAAAGGATAGCTCCAAGGAAGCTAAGTAACCCAAGATGGCCCTCTATTCAAACAATCCATCATATTTTAGATATTTTAAAGTCATATTTGCAAAGGTCAATGATTCACCTTATTCGTTACCCCTCACTAATGGAGTTAAGTGGCACAATACTACAATGGTCAACTTCACTAGTCTTAATAATAGTGATTTAGATGTTTCTATACACTTACATATGTGAAAACAGACGACTTAAAAACAGATCAGATAAAAATGGATATTTAATTCAATTTTGCAACAATTGGATAAGCATGCACAGATAGGATACACTTTGTGTCTAATCACATGAAGAGTTAAGCAGTATGTAAATGAGCATCTCTAGTTTTGAGAGTCAATCTGGGTCATTCAATTCTAAAAACTTTAATCTTTCCTCAGTAATAGACTTTAATCTCAGTTAATAATAGAACTATATCCATATTCAACCTAACAACGATATGCTTATGATCTGTAATCAGTTCTATTTAAGAAGCACAATGCAGATTATGTGACCAGCAATATTTAATATGGCAAACATTTTTTTAGGATTTTATTTATTTGAGAGAGGATGAGCTGATGGAGAGGGAGAAAAAATTTGAAAATGTCTCCATGGATTCAGTGCAAGTCTCTAAGGGGCTCAATCCCACCATCCATGACATCATGACCTGAGCTGAAACCAAAAGCTGGATGCTTAACTGACTGAGCCACCCAGGTGCCTAGAATATGGCAAACTTTTTACTGCATACTGAAATGTCACAAAAACATGTGTACTTCCTGAAAAAGTAATGTACTTTTGTACTTCCTGAAAAAGATAAAAATCTGTTTTGCTGATGCCTTCCAAAATTCTTTTCTGTCATTCTAGTAAGTTAAATGTACAGTTTGATCTGCAGCTGAACAAGGGAGAGGTTTTCTCAAATGTCCAACTGACCTTACCCTTACTAACCAACACACATATTTCAGTGAGTTGGCTCCATGCCCTCCACACTTTCTACTGTCATGCGGTCCTGTGAAATATCTCCTGCAAAATACCTGCGAAGCAGTCATATTACCAAAAGGGTTGTTTGCCTGCATATGAGACAGGGTGCAAGTAAAAACCAGATTTACTGACTTGTCAGTTCCTATAACATTCTGTTTTTTTCCCTCTTCTAGGAAACCTCTGACAAACTCATGCAAAAGGATGAATGGATCTCCTGAACAACAGATCAAGTGTTTCTGAGTTCATCTTGCTGGGACTTTCCAATTCTCAAGAAATTCAAATACTCTTTTTTGCAATCTTCTTTCTTGTCTACGCAGCCATCATAGTAGGAAACCTCCTCATTGTGATCTCTGTGATAGTTGACAACCATCTTC
>CM052797.1:59820864-59844802 GCA_028533885.1 Nasua narica | reverse complement strand
ATCTTTATCTATGCGTTCCCATTCAATAGTTACTCTGTAGATAAGTTTCTTTCTGTGTTTTACTCTATAATCACCCCCCTCCTTAATCCAGTTATTTATACTCTGAGGAATCAGGAAATGAAAGCAGCCATTAAGAGACTCAGCAGCCAGCATCTTGGTTCCTGGCTCACCTCCTAAGTAATGTCTGTAACAACTGATTTTTTTGTGTCCTCTGCTATTTGGGGGTTTTGAATCTTACATATTTATTGGAAAAATTAAAATGAAAATATTAATACCATCTATTTTCCTCCCTCAATATTCACATAATTATTAAGGTCACTTTTATTAAAAACCTAATAGAAAATGGTCATAGCAAAGATTTAATACATAAATAAATGTGTATTCATTACTTCCTTGTCTTAGAATTCAGAGAAACAAGGGTGCCTGGGTGGCTCAGATGTATGAGCATCTACCTTTGGCTCAGGTCATGATCCTGGAATTGAGCCCCACATCTGGCTCCCTGTTCAATGGGGAGTCTGCTTCTCCCTCTCCTTCTATTGCTCCCCTTCCTCTCTCCACCACTTTTGATCTCTCTCTCAAATGAATAAATAAAATCTTAAGGGAAAAAGAATTCAGAGAAACAACCCTAATGAATGTTTAAAACACAGAAGCATATGTCTTCTTACAAAAATTTTATAAAGTTTTAATGTCAGTACGTAAAAATACGTAATTTTAGTAATATAACACACTGTATGGCATTTAGTATCAATTTTTGTTCCTGAAGTTATATTAAGTAACATAATAGGTGTTCAAATATCTATCAATATTTGTCAACCACATGGGCCTTCACAGAGTGATTTGATTGAGGATAAGAATACTTTCTCACTATATCGTCTCAATACACTAATTATCTTCAGTAGAATGTAAAAATATGCCTAAAAATAAATATTTCCTACATATCTTTGAGTACTCAAATAGCTTTATAAGAATCAGTATCAACTGAAGTATTAAAGATCAAAACCATGAACTGCTTAGTGTAGCTTGCTCTACCAGATCACATCGACACTCAATGCTTTTTCAACTAAATTTCATCATTCATGAAACATTAAAAAAATATTTACTAGGTACCGATCACTGCCCAAAGCAACAAAGATACATGGTTATAGATACAGATCTGATCCCATTCCAGAAACAGTAACCAAGGGGAGAGATCTATGTTAGGTGTAGTGGTCTCAGAAAACCACTTTAAGGGAAGACATTCATACGAACACATCAAAAAAGCTCTAGAGTTAGACATTTAAGCAGGGGAAAGAGCATTCCAGGCAAAAGGCCAGTGTACCTAGACATTGTCAAGTGAGAAAGATTTTGTATAAGTATTAAAGAGAGACCTTGATAAAGGAGATTGATGAATAAAAGAGAGAAGAGCTATGCTGAGATTTTATAGAAAGGAGAAGAGCAGAGTTCTCAGGCTAGTGGATTCCTTTTTACTATCAATATAAACCCATTAATGTGTTTTGATAAAGGGAAAGATGGGATCCCATATATACTACAGTTTGGTATATCTCTGTCCTCTTAAGTAGAAAATATAATGTAGCAAAAGTAAAAGCAGAGGGAATCATAAGTGGGCTATTTCAGATAGTAAGCCTGAATTTATTAAAGAATACAATAATATTTAATGAAATAATATTTAAAAAGTAATAATAATAACACATGACTTTGTGAAAATTGTAAAGACTTCCAAAGGCAAAGAGAAAACCTAAAATTATTTGAACATTTGGGGACCATCTCTTTTGACGTTTTTTTAAAATTTTTTAAATGTCTCACTTTTAAAAACATTTTTTTATATTTTTTCCCCAAATATGTTTATTTTATTTTTTCAGTGTTACAAGATTAATTGTTCATGCACCACACCCAGTGCTTCATGCAATCCATGCCCTCCTCAATACACCATCAGGCAAAAAAAAAAAATACACCATCAGGCTCGCCCAACCCTCCTCCCCCACCCCTCCAAAGCCCTGTTTGTTGCTCAGAGTCCACAGTCTCTCATGGTTCATCACCCCCTCTGATTTCCCCCCATTCACCCTTCCCTTCCTTCTCACAATGTCCTCCATGTTTTTCCTTATATTCCACTTGTAAATGGGACCATAAGATAATTGACTCTTTTTATTTGAGTATAGTTTAAATACATATTACATTAGTTTCAGGTGTACAACATTGTGATTTGACAAATTTATGTATTACACTAAGCTCAGCAGAAATGTAGCTCCATCTGTCACCATACAACGTTTTTATAATATTACCGACTATATTCCTTATGCTGTGGGTCCTATTCCTGGGACTTATTCTTTCCCTAACTATAAGCCTATATCTCCTACTCACCTTCACCTATTTTGCCCATTGACAACTATCAGTTTGTTCTCTTTATTTGTATGTCTAATTCTGCTTTTTGTTTATTTTTTAAATTCATTGTTTTGTTTTTTAGATGCCACATGAGTGAAATTATGTTACTTGTTTCTCTCTGACTCATTTCACTTAACATAATACCCTCTAAGTCCATCCATGCTGTTGTAAATGTTAAGACTTCATTCTCTTTTACAGCTGAGTAATATACCATTGTGTATATATACCATATCTTCCTTCTCCATTCATCTAGTGATGGACATTTTGGTTGCTTCCATATCTTGACTGTTGTAAATAATGCTGCAATAAATGGAAGGGTGCATATTATCTTTTCAAATTAGTGTTCTCATTTTCCTTGGTTAAATACTCAGGAATGGAATTACTGGATGATATTATAATTCTATTTTTAAGTTTTTGAGGAATCTCCATACTGTTTTCCACAATGGCTATACCAATTACATTCCCACCAACAGAGCACAACTTTATCGTTAAGTCCTCACCAACACTTGTTATTTCTTATTTTTTTTAATCTAGCCAATCTTATAAGTGTAAGGTGATATGCCATTTTGGTTTTGATTCGTAATTCCCTGATGATTAGTCATTTGATTAGTCATTTCAGGCATCTTTGAATGAGTCTGTTGACTATCTGTATGGCTTCTTTAGAAAAATACCTATTCAGGTCCTCTACCTATTTTTAATCAGATTTTTTGTTTTTTTGATGTTGAGATATATAAATTTTTTATATATTTTGGATATTAACCCCTTCTTGGATATATCACTCCCAAATATTCAGTAGGTTACCTTTTTGTATTGCTGATGGTATCCTTTGCTGTGCAAAAGCTTTACAATGTTCCTTGAATATCAAACTTATACATTTTTTATGTATATAAGAATGTATATCTTTATCCTTTATCCCCTTCTTTATCCTTTTTTAAGTGTATTTGCCCTACTTTGATTTGGCCCTAGACTGTGGGTTCCTAACAGCTCAAGTTTCTTCTGAAAAATTCTATGTGTACCATCTTTACCAACTGGTTTGGGTGATTGAATCAGAGTACCCAATATTGTTCTAATAGTATCTTTCTGATTTCTATATTTAAGAATCTTTTTCTTTCAAACATCTCCTCAAATGCCACACTACATCATGGCATATATTTCCTCACCATAAATATTTTTTTTAAGATTTTTTGTTTTTACCAGAAAGAGAGAGAGAGAGAGCAGGAGTGGGGCGAGGAGCAACAAGAGAGGGAAAAGCAGACTCCCTGCTGAGTGGAAAGCCCAATGTGGGGCTGAATCCTAGGACCCTGGGATCACGACCTGAGTTGAAGGCAGATGCTTTTTTTTTCCCCCCTCACTCTTCTCTCTTGTTTTTAGTGGTAAGCCCTATCTGGGGATACACAGTCTTGATTTGCTTGAACAAAAAATTTTTTTGAACTTTCATTTGTTATTTATTTATTTATTTGTTTGTTTGTTTGTTTTTCCAAGATTCATTGTTTACATATAATACTCAGTGCTCCATGCAATACATGCCCTCCTTAATATCCTCCACCAGGCTCACTCATCCCCCCACCCACCTCCCCTCTAAATCTGTTTCTCAGAGTCCACAGTCTCTCATGGTTTGTCTCCCCCTCCGATTTCCCCTCCTTCACTTTTCCTTTCTTTCTCCTAAGGTCCTCTATGTTATTCCTTATGCTCCACAAGGAAGTGAAACCATACGATCGACTTTGTCTGCTTGACTTATGCTTAACTGAGCCACCTAAGCACCCCATCCATAAATATTTTTAAAAGGTTTGTTTTTCATGGCAATTCTAATTGCTAGTGGCTATATAAGGAACTAAGTTTTTTTAAAAAACTCTGAGGTTCAATTACAAAGTATGAGAAATCTATTAACAATGTCTGTTATGGGCTTTGGAAATGAATGTGGGACCATATTTATAATATATTTACTACTTTCAATTTCTTGTAATCTTTTCAAGAGGATTTTAATCAGAGCAACATGGAAAAGTTATATATAAGAATAAACACAGAAAAAAAAAAGAATAAACACAGAAAAATTTCTGTAGCATATGAACTCATCTATAATCATATATTGTTATGCGGTTAGCTTTTAGAGTTTAACTTGCTTAATTGCATTGTTTTATAAAGGTTTTGCCGCAGATCTTTCTTTATACTTTTGAGTCATCATGAAGTTCTATATAAATATAAAGGGCTAGCAAAACTCAGAATGGTTGATTGTAAAAATTCACTAAGGCATCATTCATTGATTACCATTACTCATTTATTGATTACCATGGTGAAAGAATCCCCTGCTTGCTCGCTCAAGCTCTCTCCTCTCTCTCTCCCTTTACATGGTAAAGGAGATTTGTCTCTGTTAAGAACTAGTTTATACTATAAATTTCCTTATATGCCTTGTTCAGTTCACTATTCTAATTTTACTTGAATAAACGCATTCAATTACCAAATTAATCATAAATATTCAAACTGATGTAATCAAATTGATAGAATTATAATTCTCGGTAATTTATAATCTCGGTATAGTTCCTCGGTAATTTATAATAGATCCATTTTCTATAAATGTGCTCATTCTGGCCCAATCAAAACACTTGAGTTAGTGCGAAGCACTTATTAGAGAAAGTTCACATGGCTGATAGACTTGGTGAATTCACAATCCACTTAAACAATGAGAGAATAAGTCCTTGCTCTGAACTCTAGGGAAAGTAGCGTGTTTATTTTAATAATTCTCTTTGGGGGTTGATCATCAGTCAGCACCTCATGTATATGATTCTTGTCTTTTTTTTGTTTACCTGCAACTGACTGTCATATATATTCATGGGGGTAAAAAACATAAACAATATATATACAGGATCTCACAGTGTCTGCAGTGTCTTTGAAGAGACCACTCCTCAGGTATAACTGGTAAGTTTAAATATCAGTATTAATAACAAACTACAATTGTACACTTTAATAAAAGAAATGTCAAGTTGCCATAATAAACAATTTCACCTATTGTAACAGAAATAAATCCATCTATATCCTAGATATATTTTATGAAGGGGCTTATAAATTTTCAAAAAAAGACTAAATTAATAAATATAATTTTTTGCTTTTAATTTTCCAATTTTACAAGTTAAACTAAAAAATTACTTTTATAATTCTCAAGATTTTCTCCCGTTAGTATTTGGAGACTAAGGACTACATAGTTTCAAAGCTATTCATAACTAGTATGTAGACTCAATAACTGCATGAAATATATACCAATGACGATATTAAATCTTTATAACATAGACAATTAGGTAATTATATCATTTATATTTCATAGAGAAAATGCTTTCATTAACAATGTCTTCTTTACCAAGTCTTTCATAGTAAAATCCTTCTGTGGTTCTTACTGATTTGAGTATCCTTACATCATCAGAAAATGAGATAATGCTAAAGATGGAATTAGGTGAATGCACATACATAGGACCTATATGTATTCAATATACAAATATATCCCATGTATGTTACCCTGGGGTCTCATAACAATCTGTGAGGTAGTAGTGTAGGTATCATTTCATTTTTATGGAAAAATAAATCAATGTTCAAAAGTTAAGAGTATATTTCTCTAGCAAATGCGAAGGCCAGGACTAGAACTTAAATCTTCATTCTTGACTCAGTTTTGTTTTTTGTTTTGTTTTGTTTTTTTAATTCCGATAGTTAAGCTAAACAGTAACATCTGAATATTTCATGAACTATTAAAGCAAAAAAAAAAAAAAAAGGAAATTCAGAGTAGATTTTCCACAATATGTTTTGGTGCTCCAGGACTAGAACATGGTGTAAGTATGTACTTTTATGACTATATATGTATGAGTCTAGATCTGTGTGTTTGGTGTGTATCACTAATAGTTTTTTAAAGGAAGAAAAGAAAGGGGGGGGAAAGCTGGGAGCAAAATATCTAAATCACAATGAAAAGTAGATAATAGTGAGCCAACAGTATCAGGTCATTGTGGAAACACAGAATACAAGTGTCAAGGATGTGTGAGCCAAGGTAAGAGTCTAGTCAGTCTGCACACAAGCGTGAGATACTGTGTCAGAGGAAAGGACTAGGTACAATGATAAGAATTTAGGGGCCAAGGAAACAAAAACTATTTGCCAAACGTTTGTTGGCTGTTCAGAGACCATCTACCTACAGAATGTAAAGGGACAAGAAAGAAAACTCCAGTTAAGAACCCAGCAACAATAGATTCAGGAAAACAGGCAAAAAGACTCAACAGTGGAGGTCACGAGTTTTGTCCAGAAATCAAAGTATTAGATACACAGCATTATTCAGAAGAAGGAGGAAAAGGAGGAGAGCAACAATGACGAGGACAGAGGAGGATGAGGGAGGAAAGAAGAAAGAATAAAAGAAATAAAGAAGGAACAAAGAATAAAAGAAGGAAGGGAAGGAGTGAGGAAGGAAAGAAGGGAGGGGGAGGGAAAGAGAGAGAAAGAAGTAAAGAAAGAAACGACACTGAGAAACATTTATGGTCTTGTCTGGAAACTTCCTAGAAAGGTTGATTTATTATAATTCTGGGGGCAATAAGGAATAAGTGAAATCATTGGTATACCTCTTTAGAATGAAAGAGAGGGGAGGGATGCCTGGGTGGCTCAGTTGTTTCAGCATCTGCCTTCGGCTCAGCTCATGATCCCAGGGTCCTGGGATCAAGTCCCACATCAGGCTCCTTGCTCACCTGGGAGCCAGCTTCTCCCTCTGCCTGCCACTGCCCCTGCTTGTACTCGCTCTTTCTCTGTCTCTCTCTCCCTCTAATAAAAAAGTAAAATATTTAAAAAGAGAGAGAGAGGTGAAAATACTGTATAGCTGATGGAGAAATTACCCTAAAGCAATTTGCTGAAAAGTATATCAACTTTCATGCATCTGAGTATTTTAAATTAGGGAGGAGAGAGACAAAAGATTGAATCATTTGACTAACAATAATTTGGCCCTTTTACTCATTGGCCTACTGAACTCATGGTTCATACACTAATAAACTCGTGATAGAAACAATAAATCACTGTGGAGATGCACTCTATGCCTGCAAACTCTGTTTACAAATGTATAGAATGAATTTCTTATCTTTTGTTCTTTTCTGGCTGAAAATAAATTTGATAATGTGAATGTTGCTTGAATTAATAAATTAAATGTATTTTTCAGAAATGTTCATCTTCTCTCTTTCTATAGGAATCAAATACTTTCTATATGTCTATATCTTCAAAACTCTCACAATTTAAATTATTACTTTTTTCAGATTTTCTACATTTTAATGACTTTCTGACAGCCCCTACATAGACTAGATGGATATAATGAATATTTCAATATCTGAGTTTGTATTATTAGGACTCACCAATAGTTGGGAGCTTGAGATTTTCTTTTTTTTCATATTTTTGTTGGCCTATGCAGCAATTGTGGCAGGAAACCTTCTCATCATGGTCAGTGTAACCTTTGACTCAGTTCTGTACTCCACACCAATGTTCTTCCTCCTTGGAAACCTCTCCTTCCTGGATATGTCTATTTCCACAATCACAACCCCTAAGATGGTCACAGATTTCCTTAGGGAGAACAAAACTATTTCTTTGTGGGGCTGTATGGCTCAGATGTTCTTCCTCCACTTTTTAGGTGGCAGTGAGATGACTCTTCTCATAGTCATGGCTGTTGATCGGTACATTGCAATATGCAAACCTCTTCACTACATGTCCATCATGAATCGTCGGGTACTCGTGGGCTCTGTGTTGCTATCATGGGCTGTTGGTTTTGTGCATACGATGAGCCAGATGGTTTTTACTATCACCTTGCCCTTCTGCGGCCCCAATATTGTGGACAATATTTTTTGTGACCTTCCTCTAGTTCTAAAACTTGCCTGCACTGAGACCTATGTTCTAGAGTTACTGGTAATCGCTGACAGTGGACTGTTGTCATTTATCTGCTTCATACTCCTGCTCATCTCCTACACTGTCATTCTGGTAACCGTCCGACGTCGATCCTCTGGTGGACTCTCCAAAGCTCTGTCCACACTGTCTGCTCACATTACTGTGGTCACTCTGTTCTTTGGGCCATGTATCTTCATTTATGCTTGGCCATTCAGTAGCTTTTCCGTGGATAAATTTCTTTCTGTGTTTTATTCGGTTATCACACCCTTACTTAACCCCATTATTTACACTCTGAGGAACCAGGAAATGAAAGCAGCTATGAATAGACTGAGGACCCAACATATCAGAATGAGACAGATATTCTAGGCAACAATCATGATGATGAAGATTTTAGTGCAAAGCCCATGTACATCTCAGAATAAGTTGATATTCATTTTAGATTTTTAAAAAAATGTTCATAATATATATTGAAATTCTCAAATATTCCATCATTATATTTCTATAACATGTTTGGTTTTATTTGAAGAATGATTATTTTAATTAAAATTCAATTCAATTAGGGTTAATACTTTTTAACGTAATAAAGAATTAAATAGAAAAAAATTGACTCACTAACTATAGTTGGAAACCAAGAAATACCCAAGACTAAATTTCACTAAATAAAGAGGAATCAAAAAGGAATTTACTTATCTATTTTTAATTCAGAATTAAGAAACTGTCAACTAAATTCTCTAGTTGACTAAGTGTGCATAAAATTACATGAACTCTTGTAGACTCCTAAACACACACATATAAACTCACAGTTTTGGGGTCCTAATATGTGTAAGAATTATTTTTTAACAAGGTAAACAGACTAGTTTCTATGAGTAGATAGATCTAAGTGTCTTTTACTCACAAGAAACACATACTTCTTCCTTAAAAAAACACAGAAATTCCACCTGAAATATATATTACACACAGCTTATTTTACCTTATTCCTTCTTCATGTTTGTATATATATTTGTTCTCATGTATCTCTCAAGATAAGAGCATTACTATTATGTTAATCCCCACGGACAAAGGAAAATGAAGAAGCCCCTATATATTCCAGGCAATCACATCACAACAAAGCAGGAAATATTCAAGCTGTCTACCTTATATAAAGTGTATTAAATTAAAATGTTTCTTCTATGGCTGATGGGTATTAGAATAAAAAGACATTGTATGGCCTCTTTGATATCAAATGCAAATGGCCTGCTCTCTCCCAAATACTCAGGAACCTTTTCATAGGCTTTTATCCAATTCTCTTTCATCACTGCCTCTTAAATTATATGTGTAGTATACTAATTATAGACTAAAGGGTGCTTTAAAGATGGTTCCTTAGCTATAGGTGCATGATATATCTTAGACTAAAATTTTATTTTAAAAAACATGTTGAAGAGGTTAGGTACTGCGTACCTACGGATCACTGGGCATATATATTTGTATATATTTCTTATGAATTAATTCAATCATAGAATTAGACATTGATATAACATGTAGCTTTATCAAATTTCTAATATTTTGCCACATTTATTTCAGATTCTTTTACTACAAAAATGAATTATTAGAGATAATAAAGACTCCTAAGCAACCATCTACACCTAGTTATTTTATTGTAGCAAAGATCATCACTATCATCAACTCCAGTATCATTCCTTTGTATGTTTTTAAAAATTATTTCCCTCATTTTTCACATATTGTGTATAAAAACATTTTGTGTTTTAACTTGATATAAATGGAATCTCTATAAATGTTGCTATTTCAAAATTTATTTTTTTACTCAATTTAATGTTAAATGACGTATCTGTTTAAATATGTGCTTCTCTGGTTCATTTTTTATTGTGGTTAAAACGATGTAACATTTTAAACATTTTTAAGTGTACAGTAGTGTTAACTATGTGCACCTTGTTGTGCAACAGATTTCTAGAATTTTTCATCTTGCAAAACTAAAACTCTATCCTCATTTACAAAAAACTCCCCCTTCTACCTCTTGTTAGCTCCTGGCAATCACCATTCTACCTTCTGTTTATGAGAGTTTGACTACTTTAGATTTATATAACTGAATCACGCATCATTTGTCATTTTGTGACTCGCTTATTTCACTGAGCATAAATGTCTTCAATTTTTAACCATATGGTAGCATGTGGCAGGATTTTTTTTAAGGCTGAATACTAGTCCATCGTAGGTATATGCCACATTTTCTTTATCTATTCATCCACTGATGGACATTTAGGTTGCTTCTTCCTCTTAGCTATTGTGAATAATGCTGCAACAAACATGAATGTGTAGGTATCTCCTCAAGATCCTGTTTTCAATTCTTTTAGAATTGAAATACCCAGAAGCCAGATCACTCTATCATATGGTAATTCTGTTTTTAATTTTTTTGAGAAATCTCCACAGTTTTCCAGAGCAGCTCCACCATTTACATTCCTACTAACAATGCAAAAGTTTCCAATTTTTCCTTGTCTCCACATCCCTGCCAGAACTTGTTATTTTCTGGATCCTTTTTGGTTTTGTTTTGATAGTGGCCACCCTAACAGGTGTGGTTTTGGTTTGCATTTCCCCGATAATGAGTGATGTTGTGTACTTTTTCATATGCTTCTGGGCTATTTGTGTATTTTTCTTAGATACATGTCTATTCAAGTCCTTTGCCCATTAAACTATTTGGTTTTTGTTGTTAAAATGTAGAAGTTCTTTATAGATTCTGCATATTAACTCTTATTATTATAATTTATTTGAATAATTGACACACAATGTTACATTAGTTTCAGGCGCACAATGTAGTGATTCAACAAGTCTATACATTGTGCTATGCTCTCCACAAGTGTAGCTGTGCCATCTGTCACCATACAGGACTATCACAATACCATTGCCTATATTCCCTATGCTGTACCTTTCATCTCTGTGACTTATTCATTCCATAACTAAAAGCTTGTATCTCCCACTCCCCTTCACCCATTTTTGCCCAACCCTCCAATACTCTTCCCTGTTGTGAACTTTGGTTTGATCTCTGTATTTATAGGTCTGATTATGCTTTTTGTTTGTTTATTCATTTATTTTTCAACATTAACTGTTCCTCAAATGTATGATTTGCAAATGTTTTCTCCAATTCTATAGCTTGCTTTTTCACTATATTTATTATATGAATTGAGAATATCTTTGCCTTTATAGATTATATTAACATTTTCTGCAGTTTCTAAATACACAAAATTTAAAATAGTTACATTTAATTACTTTTTCCTTTAGGTTTCTGATTTTGTCTCTTATGTAATACATCTTTACAACTAATTGCCCAAAATATTCTGTCTTCTCTTTTTTATAGTTTAAACTTTTTCTTTCATCACATTTAGTTATTTAATCCAACTGGAAGTTAAATTTTGTATTGGTATCTGATAGGAATCTAATTTATTTTTATATGGATATAAACAGACATCCAAATGCCATCTACTGAAAAGCTTTTCCCTGCTGATTGAAATGTCACCTTTGCCATATAACAAGAATCCATTGTATGCTTAGGTCTGTTTCTGTCTCTGTCAATACTTTCATTGGTCATTTTATCTGTCAGTGACAATACTACACTATCTTAAACATAGTTATCTGTCATAGTGAATCTGCACTCTCAAATGCTCTCCTTTAAGTATATCCCAGTTCTTGTCGATCAAGTCTTCCAGATGATTTTAGGATAAATTGTCAAATTCTTCAAAAACAATTTTGAAAAGCAACTGAAATCGGAATTTATAATTTATAAATAAAAAAACTTTATGATTTTTATTATTCGAATTCATCAATGTAGCACATCTTTTAATTTTGTTACATTTGATTTTATAATATTTAGTGATTTTTAGTAGGTTGCATTGCTTTTGGCTGAAACCACCAGTACAATGCTGAAGGGTAGACATTTTTTTCCCCTGAATTTATAGTGTTTGTTTCTAAAATAATATAATTTAAAATTAAGATGTTTCTTTTATTAATTTTTAATCTTTTTAAAATTATAAATGATTATTGAATTTGTAAAAAGTTTATGCACCCTTTGAGATTGTATCTTTTTTCACTTAATCTGTTATACTAGCAGATTGACTTAATATTGTCAACATTTCCTTGACTTTGTGGCTTAAACTCCTGTTTGTAATAATATGCCTTTTTTTTTTTTTTTGCCTTTCATCTTTCCAGGTTTGATTTACTAGTTGTTTTCATTTTGGTTTGTTTTAGAGTTGTTTACCGTACAACTTTCTCTCTTTTTATATTGTCTAAAGCAGTTTAAAATGCAGTGGTGGTAGCTTATTTTTAAAAGTTGTGTATAGGGGCGACTGACAGCCTCAGTGGGTTAAGCTTTTGCCTTCGGCTCAGGTTATGATCTCAGGGTCCTGGGATCAAACCCTGCATCGGGCTCTCTGCTCAGCAGGGAGCCTGCTTCCCCATCTCTCTCTGCCTACTTGTGATCTCTCTCTCTGTGTCAAATAAATAAATAAAATCTTTTAAAAAATTAAAAAAATGTTGAGTATAAGCTCCTCCACCTATTACCACCAGAGAAAAGATGAAGCCTGCTCACTTTTCAGGGAAAGCTTCAACATCCTCTTCTGTGAGAAGCCTTCCCTAACCCTCCAAATTGACTAGGACTCTCTGTTGTATGGTTCCAAAGTAGCCTAGCTTGCTGTTTCATTGTGGTTGTCAGACCATAAATTATTTAATCAAATGCTTGCATCTATCTATATTTCCTATTAGAACATAAAGAAATCATGAAGTCGAGGACCATGTTTATCTTAGTCATATTCATTGGAATATCCCTAGTGGGTGTCTGCCATTAAGTAGTTACTTAACAACACTGCTTGACTAAGCGACTGATTAGATTTCAGGAATCACTAACATACCTTGTCAGATACATAAGCTCATTTTCTGTAATTTTTAAGAGACATTATTAACCAAAAATTTGAGATACACTCTTCTTCATGACAGGACTTAATTAATTAATTGCTTCTTTATATCATGAAGGCAAGAAAAGATTTAGAGCACCAGACAACATGTATCAGTCATTTTTGCCCTTATTTTTTCTATTGTAACTGTTTCATAGCATAGAGATAAAAACAATGTCTCAGTTTATTGAACATTAGAGTCTATTTATTTTCATATCTTCTTCCTAAATTAATTATTGACTGTAATTCTTTCATTCTAAATGTATTTATCTCCCTTTAAATATGCCAATTTCTTTATGAAATAGGAACTGTTATTTTATGAAACTATGTGCTTTAATTTACAAACATACTATTCTATTTTCTTTTCCTCTGAGTAAATTCATATTATTTTATAGAAAGAATGCTCATTACTTCAGAGCATTGCCATTATTCAATAGTACAAATAAACTCACTTTACTACCTATTCATCAAATGACAGCTAAACTGCTTATGACTTCTTATTACCATAAATGATTTCATGATTACTATTTGTCCAACAGCTCTATATAGGGATAAGAATTTCTCTAAGATAAATACCCAGAAAAGAAAAAAAAACTAGATAATAAAAATTTATCCACATAATTTCACTAAATGCAATAGTGATAGATTTCCAGAATAACTCTAATTCCAACCACAGAGCAAGAGTTCCTATTGCTCATGTCTCCACTACAAAATTTAATATAGTTTGCCTTTCTAAATTTTTGTTTCAACATAAAATATCTTGTTGCTTTAATTTGCCATTTTTTCTGATTATCTGTGAATTTGGCATCCCTCTCATACCTATTATCTATTCAAGCTTTTCTATGAACTACTTTTTTAAGACTTGGCCCACTTAAAATAAGTTTTCTGTGCTTTTCTTGGTGATTTGCATGCTGTACTTCTGTTCAATACGGTAGCTAGTAACATATATGTCTTAATGCTAATTTGAATGAGCTAAAATAAGTAAAATTAAAATAAAAATGAAGACTCACTCAGATTCAGGAGTTTAATAGCTGTATGTATGTAGTGGCTACCATATGGGACAAGACAGATATAAACCATCTTCATCATCATAGGAAGTTCTATGTGATCTAGATATTCATTCTTGTCAATTTAATACATTACAAATATTTCCTTCAAATTTGTTATTTATTACTTTTGTTTCTAGTTTCCGTGATTGAACCAAAATTTCTATTCTGAAATTTATTAAAGGTTAGACTTTTTATTAATTTTAAAAGATCATATTATAAAATATTCTTCTTCAACAATATGCTTCACAGGTATTCCTCAATATTTTCTTCTATTATTATCATATCATATTTTTCACATTTTGTGGTTAAATATTTCTGGAGCCCACCTTTGTATATTTGAAAGGTAGGGACCCAACTTTATTCTTCTTCTCTTAGTTAACCACTAGTCTCAGCAGCAACTACAAATTAATCTGTCCTTTCTCCATATTTCTGCCTGGTTATCACATAAGTGTGTGTGTATATATATATAAAAATTTATATATGTATATCATATATAGTCACATATAATCTCAGATATGCATATACTTACATGTGTGCATGAATTTAAGAACATATGTGTATGCATATATACATACATGATCTGAGTTTTCTACTCAGTTCCATTTGTCTTTTATTTTACCATTACCTTATTATTTTTCATGCTATCACTTCATATATGGCTTAATATCTAGTTGATGTATTCACCGTTTTTTTTTTAAAGATTTATTTATTTGAGAGTGAGAGAGAGAGAGAGAGAAAGAGAGAAAGTGAGAGCATGAGAGGAGAGAAGGTCAGAGGGAGAAGCAGACTCCCTGCGGAGCTGGGAGTCCCAGGCGGTACTCAAATCTGGAACTCCAGGATCATGACCTGAGTTGAAGGCAGTTGCTTAACCCAACTGAGCCACCCAGGCCTTGTTTACCTGTTTTGTTACTCAAAGTTCACTTGGCAAAACATTCACCTTTACTTATGTATGTTTCACTGTCAGTTTTTAAAAAAAACAAAAACAGCGAAGTTTTTAATAGAATAGATACATTTAGGACATTGTTTTCTTTGCTATATCATTTCATTCGTGAGCATGACAGGTACTTCCATTTAATCCAATTGTAATTTGTATCTTCTAACCCAGATTTCAAATTTTCTCCATAATATCATTATTTTCAACTTGCAAATATCACTTTGTTTCATTTACCCATAGGTAAACTTGTTTCTGCTATAATATTAATTTAATATTTAATACTGGTTTATATGTAGATATAAAGATAATACAGGTATACAAAAAAATAAATATATTTGTGTAAATATGTGTATATATAAGGTATACATATTAATGTACATATATTAAATTATATGTGTGTGTATATAGATATAATTACACATGTATATAATACATAGGTTATATGTATCATATACAAACACATATAACTTTATTTCTGAACTTTGAGTAAGTTATAGACATAATGCTGTTCTACCTCAGTGTGTATTTCCTAAAACAATGTAATTTTTAAATTTGGAAATCAACATTAATTGATATCTAATCTATCAACCTTATACAATTGTTGGCCAATTATGTGAATAATACCCTTTTAAAAAAGAAAGTCTCTGGTCCAGAGGTTGTATTTCATTAGCATGACTCTTTTTTTTTAAATTTAATCTTCAATAATTCCTCACTTTTTTTTTTAATTTTCATGCCACTCACTGCTTATTGGTAACCAATCTCATTGTTCACTAATTCGTTTTGTTTCATTTTACACAAATGTGCAGATATGTGGTTCTCTCCTCTCTTATTTTCCTTTTTGCTTGCTTCCTATAGACATTATTCTGGTTTCTTCATTTAATACCATATCCCAGAAATATCAGGTCATATGACTGCCATATATGGTCATAAAGATCTTCCCCATTCTTCATCACAGCTGTGTGTCTCAAATGTTTTAATAAGTATATGAAAAAAGTAGAAAAGGAACACAATTCAAATGCTCTCTGGCAGCTTATCATACAATTAGCAAGGCTTTATCTGCCTGGGACTAAAGTATTCATGTCAGATCAGTCCTACCATATGCTTCACTAGGATAGTCTCATAAGTTTTATTCTAGTTTCTTAGATCATTCACTTTCTCCTCATATCTGTGTCACCACTGAGTTGGACCTCAATTTAAGAGCCTATATCATGTAATAGCTGGCTGCCAACATGTCAAGAATGTCATTTTGTTTTCATAATTATAACAACATTTTATATGAATAATTCCTCATTCTCTGCTGATAAAGTTTGATTCTGTAATTGATTCAAAGCTCAAACACTGAAAAACTACTTCCACTTCTCCCATCCCCTTGTAGGATGCTTAGACAAAGAGGGATTGAACCACATTTAAACTCTATGGAATTAATATGATCACAGCCTCCCTGGGGTAAGGAGATGACATATTTCTGCTTTTATATCTGAGGTCATTGCAAATGATTTATATGTAGAGACATCTATGTTTTGTCGTTTCTTAAAAATCTTTGACTATCTTCACATTCTGGTAATCCCATTAGAGTAACAGTGCCTTGACAATAAAGGATTTTCTTTTAAAAAGACACATTTTCAAACCATACTCACTGCAAAGGTGCAGGCACAGGGTTTACATTCCATCCATCTGGCATCTCCATCTGTGGGAGAGATTTATTTGAAAATGAGTCATATAAATAATAAGGCTCCAAATAGTCATTTTGCTGGCACTAGTAGCAATAAAATCCACTTAATCTGATTATTTTAAAACCCCAAATTTAAAACAATTACTGGTCTGACAGTCACCTGAAGACAAGGGAAGAAAACAAGGCACCAGCACTAAAACTCTCTGTTCTCCCTGGTAGGTCTCACCTCATCTGGCCTATTAAAACTGTCATTTATTCTAAAAGATGAAATCATTACAAAACTTTCTGTGTGAAGCATTATTCCCTCAACAGAACGAATTACCATTAAAATCACCTTTTGAGGATTTCTGGAATTTTCCAGCACTTATTGGTGCTACCTACTACCAATAGAAGCTATATTAGGAAGTCCCTAGGTTGGAGTTTATACGTCTTAGTGATATATTCCTTCTTATCTATGAATTCAGAAGATTCCTGGCCATCTTTCTCACCTGAACACACTGCCTGTAGCTGCTTCTGAATTGGTAAGCAAAAGAGATGTTGCAAACGTAATAGAGTCAACCCATTTGCCTGTTAAAACTTACACAAAATAGCAAATGTTAGCTGAGCTTGTTATAAACAGTAGTGAAAGGCACAGTCTCAAGTTTAGGGAAATATGTTAGACATCCTGGAAAATGAGTCAGAGAAAATTTCACTCAGAGTTATGAAAATTTAGGGAGATGATTTATGTGAAGTTCCTAAAAACAGAATCTAGGAAAAGGCAGAACCTCAATAAATGGCTGCATTCATTGTCACTTAAGAAAGAAACATGATTTGTCTCCCCCTCCGATTTCCCCCAATTCACTCTTCCAACCATGAGAGACTGTGGACTCTGAGAAACAGAGAGTTTTGGAGGGGAAGGGGGTGGGGGATGGGCGAGCCTGGTGGTGGGTATTGAGGAGGGCACGGATTGCATGGAGCACTGGGTGTGGTGGATGAACAGTGAATCTTGGAACACTGATAATATAAGTTCAGGGTAGGTTCGGGGGGAGTAGGGGTAGGTTCGGGGGGAGGCAGAGAGGGAGCAGTTACTGGGAGTGGAGAAGTCCTAGTGAGGAAAGGGATTGAGAAATCCCGAAAGCTGACAAGTGTTAGTTCCTTCTCATGAAACTATTAATTCAGAAATAAAGTGTTAGCTCCCACATTTAAAAACAAAACACTATAGAACACATACAAGCATACCTTGGAGATATTGGGAGATGGTTCTAGACCACCACAATACAGCAAATATTGCAATAAAGTGAGTCACATGAATATTTTGGTTTCCCAACACCTATGACTATTATGTTTACAATATACTATTGTCCGTGCAGTGTGCAATAGAATTATATGTAAAGAAAACAATGTATACACTTCAGGCAGAGCTGCTGACAGAGGGAGAGGGAGAAGCAGGATTCCCACTCAGCAGGGAGCCCAATGAGGGATTTGATAGGACCCTGAGATCATGACTTGAGCTGAAGGCAGACACTTAACTAACTGAGCCACCCAGGTGCCCCTAAAATGTAGTTCTTAAATAGTAAGACTTGAAAGTTGAAATTACTCCCTGATCCATGGGCAAGAGAATGGATGTTGCATTATCAGGCATGAAAATAACATTATCTCATTGGACATTTCCACAAGGGCTCTTGTGTGACATGGTACAATGTCAATCAATAGTAATATTTGAAAGGAATCTTTTTTTTTTCGAAGTAGTTGTCTCGAAGTGGGTTTTAAAATTTTCAGTAAATGGTGTTATAAGCAGATGTGCTATCATCAGGCTTTGCTGTTACAGTTACAGAGCAAAAGCAGAGTAGATTTAGCATAATTCTCAAGAGCTCTAGTATTTTCAGAATGGTAACTGAGCCTTGGCTTCAAATTAAAGTCACTAACTTCATTAGCCGCTGACGGGAACGTCTGCCTGGCCTTTGAAGTTTTGAAGCCATGCAATGACTTTCCCTTTCTAACTATGAAAGTCCTAGATGGCATTTTTTTTAAGGTTTATTGATGTTTATTATATATGAACCTTGCCAACACAGGTAAAAGGCATTCTAAAGAAGAGTGCGGATTCTGGTCAAATTCTTTTTTTTTTTTCCCAAATATGTTTATTTTATTTTTTCAGTGTTACAAGATTGATTGTTCATGCACCACACTCAGTGCTCCATGCAATACGTGCCCTTCTCCATACCCACCACCAGGCTTGCCCAACCCCCCATCCCTCCCCTCCAAACCTCTCAGTTTGTTGCTCAGAGTCCACAGTCTCTCATGGTTCATCACCTCCTCGGATTTCCCCCCATTCACCCTTCCCTTCCTTCTCACAATGCCCTCCATGATTTTCCTTATGCTCCACACGTGAGACCATAAGATAATTGACTCTCTCTGCTTGACTTATTTTGCTCCACATAATCTCTTCTAGTCCCATCCATGTTGATACAAAAGTCGGATATTCCTAGATGGCATCTTCTTTCCATATAAGGCTGTTATCAGTAAAATCCAAGGCGTGACACCACCTTAATGACAGAGCTGTTCCCATTGCCCACACCTGTCACAATTGTGAAGTAATGACTTGCCTATCTATCTTTTAATTAATAAAAGGTAATAAATAATAGTTATTTTCTGTTTTCAAATAAATATATACTTGATTTGTGAGGGTAGCAGAGGGTAGGACTAAAACAATCATTTTTCTAAGAAATGAATCTTCCTAAACAAGCTGCTATCAAACTTAGACAAGTAATTGTAAGGTCCTGATCTTATATTTTTTAGCCCAATCAGTAGCTACTTAATAACTTCCTTGGAAAGTTTTTAAGTAGCTCAGGCATATTATTTCCTAAATTATGAATGATAGCAATAACTTGGAAATAAGCTACAGTATGGAAAAAAACTTGCTATTTTTATCATTATTCTTCATATATAGATTTCTACTAAATACTCTCTTACTCCAAAGATATCAATCAGAACACAAACATTTTCCCACAAAGGGATAATTGGGTCTTGAAGTTATTTAGTTGCAGTTCAACTACAACAATCAAAATATGTCTTTGTTAATAGTTGTTATGTTACCCAATACCTTAAAAAATAGAAATTTTGTATGTATATACTTTAATAAATTTAATATTTACAAAATGAGATCATACTGTATAAAGTTCATTGTAGGGGTGCCTGGGGTGGCTCAGTGGGTTAAAGACTCTGCCTTCAGCTCAGGTCATGATCTCAGGGTCCTGGGATTAAGTCCTGCATCAGGCTCTCTGCTCAGCAGGGAGCCCATTTCCCCCTCTCTCTGCCTGCCTCTCTGCCTACTTGTGATCTCTCTTTCTCTGTCAAAAAAATAAATAAAACCTTTTAAAAAAAAGGTCATTGTAACCTACCTTTTTTCACTTAAATAATGTGAATATTTTTCATATTAGTTTTCTTAAACACCACTTGTTAGTGAAATATTACATGCTAAGATTCCTGTAACTACCGAAGAAAGGATGCCCCAACTCTAAGATTTTTTTAGATTGCTCAACTTTTTACACATAACAATAATGTTACTCTAGTTTGTTGCTTATAAGCTAGGTTTAGAGATGGACAGTTTAGATATGTATCTTCTTTCTTGGAATAACAGACATTAACACTAAATTTCATAGTAAAATGAGATTATTAAGGGACCCAAATGAATGAAAAAGCTGGCAGCCTCCATGGCATTAGTGCCCTCTTCTCTCTCTCTACAGGTCATCCCAGAATAAGCCACATAATGGAATCCACGGAATAATTAAATCAGTTTGAAGTGTGAGAATTCATTTTGCAGGGCTGACCAACTGCCAGAATATACAGTTTCTTCTTTCTGCACTCTTCCTAGTTGTCTGTGTAGCGACAGTTTTGGGTAGCCTTTTCACTGTGGTTAGTGTTTTACATCTCAAACCTTATCACCCCCATGTACTTTCTTCCTTGGACTCTGTCCTTTGTGGAATGACCTTTGCTTCCATTTCCACTAAGATAATTGTGAGGTTGGTAAAAAAACATAAGACCATTCCCTTTGCTGGCTCTTTCTCCTTCACTTACTGGGTGGAACCGAAATGGAACACTTGGTCTCCATGGCATATGACAGATATGCGGCTATTTGTAAGCCCCTACATTGCACAGCCATCATGGACAGGAAGGTATGTGTTCTGCTGGTAGTGACCTCATGATTTTTAGGTCTTCATTTAGGGCTTCAGATACTCTGTTGTGAATTTGCCTTTCTGTGGTCCCAATGTCATGGACAGCATTTCCTGTGATCTCCCTCTGCTTACTAAGCTTGCCTGTGTAGATGCCTACAGATTGTCACTGGTGCCAGCAGTGGGATGATCTCTCTGAGCTGGTTCATGATTTTGCTTATCTCCTACAGTCTGTTCCTCATAACCATTAAGAGTCACTCTTCTGCCAGGAATCCAAAGTTCATTCCACTTTGATCACATCACAGTGGTGATTCTCTTTCTTGGCCCATGCATCTTCACCTCTATCTGTCTCTTCAGCAACCACTCTGTGGATAAGTTCCTTGCTGTATTTTACACTATAGTCACCCCATCTCGAACTTAATTATCTATATTCTGTGAAACAAAGAAATGAAATTCTGGCATGATTTGGTGAGCTCTGCAGAGGATACTTAGATTAAAAATATAATTTAGATAGAAACAAGTTTTTTAGAGTTTTTAAAGAAAACTTTACATCACAAAAGATGTAAAGTTTTCTTTTAAAACTTTACATTGAAAAGTTTACATCTTTTGTGATGTAAAGTTTTCTTTAAAAACTTTAAAAACAGTACACCTGGGTGGCTCAGTTGGTTGGGCAGCTACCTTCAGCTCAGGTCATGCTCCCGGTGTCCTGGGATTGAGTCTTGCATTGGGCTCCTTACTCAGTGGGGAGCCTGCTTCTCCCTCTGCCTCTGCCTGCCTCTCTACCTGCTGTGTCTCTCTTCTCTCTCTGACAAATAAATAAAAATCTTTAAAAAATATATAAAAAAAAACTTTAAAAACTTGTTTCTATCTAAATTATATTTTTAATCTAAATATCCTTTCTAGGACATTGGAAGAAGAAAAAGAAGGGTGAAATGGGGGAAATCACAGTGGGATATGAAGGATGAGAGACTGTGGGCTCTGTGAAACAAACTAAGGGTTTTGGGGTTTTGGGGTTGGGGGGTTGGATGAGCCTGGTGGTGGGTATGGAGGAGGGCACGTATTACATGGAGCACTGGCTGTGGTGCATGAACAATGAATTTTGGAACACTGAAAAAATAAAATTAAAAAAAAAAAAAAGAAAACTTTGCATCTTTTAAAAACTGTCATTGACCTATATAGAGTAAGTCATGTACAAAGTTTATAAAAGTCAGACCGTCAAAGATATTTTGAATGTAGTATCAACTAAAAAGAAATCAATGCCTTTATATATTTCAAATGATGCTGACTGATCAAAAAAATTGTCCATTAAGAACCCACTTGTATATGGGGCACCTGGCTGGCTCAGTCAGTGGAGCATGAGACTCTTGATCTCAGGGTTGTATGTTCGAGCCCCACATTGGATGTAGGGATTATATAAAAATAAAAAAATCTTTAAAAAAAACCTCACTTGTATTTAGGAGGAGTGAGTAAATATATGCTTTATCAATGTATTAAAATGGAATTGGTTGAAAGGGAAAATAAAGCGAAACACCAGAACATCTATCACATATTCTGTATGGTCAGAATGAGTTGGCACTTATCATGGGCCCAAACAAAGTTGGTTCTCTGTTTTCTCAATAATATTAGTGTTCCAGTCAGCATTCACATGTGTAAAAAAACAATTTTAGTATGTACGTATATACTGCCAAAGCACACTCATTTTCCTTGTTGTCTCCAAAATGAGGTATTGGAGATATGTTTAAGGCTGCTAATATCATCCAATATTATTTCTATCTCAGAAACTACATCCCTGACTCAAATTAAAAAAAGGTACATGATTCAGACATACATTGTTTTTTTCCTTAAGGATAATTTGAATTTGAAATATGTTTAATAATAAATCACATTATGCATGCTATTATTTTATAGGAATTAATGCAATGTCATTTGGATATTATCATGTCTCTAGTAATTCCAATTGATAAAGTACAATTCAGTGGAGCTTCTCTAGCTGTGAACTTGAATAGATTTATTCACAATTTCTCTTTAGTCCTCTCTGTATTATATGACATTAATATATGAGTTAAAAAATAGCATCAATAGAAAGTTGTATTCCATCCTTTTAAAGAATCTAACTGTGGGCAAAAGTGGATTCCTAAGATCAATATGTATTTTTAGTAGGGTTTTTTCCTCCTTTTATGTACCATACAACATCATCACAAAACTAGAATTTAATGATTATGGAAAAACTTGAAATTAGGGAAGAAATTTGAAGTAGTGGCAGCAAATGTGGTTACAGAGACTAAAAGCATAGAAAAATAATCCTGTGTATTCACCCAATGAAAACAATAAAACTAGAAAAAGTTTTCAGACAAAAATACCCAAAACAAAATATAATCTTTAAACTTTTTCAAGTCTCTGGAAAAAAAATAACCAGAGTACATACAACAGATTAAAAAATATTTATTCAAGAATCTTCATAAGAGCAAGGGGAGTCTGATCAGGGAGATTCAAATCAAAACCACACTGAGATACCACCTTACACCTGTTAGAATGGCCAAAATCAACAAGACAGTAAACAACAAATGCTGGAGAGGATGTGGAGAAAGGGGAACCCTCCTCCACTCTTGGTGGGAATGCAAATTGGTGCAGCCACTTTGGAAAACAGTGTGGAGATTCCTCAAGAAATTAAAAATAGAGCTACTCTATGACCCTGCAATTGCACTAGTGGGTATTTACCCCAAAGAAGCAGAGGCAGTACAAAGAAGGGCCACATATACCCCAATGTTCATAGCAGCAATGGCCACAATTGCCAAACTGTGGAAAGAACCAAAATGCCCTTCAAAAGATGAAGGGCATTCAACAGATGAATGGATAAGGAAGATGTGGTACATATATACAATGGAATATTATGCCTCCATCAGAAAGGATGAATGTTCAACTTTTGTATCAACATGGACAGGACT
>CM052797.1:59782956-59820364 GCA_028533885.1 Nasua narica | reverse complement strand
GAATCTACACAGACCTTACATTTTTCATGAAATCTAACTCAAAAGGATCACAGACCTATTGTGAAGTGCAAAAATATTAATCCCTTAGAAGATACCATAGGAAATAATCTAGGTGACCATTAGTGTGGCGATGACCTTTTAGATACAACACCAAAAGCACAATCCATTAAAGAAATAACTGACAACAGGACTGTGTAGAAATTTAGAATGTTTTCTCTGCAAAAGACAATCCCAAGAGAATGAGAAGACAAGTCGTGCTGGGAAAAATATTTGCAAAAGACATATCTGATAAAGGACTGTTATCCAGTATGCTCAAAGATCTCTTTAAACTTAACAATAAGAAAACCACATGATAAAATAATCGGCAAAACACCTGATTAAAAACCTCACTAAAGAATATATACAGATGGGGACGCCTGGGTGGCTCAGTTGGTTAAGCAGTTGTCTTCGGCTCAGGTCATGATCCCAGTGTCCCGGGATCGAGTCCCGCATCGGGCTCCTTGCTCGGCAGGGAGCCTGCTCCTCTCTCTGCCTCTGCCTGCCTCTCTGCCTGCTTGTGTTCTCTCTCTGTTAAATAAATAAATAAAATCTTTAAAAAAAAAGAATATATACAGATGGCAAATAAGCATGTGAAAAGATGTTTAACATCATATATTATCAAGGAACTAACAATTAAAACAACAAGATCCAGTAAAAATGTATTGGGATTACTAAATTGAAAACACTGATGACATCAAATGCTGGCAAGGATATAGAGCAACAGGAACTCTAATCCTAATGGGAATGCAAAATGGTAGATCCACTTTGGTAGACAATTTGGCAGTTGCTTGCAAAACTAAATAAGCTCTTACCATTCAATCCAACAACTGTGCTGCTTAGTATTTACCCAAACGCACTGGAACAAAAACCTCCATACTGAGGTTCACAGCAGTGTTTTTCATAATTGCCCAAATTTGGAATCAACCAAGATCTCCTTCAGAAGGTGAGTGAATAAATAGTCAGTGGTATATCCAGACAATGAAATATTATTCAGTGTTAAAAGGAAATAAGCTGTCTAGCTACAAAAAGACAGGGAAGAAACTGAAATGCATATTATCAGGCAAAAAAGCCAATGTAAAAAGGGTACATTTTGTATGATTCTAACTATATGCCATTCTGGAAAAGGCAAAACTATGCAATCCATAAAACTAGTAGTTTCCAAGGTTTAAGAAAAGGGAAAAGTGAAAAGGCAGAGCACAGATGATTTCAGGGCAGTGAAACTATTCTGTATGGTACAACAATGGTGAATACATGTCATTATACATTTGTGATAACATAAACTATGTACAACATCAAAAGTGAACCCTAATGTAAAGAATGGACTTTGAGTGATAGTGATATGTCACTGGGGGTTCACTGATTGGAAGAATATATCACTGTGGTATCAAATGTTGACTATGAGGGAGGTTGTGCATGTGGGGGGCTCAGGAGGTACATGGGAACTCTTTGTATATTCCCCTCAATTTTTTCGTAAATCTAAAACCACTCTAAAGAAAAAGGCTATTTTAAAAAAAAATTAAAAAATGAAAAGATAGAAAAATATATACCAGATTAACACAAATCAAAAGAAATCACCAGAGACCATTTTAATATGAAAGTATATTTCAGAGCAAAGAATATTACTAGGAATAAGAATGCCATTTCATGGGTGCCTGGGTGACTCTGTTGGTTAAGTGTCTGCCTTAGGCTCAGGTCGAGATCCCAGGGTCCTGGGACCCCCACCCCCATGCTCCCTGCTCAGCGGTGAGTCTGCTTCTCCCTCTCCCCCTCTGCCCCTCCCCCAACTCATGCTCCTGCATGTACTCTCTCCCTCTCTCATTCTCAATAAATAAAATCTTTAAAAAAATGTCACTTCATATTGAGAAAGAAATCAATTAATCAGGAAGTGGTAACAATTTAATTATTTATATCCCTGATAACAGAATTTTAATACATTTGAAACAAAAACATCGTTGTAAGGAGAAATAATTTTTCAAAATATAATCAGCAAATTGGAGGGGAGGTCATAAAGAGGATGTGACCACCAGTTGACCCAAGAGCTGGACCTGGGCAATGGGAGGCTCCTCACCTCCTCCCTTGTCCTTGGAATGTGCATTTCACTTGCCCTCCTTGCTCCCAGAAGCTGCTCTGAGATAATGATGGCTTCGTTGGTAAATTCTGCCAAATTTTTAAAGAATTAGACCAATTCTTCAAAAATTCTTCCAGCATGTATACTGTCCTTGAGAGAGTGATGTGGTATTGAGACTATCTGCACAGTATACCTGGCTGAACCCACTTAAGGCCTTATCTTAACTTGAAGATTTGGTAGGCGGATGCAGAGATCTACTCATCTTGCAGCCACCCATATATATCACACTGGTCATATATCACACTGGTCATATATCACACTGGTCAAGATATGACTTTCCTTACAACTAGAACTAAAACCTTAATTGAATTTGATGACAAAACTCTAGTTAGAGATTATGATTGCTGTAGATATCTTCTTAGTACTTATATGTTAGAAGAAAAATAATTTAAAACTTCACTAATGTTTAATGCATAGCTGCTTTATATGTGATTTTTCTTATCTCCTTGTTCTGATTTCTACAATACGCAAAGGTTATTCTTGACAAGAACATCCCCAAGAGATGTCCAAAGGAAATTATTTTCATGATTCCTGTTTTGCCCAGAATACAGAATAGGAAAATTTCACCCAAGGGATTCTTCTAGTGGTGAATATATGTCAGGCTGAGGGAAAGTGCTTCCATAGACATGGTCTCCACCCAACTGTGGATGTCATCTCAAGCATACATCAGAAGAGAAGAGGAAAAAGCAATCTGGTCTTAGAGAAAATTTGTGTTTAGTAAGTTATCTCATGTTCCCTGTGACTCTCTTCTTTAATTTTTAAAATATCTGTATGTATCTGTATTGTCCACGCCCACCCAGGGCAACTTGCATGGGGCTTGTTTAACTTCCAATTTTTAAGGAAGGTAATACAGTTTTTCTCCTCCCATCCTATTCCTATGGGAGATTTTATGGTCCCTTTAACAAAGGCGTAACAAACAAACAAACAAACAAACACCACCATCATGCAGCCCCACAGAGATGTTCTCAGGTCTGCTTTAGAAGATTTCTGTTCTTTGATGGCTACTGTACATTAGCAACTTCCAGCTATCTTGGCTTGAATGGATCTTGCCATTTAAGAGGATAAAGTTTTTCATATTGGATACAGTATTATAAGCTAAGAAAACTTTTAACATAGAGATAGAATAAAAAACGGTTATATATCCACTGAGAAGTGATATAAAACTCAATTACTACATAAGTAAGATAAAACTACAATCTGAGAGAAAAGGAAGACATCTTAAGCTAATAGAAGGAACTTGGGCTTTCTCCTTATGCACCCTACCTAGTGTATCTCTCAGGCAATCCATTAAATTCTCTGAGTCCAAGTTTCTCTTGTAAAAACATAAATGTTGAAAATCTCACAGTTTTAGGAAAATTGTGATTTAAAAAATCTAAGTGGGTGAACATTGAATTTAGAAAAGCATGAAAAATGTGTTGCTGTATTTTTAACTCCTTAAAGGGTAACTCATTTGTCTCCTTTCCCTAATTTTTCAATTTTACTAATCCCAAGGTTATCATTACTCCCTTTGTGAAAAACCTCTCTGTTAAGAGTTAAGAATTTCAAAGGTACTTTAATAGAATGTGCTACTGCCTCCTGTAGAGCTTCTTAAAATATGAATAATCCCTCTTGGACAAAAACAAAAGTGAAAGTGAAAAAGTTGCTAAACTACTAGAAGGCAAGCAAACTTCTTTTTCATCTGTATATCCTATAGGGTTGCTAAGAATGTACTTGTTAATTTAGAGAAAACATAAGAGGTAGGCATTTTTTTTTAAAAAGGTGGTACCATGTATTTTACTTACATAAGGTAGTTGGCTGGTTACTGAGATGGCCTCCAGTAAACTTTGAACAATTTAATTCTTTATGTTGCATATTAATAAACAAAGAAGGGAAATAACTGGAAATCTGGAAGGCTCTGTGGGTGCTAATTCCAAATACAAAGCAATGCCCTTAATTTCATAAATTGAATTGTAATTCTTCAAACAACAAAATTAAATTTTGTGGTGGATTTCAGCAAGATTACACCTGTAACTACAAAAGCAAAATATTTAAGACCCGCCATAATATTTTTCTGGTTCTTAGACTGTAACTTGAAATGAACTTTTAAAATCTGAGCTTATAATTTCCTCTTATAAGTGTTCAGAAGACTCCATCACATGCCACACTCCTTATAATCACTATTAATAGCAAAATGGTCAATTACAATAGCCACTTGCTTCAGTTGGAACTTCAATACAATCAACATAATTATTCATAATGCCACTACTTGCTGGTAATGGGGTTACACTGAAAAGAATCCCTGGGTGTGTTTATTCCCAAGGACAGGACCAAGCCAATTCCTAAACCCCATACTTAAGGATCTGCTTCCTGGGACCAATTCCGTTACAAATTTATGGACTAGTCAGGAGATAAAAAAAAAAAAGATATTTTTGTTCTTTTAAAAAATTAACATCATTTAAAGATGGGTAACTAGGTATTGAAGAATCAAAAATAATAAACTTTTTAAAAGGCTAAGGGATCATTTAAAAAGCGACCGAAGAAAAATATTATCAGCTTTAGGCTGGAGGAATAAAGAAAGGGGAGAGTATGGTACTGTAAAACTTCGAAGCTTGGAGAATCTCATAGACTTAAAAGTCAGACCTATGAAAACAGGTAGTGGCTGGTGCTAGGATTTTGGAGAAGAAGCATTACTTTTCTGTTTCTGTAAAATAATACCTCATTCTCGTATCATGTTAAGGATAAAATGCATAACATATGTAAAACACTTAACAGTGTCTTTCACATAGTATACGTGCACGCTACAAAAGCACCCAAAGGCCATCAATTATTGTTAGCATTAAATTCTAAATGGTGATGTTTTTCAAGACCTAAAGGCTCTGCATAATGTGGTTTCTGTCTGCAGACACATCTCAAACCACTCTTCCTCAGCATCTCAGTTTCTCCAGGCCGTGAATGAGAAAAAATAAATAAATAATAAATACAAGATGATATAATCCTGGAAATATATAGTATATTCCCAAAGAACATATGTATTTATTATTTGCTGTTTATTTGTTGTAGGCAATGGTTTCTTTAAAATGACACCCAAAGCAAAATCAACAAAAGAAAAAATAAACTGTACTTCATCCAAACTAAAAATATTTGTGTGTCAAAGGATACACTCAAGAGAGTTAAGATAAAACACGCAGATCAGAGAAAGTAGTTGTGTTATCTCTAATGAGGGTCTTGTAGTCCATTGAATGGTGGTCCTCAAATAGATATGTCAATATACTGTATCACAACTCCTAAAACTGTTAGTGTGAACTTCCTTGGAAAAAAAGGTCTTTGCAAATGTAATAAGGGTTTTGAGATGACATCATGTTGGAGAATGTAGGTTGGCTCTAAATCTAGTAACAACTATCCTAATAAGAGACAAAAGAGGCAAAGAGAAGAATATAGAATAATAGCAAAGGATGAAGTTATGTAGTCACAAGCCAAGGAACACCTGGAGCCACCAGATGCTAAATGTGGCAAGGAAGGATTTTTCCCTAAAGCCTTAGGAGGGAGCATAGCCCTGCCAATGCATTGATTTCAGATTTCTAGCCTCTAAAATTGCAAGAGACTAAATTTCTGTTTTAAACCACCAATATGGTGGTAATTTGTTATGGCAGCACTAAAAAAATAATACAGGTCTAAAAATAAAGAACTCTTAAAACTCAAGAAGAGGATCAATGTGGGTGGCTCAATTGGTTAAGAATCCAAATCTTGATTTTGACTCAGGTCATGGTCTCAGGGTAATGAGATCGGGCTCCGTAATCTGCAGAGAGTCTGCTTAAGATCTCTTTTTCTCTGTCCCTCCTCCTACTCATGCTCTCTCTTTCTCTCAAATAAATCTTTTTTTTTTTTAACTAAATCATTTTTTTAAAAAAAGGTATTTTAAAAACTCAATAATAAAACAAAAAACTGAATTTTAAAATGAACAAAAGATATGAAATGACATTTCTCTCAAGAGAATGAACAAGTGGCCAGGCAGAAACCATATGAAAAGATGCTCAGCATCATTAGTCACTAGGGGAATGCAAATCAAAACTAAAATGTGGGGCACCAGGGTGGCTCAATTGGTTAAGCCTCTGCCATCAGCTCAGGTCATGATCCCAGGGTCCTGGGATCGAGCCCCACATGGGTCTCCCTGCTCTGCAGCAAGTCTGCTTCTCCCTCTGCCCCTTCTCCCACTCATTCTCTCTCTCAGAGCCTCTCAAATAAATAAATAAGTTCTTTAAAAAATGTGATTTTACTTCACACTCATTAGACTTCTCATAATAAAAAAATAATAAAATAAAATAACAAGTGTTGGTGAAGATATGGAGAAATTAGGATGCTCATACACACTGCTGGTAGGAATGTAAAATGGTGCAGCCACTGCAGAAAAGTTTGGTGGTTCCTCAAAATATGAAACATAAAGTTACTATATAACCCAGGAATTCCATTCAAGAGAACTGAAAACAGGTGTTCAAATAAAAAAAATTTTGCACAAGTGTTTATAGAAACAATATTCACAATATCCAAAAGGTAGAGACAAAGCAAACGTTTGTCAACAGATAAATGGATAAGCAAAATATGGTATAGCCGAACAATAGAATATTATTCAGCCATTAAAAGGAATGAAAAAACATTAAAAACATTATGCTACATGAAAGAAGCCACTTCCATTTATATGAAATGTCCAAAATAGTCAAATCCATAGAGACAGAAAAATTTATAGCTGCCATGAGATGTAAAGAGAAGGGAATTGGGACTGACTGCTATCTGGTATGAAGTTTATTTTGGGTGATGAAAATGTTTTAAAAAATAGAAAAGAAAATGGGAATTGTTGCATTGCCCAAAAGTTCTAAAAGGCCAGGAGTATAAATTCCCTCACCACAAACTAATTTCCTCTCTTCACTGATTTTGTGTTTACATTAAAGAAAAAACTGAATTTAAGTATGTTAGAAATGTTGAAAGAATATCTCAATTGGTTTCCAACTGTGGCAACTGGAAACAATCTTCATTTTCAGGCACAAGGAGCTTCTAAGAATTCATTTATTTAGTTAGCTTTCACTGACCACCCACTGAAAATACCCAATACATACTAGATATTGTGTCAAGTTCTGGCATGAAACTCCCACCTGCTTTCAGGAAGTACACTCCTTACACTCCTAAGTGAAAGAATTAGACATTAAATAATCAATCACTGGTGTTTCCAACTATGTTACATGTATACTTGAAAAAGTGTATTCTCTATTATTGTCTTAAAAAATCTGATAAATATCCATAGCCCCAACATATCTAGCTTAGTGTGATTACATTTTTGATCATTATTATTTTTAATTATTGTATTTCCCACCTGGCTTGCTCTAGATAGAACACTGTTTTTCAATGCCTGTCAATAAATCTGTCCTGTTTTGTTATTTCGCTATACATAAAACACTGTACCAAAGCTTGCATACTTGACATCATTTTTCTTTAATCCTGATAAATTTTTTTTAAAGATTTTATTTATTTATTTGAGAGAGAGGTATCACAAGTAGGCAGAGAGGCAGGCAGAGAGAGAGGGGAAAGCAGGCTCCCTGCTGAGCAGAGAGCCAGATGGGGGGCTCAATGCCAGGACTCTGGGATCATGACCTGAGCAGAAGGCAGGTCACCCACTGAGCCAACCAGGCGCCCCAAATCCTGATATATTTGAAAGATAGACTGGCTATACATTAAATTTATATCACATGTTATTTCCTTAAGTCTTTTGGAAATGTAGCTCCATTGTTGCTGCCTTTCTTTGTATACTACTGTCAAGAAGTCAGATGCTAACCTGATTTTCTCTCCTATTTAGGTCACTTCAGTTATTTTGACAGGAGGCTGAGAAGATACACTATTTTAAATATGTAATAATATTATTAGGATACACCTTGGAATTAACCATATGGGGTCAAATTTCCCAACTTTACTAGAAGCTATTTCATTATGTAAATTCTGGTCTTTTACTTCTGACACATTAATACAAGTTTGAAATGTTAATTCTATTATATTGTCTCATTTTAAAAATATATAAATATTGAATATCATTTGTCTGATTCTATACAACTTTCTCTCTGAAAACTCTTTACCTTTCTCTTTAATTAGGTGTTATTTTCTTGGTTCTTTTCATCTTTTATTTCTTGTGATCTTCATTGTAATTTTGGCCATTCAGCTCTCTTTTGCGTACCTACTAGCTTATTACTCATTTCTGAAGTGATCTTGTCTTATTCAAATACTGTTTTGAGTGTAAGTAGGCTCTTACATTTTATTTCCAAATTTTTAGTCATTTCCAGTCAGAGATTTTGAATTTCTGATTCAGATATTCTTCTATATTTTGTGTCACAGATTTAATGACATTTCATTTATGATGGAATATTATCATATATTTTTCTCTGCTTCATGGCTAGAATCATTATCAGCGTTGCAACAGAAATAGATTTTAACAGGAAATTAAACCGACATTTCAGGTTACCTCATAAAAAGGTACCTACATACTTACATAACCCTCAAGAAAGTTTCTAAATGGGAAATTTTTCTTAGAAAGACTTTAGATGTTTAGCCTCAGAAGGAATGTTTATCTTAAAGTTACAAAATATAAGATCATCATTTTTTTTCCAAGTATGAAAGGAGGAGACATAATGGAAGTTATTTCAATCTACTTCTAGACTATAAATGAGAAATACAATATGAAATGCATAAGGAAGAAAATTCCATCTCAATATAAGAATAAAATTTCAAAAACCAAAGCTTCAAAAGACATGATTGTACTTTGTGTGTTGATAAACTGCCAGGCCGGCAAGCCTAAAAGCAGAGCCTTCATGATTGAGCATGGAGTGGTGTTCAGTACTGCATTATATCCATGGTTGAGTAATACTACATATGAATTCCTTCTATTTAACATTTCCAAAGTCCCATGCTAGCTCTACTCTCTTTAATGAAGGTTGCTTCTTTAATCATGTCCTTCTAATGTCAGCACACATTTAAAGGGAATAGTTAAAAGCAAAGTTAAGAGGAAGAAGATATACATAACTTTTCCCTCTTAGAAAACAGATCCTCATATGATGTCAAATACTAATGAATGTTTAACTATTTTTGTCCACTTTATTGTTTTTGGCATAGGTGAATATCAGATAATATTTAATCTATGACAAAAATTATATTCAAGTAACAGAGTAAATCTGTTAACATAAGTAATAAAGGAAAGAAAAAAGCAACAGCACACCTGAATCAACTTAAAAACAAGCCTGCTTTGCTTGCCAAAAATAAGTTGTAAGAACCATTCTCTTTACATGAGAATATGTTCCAACCCAATAACACAGAAAAATTTTTACGCACACCACTGTGACTTCAAATTCATAACTTTCCAAGAATCTATGGACTATTTGAAATGAAAGTCACAGAAAATGTGTATTTTCAGTATTGTAAAATTTTAAAATATGCAAAATAGTATATATACATATATATATTTTTTCACACTATTGGCCATTAACACGGAACAAACTATCCAGGCAGTTTTTGAACTGCGAAATAAATAAAGAAAGAAAATTAATTGTTTTAAGATAGTATATAGCCCTTTAACATTTATGCATACAGTATTACTTTAAGAAGGCACCACTTGTTTTCTCATGAGTTATTTAGGAGATCATTCTCAAACTCAGGAGTTGACTATATAGTCTCTTCATTGCCATCTTCATGTCCCTGTTCCTCAGTGTGTAGATAACAGGATTCAGAATGGGTGTAATCATAAAATCCAAAATGGCAAGAAATTTATCCACTGACACGGTGGGAAATGGCCACACATAAACAAAGATGCATGGTCCAAAGAACAAAATCACCACAGTGATGTGAGCTGACAGAGTAGAAAAGGCCTTAGACAAACCACCTGAGGAACGTTTCCATACAGTGACCAGGATGAAGATATAGGAGAGAAGCAATAAGAATAAGGTGCCCATGGAAATGAACCCACTGTTGGCAGTAACCATGAATTCCATTTTGTAGCTGTCTGTGCAGGCAAGTTTGATAAACCAAGGAAGGTCACAGTAAAAGCTATCTATCTCATTAGGACCACAAAAAGGCAAATGGACAACAAAAGCTAACTGGGCCACTGAATGAATGAGGCCAATAGCCCAAGCACCAGACAGAAGCAAAATGCACAACTTCGGGTTCATTATAGTCAGGTAGTGGAGGGGCTTACATATGGCCACATATCTGTCCAACGCCATGGCGACCAGCAGCACCATCTCTGATCCACCCAAGACATGAAGGACAAATATCTGGATGACACATCCCTGAAATGATATGGTTTTGTGTCCTGAGTGCAGATCAGAGATCATCTTGGGAACCGTTAAGGTAGAAAGACACAAATCAATAAATGAAAGATTGGCTAAAAGGAAGTACATGGGGGAATGTAAGTAAGGGTCAAAGGTCACTGTAAATACCACAAGGAGGTTTCCCAAAACAATTGCTACATAAAACACTGTAGAGAAGGCAAGGAGAAAATGCTGCACTGGTCTATAGGTAGAAAGTCCCAAGAATACAAACTGAGACACTTCAGAGTAATTTGCTTCATACATTGGCTTTGCCTGGTGAACCTAAAAGACCAAACCAAAATAATGAAGAAAGAATTTATCAAAAATTATTATTTAAAAACACAGATCTGAGCTTTTGTTAAGTCTGGTTTTAAGAAGAAATCCTCTATAACTATCATAAGGTGTTTTTTGTAAAATATCATTTTTTAAAAAAAATTTGTCAACACTAACATTTTTTTAAAAAAATCATGTATTAATTTATCCATTTAGCTAATATACATAAAGAAGATAATGTAATAATCCTATTGAGGATCTACCATATGCCTGGTACTACATCAAGTTTTAAGGTAAAATACTGATTTTGACTTCAGGAGGCTTACAGGCTAATGGTGGAACTAGACATTAAATAGCTTTAAATATGGATAGAACTCTGATAATAGATTAAAAGGAAAAGAACAGAGTACAATAAGAACCATATGACTCATTCAAGTGGTGATTGTTCACCACCACTTGCTTAACAAGGAGTTACTACTGAAAGTAGAGTCCGGACTATGGAAATACCATGTGCAAAGATCATGAGACTGGAAAATTAGCAGGACAAGAGGATGAATAATTAAAATCAGGCTGGAGTAATAGGCCAGACAGGATGGAAGCTTTTATTCATGAATTGAACTTTGCCTTACATCCTAAGAGCAGTAGAAAATTGTTGGGGATTTTAAGGAGTAGCTTGATATATTTCTGCTGTCAAACAGTCATCAAAGCTTCAATATAAAGAATTGAATAAAAAGCCTAAGTAAACTTAGTGACCTCTCAGAAGATTACTGAGCAATCACATATCACTGTGGACAAAGCGAATTATTCAATCAACAGTGTTGGCATAAGGAGATGAAACTTGGAAAAGTGCAGGTCTTTGCCTCTCAACATGAACTCAAGGAAATTTTTAATGGATCTTTAAATGTTAAGAAAAAAACCAAAAGAAATATATAATACTTAGACATTAAGATGGAAAATTCATTTTTTTTTCTTTTTTGGAGAGGGAGGGAGGAGGGGCAGGCAGAGAGGGAAGGAGAATCTTAAGCAGGCTTTATGCCCAGTGTGGAGCCTGAGGCAGAACTAGGTCTCACAACCCTGAGACCATGACCTGGTCTCATCAAGAGTCAGACACTTAACCAACTGAGCTACCCAGGCACCCCTGGAAAATTCATTCTTAACATCCTTCATTAACAAAACAAAAGGAAATTGTTGATAGTAACTAAGACATTAAAATCAAAATCGTATTACATGTAGCAATACATAGATATAGAAGAATAGTGTATATAGATATAGGCATTGATATTTTTGTATGAAGATAGAAGCACTAAAAAATAAAAGTAAAAACACTGGAAAATATCAGACAGATGATTAACATTTTTAATATGAAATTACTTCTTCCAAATACATTTTAAAAATGTAACATACCAATTTTAAAATGAATAAAACATGAAAACTATTAACAAAAGCAAAATGCCTATTAATCATAAATCATATGAAAAGTAAAACAGAAAAAAGTTAAATGGAAATTAGATTACACCAGATTGCCATTTTGTTCTAACAAGTTACCTAAGTTTTTAAAATATTGATGATTTATCATGGATGAGGCTGTGAGGAATCAGATACACTCATTAATAGTGCTGTCTATTATTTAGAATTCAGTTTTTCCACATTTAACCACATAAATTTAATATATCCACACCTCTCTTTATAAATTATGGATTTTGTTTATTCTTTAAACTTTCTCCAAGTAATGATTAGCCACCAAGTACATTTTAAATGCATTTATTGCATTTGTGGTTACAAAACTTCATGTATTTGGCAAGTCATTGAACTGTATATTTAAAAATTAGTGAATTTTATTCTGTGTAAATTATACAGAAAAAAGTGATTTCAAAACTTAAAAAAAAAAGATTAAAAATAGAAATACCATATGATCCAACAGTTCCAGTACTGGGTGTTTACCCAAAGAAAACAAAAACATCTATTCAAAAAGATATCTGCACTCCTCTGTTTATTCCAGTATTATTATAAGATATGGAAGCAACCTAAGTGTCTATTGATAAATGAATGGATACAGATGAAATATATATATATATATATTTGGACTATATGTAACATATATATGGGTTATTACTGGAATATGGAATATTACTCAGCCATAATAAAGAACAAGATCTTGCCTTTTGTGACAACTCTGACGGACCTAGAGGGTGTTGTACCTAGTGAAATGAATCAAGACAGAGAAAACCAAATACCAAATGATTTCACTTATATGTGATATTGAAAAAGCAAGATAAACAACAATTAAAAAAATAGAAACAGACTCATAAATACAGAGATAGCTGATTACCAGAGGGGTGGGGGTATCAGAATTGGCAACATACATGAAGGGGATTAAGAGGTACAATCTTCCTGTTCTAAAATAAGTAAGTCATTAGGATGAAAATACAGCCTAGGGAATATAGTCAATAATATTATAATAACATTTGGTGACAGACAGTAACTGGATTTATCATGGTAAGCACTGTGTAAGGTAGAGATTGGTGAATCACTACACTGTACACCTGAAACTAGTATAGTGTTATATACCAAATATACTTCAATAAAACAAACTGCAGAATTCTTTGAAATAACAATAATACATTCCAAAAAATTTTAATTTTCCTTAATTTATGGCCAAGAATCTCACTTCAAGAAAATTTGCTTAATGCTACAATAGATGAATTAAAAAAGAAGCTATAGGACTACCTACTAACATCATATTTATTTTAAAAATATTAGAAATAACCTAAATGTCCACAATAGAGAATTAAATTATTAATAATAATTCTATCTGAGGAGGTATTCAACTTTGTGTATTGAAATAAAATTTCGTACTATGAAAAGATATGAATAATTTTCACTAAATAAAAACAAATGCTTATAAAATAAAATGAATAGAAGTCCTTAATCCCTAAGCCTAACCCTTTGTAGAGGTCTCTGAACAGCAGGATACTAGGTACATATCCTAACCCTAACCCTAGATCTGAGAAAAAAAATGAATAGAAAACCCACTCTTAAAACTTATATATTTAGGAAAAAAATAGAAATATGCTTATCTGTAGTGCTTAAAAATAAATTGTTACTCTCTGGGCTTCTACATATTTATTAGTTTGAACCATATAGTATTGTATTTCTGTAGCTCCAAAGATAAGTTTTAATGTTACAGATTTCAATCTAATACAGTAACTTATTTGTTTCTTACATAATTTTCTAAACTACCTAATCATTAAACAACCACATCAAATTATGGATGCTTATTCCACATCTGAATTAAATAACATGAATTCTTGACTTGCACTGCCAACCCCAAGCTTTCCTGCAGGCCCCACACTACTAACGACCATTCTTTCTTATGTCATCATTCTTCCCTTTGCTACCCCACATCATACCCAGGCTCCTGCATGTCACAAGTCTGCACTTCCTCAGCAGGAAAGCAGCATAAGTAGGTGGGAGCATCACAATCCTAATATAGCCAAGAACAGACTTGGGGGGTTAAGTCGGGCAGTAATGGGAATTCTGAAGGTTATGGACGTGGACAAAGTATTATAGCCAAAAGGAAAGACTACAGGGGCGGTGCTAGGAGAAGCCACCACAAGAGCAATGGATGGAGAATTTTACAGTCAACAACTAAGATAAAATACAGCAAAATTAAGCAAAGGATAATGGGATAATCACAGAGGCGAATATCAGTGAACATGACAAAAGGACCTATAATCGACTCCATCTAAAGATTTTGAGCACACAATGTGTGCATATTTTAAAATGTGGATATTGTGGAATATTAAAAAAACATATACATTTAACAGGTTCCCCACTGCATAAAACACATAAAAATACTTTAACAATCAACAGAAAAGTCAGTAAAAAGAAAAAAAGAATTTTTTCTTAGAAGGAAAATTGGGTGTTTGCCCTGTTTTTCTCTTTATTAATTTTCCAAATGTCAAAAATTCCTTTATTAATACAAACTACCTTAATTTGACTTATTTTAATAAGAAGGAAAAATATTACCATCAATCACAGTATTATGAAAAAAATCTACAATAACTCCACAAGGAGGAGGTCTAACTTTAAAAAGTGGGAAGGAGGGTGCCTGGGTGGCTCAGTGGGTTAAATCCTCTGCCTTCAACTCAGGTCATGATCTCAGGGTCCTGGAATTGAGCTGCATCAGGCTCTCTGCTCAGCAGGGAGCCTACTTCCCCTTCTCTCTCTGCCTACTTGGGATCTCTCTCTCTCTGTCAAATAAATAAAATCTTTTTAAAAAATTAAAAAGTGGGAAGGCATGCACAGGTAACTAACACCAGGAACAACAACAACACATATGACTGGCCAATAAATGTATTTATTGATGTTCAGTCTCATCATCATCAGTGATCATCATCAACCTCCACTGCTTTTTGTTTTACTGATCAACAGAGAAAAAGAAAGAGAATCCTCAGTATTATCGAGGCTTCAATATAAAAGTTACTCATACCTTCATGAAGGGATTATAAATTGATAATATTTATTAGAATTTAAAGTGTACAAATCTATTCCTAGTATGCAGTGTATATGTTCATTTAATATGTATATATTTATAATAGATACAGACATATACACAGAATGCTGTTTACCCATGTCAATCAATAGAGAAGTTATTAATCCCATTTTGTACATAAATACAATGGAATACTATGAAACTCTTAAAAATCAACAAAATGATTCTACACATATAGATCTTAGAAAGATTTAAATTTTAAGCAAAACACAAGAAAGTGCATAAAATTAATATGAAACTTTGTGTTTGAATAAAAAAAATTCTCTGAGTGAATACAAAATATGATAAATCACAAGTCCTGAAAAATAAGATAACATGTGGCTTTCACTTCCTGAAGTCAGTATTTCTGTAATGTTTAAATGGTCTAAAACAACTTATGTTGCTTTTGACCTAAAAAGGATGATTTTTTTTTTTTTATTAAAAAGGATGATTTTTTATGGAGCGCCTGGGTAGCTCAGTCGGTTAAGCATCGGACTCCCAGTTTCAGCTCAGGTCATGATCTCAGATTCCTAAGATCTAGCCCTGCATGTTGAGTAGGGCTCTGCGCTCAGCAGTCTGCTTAAGAGAGTTTCTCTGCCCCTCCTCTGCCACACAAGTTGGTGCACATGTGTTCCCTCTCAAATAAATATATAAATCTTTTTTAAAAAGTATGATTTTTAAATATAAAATAAGAGGTTCAAGATGTGCAATCTTTCAAATTCAGATTGTAGTGATGTCACTATCATTCAAATAAGCATTTAAAAATTGAAATAATTCTTACAAATTGAAATAAAATTCTTAAAATTGAATTCTTAAGAATTCTTAAATTCTTAAGAATTCTTAAATTCTTAAAAATTGAAATAAATTCTTACAAATATGTGAACAACTGTATAGTCGCAAAGTATCACAACAGTCACTTTAAAAATGTTCTCAGAGATTCATCACCATGATAAAATCTCTGGGTGAGCAGTCTATTGCTAGCTTCTAAAAATATATCTATTGTTTGGTTGATGGATACTAGTAAGGAAGGAGAGGGTAGGAAGAGGCAGGAAAAGGGAAGAAGGAGTAGGGAGAGGGACAAAGAAAAAAAGAAAGAGGAGAGAGGAATATAAACAAGCAAGGAATACCATAAAGGTTTTAAGAGAGGCAGTTAATCCTGACTGTTTTTGGCTAACTACTTCTCATTCTAAAAATTCATTCCACCTATGCAACAATTACTCAAGGATGTCTCTCTCTCCTCTAGTCTGGATTATGTACTCCTCCTCTATGCTTTCACATCATGCTTGCAAACTTCTCATAATAACTTTTCATAATAGTATAATTTACAATTAAATAGTCTCTGCATCTCCCCTACTAGGTCTATGAGCTTCTTGAGAGAAAGGACTGTGTCTTAGTCCTAAATCCTGGCCCATGTAAGTGTTGTGAGTTTGGGAAAGATGATGAGTGGTTGGTTGGATTGGGCATGCATATGTATATAAATGTGTGGGTAACTGATGATAATGGTTTGTGGTAAAGACTTTTATTTTACATCTTGTTATTTAAAACTAATGTCAATAGAATAAAAAATAATCACTGCTCTAAAAAATTGCTGTGAACATATGGCAATTATAAGGCTATTCACATTAAAACCAATTTCCAAAGTCCTTTCTGGTCCCTATCCAAATGTAATATAATTAAGACTCAGAAATTTCCCTGTATATTAAGACCTAATCTAAGCATATGGAGCAATGTATATAACCTGAAATGAAAATTCTCACTTCCCTTGGAGAGACTGGCACCACTGGGTATTTAATTAGTGCTTGTTGAATTCAAAAAAAGAAATGTAGATTTTTAAAAAAAGGAAGGAGAGAGAGAGAAACTTTATACTGTTGTGCCATAAATGTATGTAATACCAGTATGACGAAAATAGCCAATACTTTTAGCAGGTCATTGACATATATCTTCTCCACTTACCTGGCCAAAAAAATTTAAAATAAAACCCCAGAAAGCAATATTTTCACAGTTATTGGATCTTTTAAAAAATATTTCCATCTTTGATGCTATATTGGTAGTGCTTCTCACAACTGCTCCAGCTCTAACAGTAACTTAGCTTTTGGTGACCATTTGATGATTCCATGACCTGAGTCCCCAGGCCATTCATTATGGGAGTTTTACTTTTAATTCTCATGGCATGGAATTAAGAGAAGGAAAAAGTATCAGAAGTTTGGTTAAATAAGTAAATGAAAAGCAATGTATGATAAAGCAATGTATAATAAAATATGACAAAAATATCTTCAAGGAAAAGCAGTATCTTCTAACATTTTAATGTCTATTTATAAATTATCATTTAGATTAATACCAGTGAAAAGGATGGTTATTAACAAACTTATTAAGAATTATTTAGAATTCTTTTAGAAGCATATTCATGGACTATCTACGGAAATACTATACCTGTTTTTTATCTCATTTATACAATTACCATCCCCATTTTAGAGATACTAATATTATATACCATGGAGATTAAATATGTTGGCCAAGGGCACTATCCTAGAATCAGCTCTAATATTCAAACACAGTTATTTTCTGATTTCAACATACATAAATTTAATCCCTACATTATACTATCTCTTTTTAATATGATTGCTGTAATAGAAAAATAACTCCCCCTTGGTCCTGGGTATAATCTTTTTAAATATTGTTGATTGTGATTTGCTAATATTCTCTTAGGGATTTTGCATGTATGTTTACGAAAGATAGTTTTTCTTTCTTGGAACATCTACACCTGCTTCATGTGTAAGAATAATGTTAGCCTCCGAAATAAGTCAGTCAGAGAAAGACAAACACCATATGATTTCATTCATATGTGGAATTTAAGAAACAAAACAGATGAACACAGGGGAAGGGAAAAAAAAAGAGAGAGAGAGGGAGGCAAACCATAAGATACTCGTAAAGATAGAGAACAAACTGAGGGTTGATGGAGGGAGGTGGGCCTGAGGATGAGCTAAATGGGTGATGGGCATTAAGGAGGGCACTTATTGGATGAGCCCTGGGTTATATGTAAGTGATGAATCACTGAATTCTACTTTGTAACCAATATTACACTCTATGTTAACTAAATAGAATTTATTTTTTATTTTTTAAAGATTTTATTTATTTATTTATTAGAGAAAGAGAGAGAGTGAGAGAGAGCATGAGAAGGGAGAAGGTCAGGGTGAGAAGCGGATTCCCCGTGAAGCTGGGAGCCCGATGTGGGACTCGATCTCGGGTCTCCGGGATCATGACCTGAGCCGGAGGCAGTTGCTCAACCAACTGAGCCACCCAGGTGCCCACTAACTAGAATTTAAATAAAAACGTGAAACAAAACAAAACAAAATAAAAAACACTAGGGAGGTATATATGATGATAGTAATGGTAGTAGCAGTAATAAATGATAATAAAAATAATAAATACTTAGCCCTTATTAAGTTAAAAAAAAGAATAATGCTAGCCTCATAAAGTGAATTAGGAAGTGTTCCCTTTGTTTCTGTTTTCTGGAAGAAATTGTAGAGAATTAATATCATTTCTTCTATAAATGTTTGGTAAAATTCACCAGTAAAACCAACTGGGCCAGTTGCATTTTTTGAAAGTTATTAATGATTGATTCATATTTCTCATTACATATAGGTTTATCATATTATCTATTTCTACATTATGTAAGTTTTGGTACTTTGTGTCTTTTAAGGAATTAATTGGTCCATTTCATCTAAGGTATCAATTCATGGGTTTAAGGTTGTTCGTAATATTTCCTTATTATTCTTTTAGTATTCAATCATTAGTAATGACCTCTTTTTTATTTCTAATACTGGTATTTGTGTCTCCTCTCTTTTTCCCTTGGTTGCCATGGCTGGAAGTTTATTACTTTTATTGACTTTTTTCAAAGAACCACCTTTTCGTTGTTGAGTTTTTCTATTGTTCTTCTGTTTTATTTTGTCGATTTCTTCTCTAATATTTATGTCTTTTTTTTTTCATTTGCTCTAGGCTTAACTTGTTTTTTTTTCAGTTTTCTAAGATATAAGCTTAAATTACTGAGTTTAGATCTTTATCCTTCTCTAATATATGAGTTCAATGCTATAAATTTCCTTCTAAATACTTCTTTCATTGTGTCCCACAAAATTTGGTCAGTTGTAGTTTCATTCTCATGCAGTTCAAAGCATTTTTAATGTTTTTTGAGACTTCTTTGATCCACGTGCTATTTAGAAGTGTATTGCTTAATCTCCAAATACATTAGAATGTTCCAGCTATATTTCTGTTGATTTTTTAGTTTAGTTCCAGTGTGATTTGAGAACATATTAGGTATGCTTTCTACTCTTTAAAATTTATTAAGGTATATTTTATGACCTAGAATGTGGTCTATTTTGCTGAACATGCCATGTGAACTGGAAAAGAATGTGTATTCTGCTATTGTTGGATGAAGTGGTCTATAAATGTAAATTAGATCAAGCTGACTGATGGTTCTTTTTTTTTTTTTAAAGATTTTATTTATTTCTTTATTAGGAAAGAGAGAGAGTGAGAGAAAGCATGAGAGGGGAGAAGGCCAGAGTGAGAAGCAGACTCCCGATGGAGCTGGGAGCCCAATGTGGGACTCGATCCCAGGACTCCAGGATCATGACCTGAGCTGAAGGCAGTTGCTTAATCAACTGAGCCACCCAGGGGCCTTGACTGATGGTTCTTTTGAGAACAACTATGTGCTTACTAAATTTCTGCCTTCTGGAGGTTATCGGTTATGGAAAACAGAGAGTTGAAGGCTCCAGCTATAATAGTAGATTTGTCTATTACTCCTTGGATTTATATCAGGTTTTGCCTCATGTATTTTCATGCTCTGTTATTACACGCACACTAAGGAATGTTATGTCTTTCAAAGAATGAATGTTTTCTCATTTTTTTTATCTGAGAAAGGATCCCCACCCCCTTATACCTTTGGAGGATAATTTTGCCAAACATACAAGTCCAGGTTAGTTTTTTGTTTTTGGCTTTTTTTTTTTTTAACATACCAAATATTTCACTTCACTCTTTCTAATTACATGGTTTATGACAAGAAGTCTGATATAATTCTTATCCTTGTTCTACTATGTACAATGTGTTTACCCCTCTTCGGATTCCTTTAATTTCTCTTTTCTAAATAGTTAGAATATAATATACCTATGTGTAGACTTTTTTCTTCTTTCTTTTTTTTTTTCCTGTTGGTCATTACTTTTGGAAAATTCTCAAGCCATTATCATCTCAAATATGTCTTCTGCTCCCTTTTTTCCTTGTTTCCCTCTGGAATTCCAATTATACATATGTCCTTTTATTAATGTCCCCTATTCTTGAATATTCTGCATTAATTATTTTTTGTCAACCTTAGAGTTTCTCTCACTTTTCATTATCAATCTGTTCTTACATATAGTCTACTTTTCCCATTAGAGCCCTTTATGTGTTATAGTTATTTTAAATTCCTTATCCAATAATTGTAAAATATGTCACATCTGCCTCAGGTTCTGATGATTGCTTTGTCTCAAGAATGCATTTTCTCTTACTTTTTATTGTGCCTTGAAATAAAACTGATTTTAAAACATTCTTACTTCCTTGCCATCTCTAATATGCATTTAATGAATGTTTCTTTTGAAATTATATACAACTTTGTTAACCATATTCAGTGGGAAGAGATTTTTCCTAAAATGCCTTTGTAAGATATTTTTGCAAAGAACATGTATCTATCCTATTTTAATGCTTTCTCACCAACGCTCTCTTCTGGAGCTATAATCTCATTTTCACACTAACAAGAGCCAACCTGGCTGCATAAAAGATAATATGTTACACATTCTTCAAGTGATAATTTAACATTTACATATCTCTAGTTGACTAATCAGCACTTTCAGAACTGATTGATACTAACCATTTTTCACCCTTATCTGCAAATACTTAATTATCTAAACAACATGTATACACATATTCGGTCCTGTCTTGCTTGCCATTAAAGTATATCAAACGATCTGTTTTAATGGTTATTAGGACACTGTTAATCAGCTCAAGTTACAATAAGAAAAGTAACATAGACAAAAAAAATTGTATCAAATGATGTTAGGGATGTCCCTGAAGTCTACTTCACACCCAGAAATCAACTTTCCAAACTAAGAAATATTGATATAACCCATCAAAGTATACTGCATATACTTGATGAGCTGTGATTACTCAAGAGGTATTGCATAATCATTATGTTTATTAATTTCACAGGTATTGATTATACATTATACATTACTTTTTACTGTACAAACAACTGGAGGTAAATTAGAGAGCAAAATAAATACTCATGTCTTTGAGGCTCTAGTAGAGAAATACAGAAAACACTCAATATGCAGTAATTAGTAAACATAATAAATAACCACATGTTTATGTTAGAAGCTGATCTGTATAGTGGGGGCAAAAAAAGAAGTAGAACAGAGTAAGAATGAAAATGAGTACTCAGGGTCAGGCTGATTGCAGCGTTAAACTGAATGGTCAGCATAGGAAAGGCATCTTTGAGTAGGTAATATTTAAACAAAGACTTAAGAAAATTGAGGGATTTATATATAAGGACAACTAGGGCAATTATGTGTCAATTAGTAGGGCAACTATGACAAATAGGTTAAAATATAAAGCATGATTAAAATGTTCTAGGAACAGTAAGGAATTTAAGGTGGGTAGAGTAAATGAAGGACAAGAGTAGTAGGAAATCAATCAAAGGAATAAACAGGGATCAGGTCATATAAACACCTTGTAGAGATGTATGAGGAACTGGCTTTGAGTGGATCTGTTATAGGTATCCTCAAACAGAATTTTTCAATTTTCAATATAGTTGCTCACTAAGCAGAACAAACGCCAATAAGAAATTATCAATGGCTCTTGTAGCATGATCTTACATAATATTCTTTGTTCCACTGGTATTTTCTACCATTTTTTTCTTCATTCTTCACAGTATAATGTCTAGGAGCACAGGTTCTCTGAGTCAGGCTGCCTCAGTTTGAAATCTAGGTCTACTACTTAACACTTTTCTAGTATTGAGCAAACTATTTACATTCAGCCAAAAAATAAAAATAAAATAAGTTTATAAGATAAATCACATGTGAACACCCAAAGACTATGTATATTAGTTACTATTACTCTAAAATTATAGTTGTTTTCTATTTTTTATATGCCTCAGGAATATTTTAGATCTCACTTGTTATGTAGGCTTCTCTGAATTACAAATCCAAATTTTTCCATCTTTTACCTAAAGAAACTAGAAAAATAAGAACAAAGACCATGGTGTGTAGATGAAAGAAAACAAAGATGAGAGCTTAAATAAATGACATAGACACTAAAACAAAACAAAACAAAAAAACAAATAGAATTAGTGAAACCAAGAGCTTGTTCTTTGGAAAGAAGAACAAAATTGTTAAATCATTAACCAAACTCATCAAAAGAAAAGATCCCAAATAAATGAAATCAGATATGCAAGTAAAGTAACAACAGACACCACATAAAGGATTATAAAATTAATATACCAACAAACTCAACAATCTAGAAGAAGTGGATAAATTCCTAGAAACACACAATCTTCCAAAACTGAACTAGGAAGAAATAGAAAACCTGAACATCCACTAGCATTATTCACAAAACTAGAACAAACAATACAATACAAATCAATTACAAGTAATGAAATAAATCAGAAAAAAAATTACTAGAAAATAAAATTCCAGGAACATATGGATTCATAGGTGAATACTACTCAACATTTAAAGAAAGGTTAATACTTATTCTCCACAAACTGTTCCAAAAGACAGAAGTGGAAGGAAAGCTTCCAAATATATTTGAGGCCAGAATTACTTTGATACCAAATCCAGAAAAAGACGCCATAACCAAAGAAAATTACAGGCAAATATTCCTGATGAACACAGATGCAAATATCTTCAATAAAATATTAGCAATTTACATATAGTAATATGTTAAAAAGGTCATTCACCACCACCAAGTGGGATATACTCTGGGGATACAAGGGTCATTTGATATTCATATATCAATCTATATCACAAGCCACATCAACAACAAAAAGTATAAAAATCATATGACCACCTCAATGGATGCAAAAAAGCATTTGACAAAATTCAACATCCATTCATGATAAAAACTCTCAACAAAATGGAGTTAGAGGAAACATATCTCAACATAACAAAGGCCATATATGAAAAATTCACAGCTAACATCATACTCAATGGTAAAATATGGAGAGCTTTTCCTCTAAGATCAGGAAAAAGACAAGGATGTCCACTGTCACCGCTCTCATTTGATATAGTACTAAAAGTCCTAGCCACAGCAAACAGACAAGAAAAAGAAATAAGCGTCCATATGGGTAAAGAAGAAGTAAACTTCACTATTTGCAGAAGACATGATACTATACATATAAAATCCTAAAAACTCCATAAAAAAAACCACAGCAAGTTATAAATGAATTCAGTAAAATAGGATACAAAATTAACACCCAGAAATCAGTAGTGTTTCTATACACCAATAATGAAGTAGCACAAAGAGAAATTTAAAAAACTAGACCATTTACAACTGCATTAAAAAGAATACATTACCTAGGAATAAACTTAACCGAAGAGGTGAAAGACCTGTACTACAAAAACTATAAAACTGAGGAAAGGAACTGAAGATGAGACAAAAAAATGGAAAGATATTCTATGCTCAGGGATTAAGAATTAATATTTTTTAAATGTTCATATTACCCAAGTCAGTCTACAGATTTAATGCAATTCCTATCAAAATACCACCAGCATTATTCACAAAACTAGACAATTAATATAAAAATTTTACAGATCACAGAAGACACTGAACAGTTAAGCAATCCTGAGAAAGAAGAACAAAGCTGGAGGTATCATAATCCCAGATTTCAAAATATACTACAAGGCTGGAGTAATCAAAACTGTATGGTATAGGTACAAAAAGAGACACATTGATGAATGAAACAGAACAAGAGCCCAGAATAAACACACACTTACATGACCAATTAATCTATGACAAAAGAGGTAAGAATATACAATGGGGAAAAGACAGTCTCTTCAATAAATGATGCTGGGAAAACCAGAGAGCTACGTGCAAAAAATAAGTCTGGGGACCACTTTCTTACACCCTACAAAAAAAAAATAAACTCAATTTGGATTAAAGACTTAAATATGAGACCTGAAACCATCAAAATCCTAGAACACAGACAATGATTTCTCTGACATCAGCCATAGCAACATTTTTCTAGATACATCTCATCAGGCAAGGAAAAGCAAAAGTACTGGGGTTACACCAAAATAAGAAGCTTTTGCACAGGGAAGGAAACCATCAACAAAACAAAAAGACAACCTACTGAATAGGAGAAGATATTTGAAAATGATATATCCAACAAGGGTTTAATATCCAAAATATATAAAGAACTCATACAGCTCAACACTAAAAAACAAATAACTCAATTTAAAAAATGGGCAGAAGACCTGAATAGACAGTATTCTAAAAAAGGCATACAGATGGCCAAAAGACACAGGAAAAGATGCTCAACATCACTAAACATAAGTAAAATGCAAATCAAAACCACAATGAGATATTACCTCATACCTGTTGGAATAGCTAAAATAAAAAAGACAAGAAATACCAAGTGTTGGCAATGATGTGGAGAAAAAAGAACCCTTGTACACTGTTAGTAAGAATGTAAATTGGTACAGTCACTGTGAAGGTTCCTCAAAAAATTAAAAACAGAAATACCATATGATTCAATAATTCCACTATTGGGTATTTACCTCCCCAAACTTAAAATGCCTATCAAAAAGATATATACTCTCTTAAATTTATCACAGCATTATTTTAAAATAGCCCAGATATGGAAAAAACCTAAATGTCTATCAATACACAAACAGATAAGAAGATGTGATATATACATAATGGAGTGTTACTCAGCCATAAAAAAAGAATGAGTTCTTGCCATTTGTGACACATTTGATGGACCTAGAGGGTATTAAGCAAAGTGAAATAAATCTGACTGAGAAAGTCAAATATCATATGATTTCACTTATACATGAAATCTGATAAACAAAGCAAACAAAAAACAGAATTAACCTATAAATACAGAGAACAAATTCATAATTACTGGAGGGTGGGGGCAAAACGGTGAATGGGATTGGGAGATACAGGTTTCCAGTTATGGAATGAATGACATGGGAATAAAAGGCATAGCATAGGAAATATAGTCAATGGTATTGCAATAGTGTTGTGTTATAACAGATGGTAGCTATACTTGTGGTGAGCATAGCATAATATAAAGAGAAATTGAATCACTATGTTGTACATATGAAACTAATGTAACATTGTGTGTCGACTATACTCAAATTAAAAAATTTAAGTAATAAAAAAATTATTCCCTCTTTCACTCTCTCACAGCACTGTATACCTTTTTTTCCATAGAAATTATTTGCAAACTTCAGTTATTTCTTTCTTTATATAAGTATTTGTTTGATATGTGATTTTCCCTCAAAACTCTAAGTTCTTGTCTACAGTTTAGTCAACCTAATATTCTCAATGCTAGGACCACTGCCTTGCACATTGTGGGCACATGACATAATATTTGCTCTCTTCAGTGACCTAAAAAATGTACATTTATGTTGGTTTTTCCTCCTTCCCAGTCTCATCTCCTTTGTTCTGTCGTTTCTAACTTCAGAGATCCCCTTCTCACATAAACTACATACATACAAGTCTTTTATTCAAGCTCCTCTTTGGGAGAAGGAAACTTAAACTAAGACAGAGTGAGGTGAGAAGCCAAAGGTGACATGTTGGAAGGAGACAAAACAATGTCTTATCATGCCTGAGAGAGACACAAAGGACCTACACAAGCAACCACATTAGGCCCTTGGTATGTATGTTTATAAGAGATAGAGCCAAATTTCAGATGACAGTTGCCTGTCTCCAAAGCCCAGGCTCTCTGGTTTATACCATTCACTATTCTCTTTCACGCACCATGCTAATAAGGTTCTCACTATTTGAAATTACATTCCTTATCATTCAATCAAATTCGGCATATTCCATAGTACTTTGACCAATCTGTGCTACCCATGTTGATCCTTTAATCCTTTGAAATATGTCATCCTTATTATAAACCACCTTCTGCAGTTCAATGTTTTATTTGTTACTTAATATTACTCTAATAGTACATTCTTTAAGGTAAGGGATCTGTGTTATATGTTCTTCTAAGTTTTTCTAAGACATAGTCTTTAACTTAGTCTCTTCCTTGGGTAGACTGCTAGAAGGTGATGGCCAGAAAATGATAGGCACTAAGCAGTGGTATTCCACCAAAGAGAACTTTGCTTCAAAAACAGCAGGCTACAGAAATCATAACATTATATGTCCCAGTCTTCCAGAAGTTGAAGTTAGAAATAAGATAATCCCTACCAAGACAGAAAGTGTCATCTCTTAAGGGCCTACAAAGAGATCATCAAAAAAGTACTGTTAAGATGAATGGATAAAGAAAATGTGGTATATATATACAATGGAATATTATGCAGCCATCAAGAGAAATGAAATCTTGCCATTTGCAACGACGTGGATGGAACTAGAGGGTATTATGCTAAGTGAAATAAGTCAGTCAGAGAAAGACAATTATCACATGATCGCTCTGATATGAAGAATTTGAGAGGCAGGGCATGGGGTCGTGGGGGGTGGGGAAGAGAAATGAAACAAGATGGGATGGGGAAGGAGACAAACCATAAGAGACTCTTAAACTCACAAAACAAACTAAGGGTTGCTGGGAGGTGGAGGGGGTAGGGTTAGATCATTGGGGAGGGTATGTGCTATGGCAAATGCTATGAAATGTGTAAGCCTGATGATCCACAGACATGTACCCTGGGGCAAATAACACATTATATGTTAATAAAAAATTTTTAAAAAGTACTGTTAAAAATGTGGGAAGTGGAGCTCATCCATAATTATACCACTTAGTTCTTTCCTCTTTATTACCCTTGCACAACAATTCTTAGCTCATAGGAATCTTGACTTTATTTATAATTATATTAGCCAGGTTGGGATTTTCAGTATTGTGTTCTCATTATAATTGAACAGGATCTCCATTGTCCAGAAGCTGGAGAAACATACAATTTTAAAGCCATTGAAATTCTTAATCTAGTTGGTCATCCAACTACTTAAGAACAAAAACCAAAAACAAACAAAAGATGGTATTTTTCAAGTTTTGGTGAGAAAAACAACTTAGACTCAGTTTAAATTGCCTTAATATTTTCTAGTTTTCTTTCAAACAAGCAGTTGATGTAAAAGATGACAAAGCCAAATAAAAGAACAAAGTTTTTAATTGTCTCCATGTTACCTCACAGAAACTCGTCTGGATTTCGGTGGTTAGCACAAACAGAATTATGAGCAGTCTGCTGATCAGGGATCCCAGTGCCACTAGCCTGTTGCTTTTTACACTGTCAGTCTGGGAGAAGATCCAGGCCAGGCCAGCATTCAAGAAAATTCCTATTTGTGTAAGTAAGTCCTTTTTGTGCAATAATTACTTAACTCCAAATTATAATTCTTTTTGAGTCAGTAGTCTTGGAATAGCCCTTTCTAACATAATCCGGCATTCTGATTTAAGACATGAATCTCTTCATCTTTTTCCTACTATCCCCTATGAAATACATGTGGATGTCTTTTTAAGTTGGCAACAATTCATTTGCATATGTGATTACTTAAACTTAACCTCCTTCCTCCACCTTGAACATTAATGAATAATATAAACTCAATGGGCATTGTTCAAGTTTCTAGTTTTTTTGAGTTGTGTGCATGTGTTTTTACTCTCGTACCTGAGCTTATGATGTTTTTGGTTACTTGGCTTGATCCTATCAGGCAGTTATTCAAGTTTTAATCATCACTCTCATGCAATGTGCTTGGTCTATTGGCCAGGAAACATCTCTCAGCACCTCTCCCATCAACTGTATGTTGACATGTGTCGCAGGATCATGAAGTACTATTATAACATTGTCCCCAAAGTATCTTTTTCACGTCTAGGATGAGCAGAATGATCATTCAATTCCAATAAAAATATTTTGAGACATCTGTGGTGGTTGCTTAAAATCCCTATTAAGTGAATTTATCAATATGACCAAGAGTTCTTACTTTCATCCTCTATCAAATTACATTTTTCCCAGTCCTTTGAAATCACTTCCATCCACCTGATTGGATCCACTTCAGGTACATGATATATCCAAGAGCCCTTTGCTATATAAATGCTCATCTTCCAAGGTAAGTCTCTGAGACTTTCTCCTCTTTTAGCTTTACCTAGGGATAGGTGAGCAAGATTTAATGAGGTAACTACTCCCTTCTTCCTCAAAGAATCATAATTTTAAAACCTCTCTGTTGAACAGATTGATCTCCTCAACTGTAGTCTTCTCTTACTTGGTGGGGCTGAAACACAAGATTCATTTACTCCTTCGAATACTTACATAGAATATTCCAGATAAAGGGATAGTGACTATGAAATCTATACTTGGTAAATGCTTGGAACCTGTGTAGAGTCTCCCATTACTCAGGACTAGTGAAATGTCTATTTAGTAAAAATTCTCTAACCATGAGAAGAGGAAATGCATAACAGAATATCATCCTGAGATACCCTGTATCCTAGCCACTCTTTCTTTTTTTTTTTTTAAAGAGAGAGAATGAGAGAGAGCATGAGAAGGGAGAAGGTCAGAGTGAGAAGCGGACTCCCCATGGAGCTGGGAGCCCGATGTGGGACTCGATCCTGGGACTCCGGGATCATGACCTGAGCTGAAGGCAGTTGCTCAACCAACTGCGCCACCCAGGGGCCCCTAGCCACTCTTTCTTGATGAGCTTATGTGGGGTTGAGGTGAAGATATATTATGACTCTGCTCCACTCGATATTCAAAGTTATTTTAGTGTAGTTGCCATATTTTAAAATGTTTATATACTCCATATTGTATAATCTTCACACGATGCAGCCTAAATAGTTTATTGACTTGCTTATCTGTGGTTTCCATTCCTTAAACATAGCAAACTATACTTTAATGTAGAGATGTTTCTAGGCTATATCTCAAGACACTATCTTCCTTCCTTTATCTATCTGATCTTCAGCCAAGCTGACCAGTGAATTCACAACACTGATACTATCGACATAGTTAATGTCAAGACCAACAATCTCATCTTTGTACCTCATTGTTTTTCTACATTTGCTTTCCAAATTCCAAGCACCCATCCTTAAACTATGAATAGAACACTTAAAAATGTACCTTTACTTTCAAACAAAAAAAGAGGCACATTTTAAATAAATTTTCTCTTAATTTCTCTTTGTTTTTCTAAAAGCAACCATTACCATTGAATGAAAGATATTTAAGCATAAATTGATTTTAAATAAATTGGGAGTTAGAGTACATTTCTATATCTTACATATTCAAAAACAAGACTCCTTCAATTATATATACAGACATGTGTATGCATAACTAATTGCATGAAAAGAAAACTGAAACAGCCCCACCAAAATGTGAGAAGATTTTTGTGTGTGTGGTTAAAAAAAATAAGAAGAAAATGCAGATAGAGACAGACTATCATATTTCCTTCGCAAACCTCTGAAGTGTTGGATTCTTGATCAATAATACTGAATATACATAATACTTTATAAATGAAAATAAAGAGGTAGGCTTCCATTATTATTTTGTTATTTAAAAGAACATTAATGATGCTAACATTAAATGTTAAACTTAGAACATTGCCCACGTAACCACAAAAATTTTTGAGACTTCAAAATGTTTCCCTACTCTCCATTAAAACCCCATAAAATCAGCAATTCAAGGCTGGCTCTTCTGTCATAGGTACAGTTGGTGCACATCAGTAACCAGCTCATTTCTCTTTGCTGGTCTTCTCTGACCACTCACCTAAATCATCTGGATTCTAAAGGGACTAGAACTAAATGGCAACTTAGTTCTAAAATGATATTTTTCTTAAAAAAAAAGTAGCCAAAGAAATGTTAAAACTGTGCTTAATTTCCATCACTGGAAATTTTATGATTGTACTGACCAGGTCTGTCTTTGACCTTGACAAAAGTCAGACTTTCAAGGTGATACTCTCAATTCACAGAAACTCAGAAATTAAGAGGTCCCAAGGGAATATAGCATGGGTAGTTTCCTACTCCAGAGGCTATTCTCTACATCAAATATATGCCTCACACTCTCACACGAATACCAGTCACAACTGAAAGTGGATTATTTGTTTTGTTGCAGTATGATTTCATTTCAGATTCTAGTTAGAATATAAACAGTGCTTTATCCATGGGAAAAAAATATGATCAAATATGGTGTTCCTCTGGTAAAAAGGTACAGTCTATACTCTGTAAGTTTCTTACTGCTCCCATAATTCCCTTCCTCTATCACATTTAAGATACTTTCATAATGTTTTAATACCATATTTCCATTCACACTAATTGGGATGGCTTGGAATTTCTGCACAGCTTCCAGAAATATCAAGGGTTTCTTCTCCCGGCTACATCTTGAGACTTTTGGGCCCCCTACAGCATCAGAAAGAATGCCTTCTATTTGGTGTCACCCCTCCCTAAATGCCCTGTTTGAGGAAGTATTTGTGTTTCACAGCACCACAGTCAGCAGGGTCTAGTGTTTTTCTGGATTAAGGGACTGTTCCAGACACAGATATGTAGGCATAATTAACAGAAATTTCAAAACATGGAGAAAATTGATTGTTAATAATTAAGCTCAGGAAAAAACCTGATAGAAAATATGGAACGAAATCTCTCAAAAGTTTTAGCAGCCAATAGTTACCATGGGGATGGAATTATGCTTTTGGAAATGAATAGAAGGAAATGCAGAATGGTGTGCACCCCAGTCACACTATTTCTCTGCTCTGAGACTTCTACAAGGTTACAATGGGAGTCAGTGTCAGAGTAATAAGACCTATTTCATGGAGTTATTGTGGAGATTAGATAATGTGAGTGAAAGTTTCTAGTACACAGTGGGTATTCGGGGGGAAGAGGGGAAGACATAGAAAGAAACAGGGAGATTAGTTTTCATACCACCTGAAACTAGTAGCTCAATAAACAAAAATAGGAATTGTCTCACTTTCTTTTTCTTTTCTTCTTCTTCTTCTCCCCTAAGTTTTGATTCTCTTTGGTGAGTTCTGCTTTAAGTCATTTGGTTTTACAATTATACTCTTGGAATCTGAAGATTTAACTCTCCCATCTAGAACATGTTTGAAAATAAATTATAACAGTATTATTAATATGATTATTAATATGCTTAATTTAGCAGAAATATTTGTCTTTCATAATTCAACTAAAATAATATTAACTTTTAAAGCAAGTATTAGGTGAGAAAACATGCCTAGGCTTTTATTTCTCTGGCACAACCTACAGCACCTAGAAACTATTTCTTTTTCATCTGCAGTATCCCAAAGTGATCAGAGTACATAGTAAAAATAAATTCAATAAATTCTTCTTGACCATATTAGAAGAAATTAAAAGGTCCGCCTACATCTAGCACTTTCTAGGCATTTTCATCCCTGGTATCCGATCACCTTTGTAGAGTTAAACAGTATCAACAACATGTTGATTATAGAGAGAGGTGAGGGTAACAGACAAATCAGAGGAAACTTGAAGCAGTTAGTGCCAAGAGCAATAACAGAATTATTACAGATACAGAGAATACTTCTGATATACCTATTGACCATTTATATTTCTTATATCAGTTATCTCTTCATAGGACACATATTCTTATAAAGAGTTTTATTATTTTTCTAGAATCATAGAAATCCTATTTCTTCTCAACTAAACTAACTTTTCTCTAAACCAACATCCTTTCCAGAAGCTGATTCCAAATAGACTCTATTAACTGCATTACCTTGGGTATTTACCTTTTAATTCAGCTTTTCATTAATAAAATGAGTATGACTGTTGTCATGGTTATGAAACGATGATTAAAAATGTTTATCATAGCTCTGAGTCATATAGAAAATGAAAAAAATACTGTAGAGCTGGTTTCCACCCTTGATAAAGGACTATGAACACTAGTCATCAAGAATTAGTAGTAGCTGCTGGAAAAAATTGAACCATTATGGCAAAGCCCTTCTGATCAACAAATTTTTAAAAGAAGTTGGCAGAAGCAGATGGCAAAAAAAAGAAGAAAAAATGAAACTGGGAAGAGAGAAAAGCAAAAAGGAAGAGAGAGAGAAAGAATATGAATCTATTTTCTAGCCTGTTAGGACTGTTAGATTTTTAAAGTAATTAATTTAAACAGCAAAAATGACAGTTTAAAGGCAAACTAAAGGTTCTCTAACTTATTTGACAAGAAATCTAATTATATTTGCCATTTACTCTGCTATTGCAAAAGAAAGTCTTCTGCCAAAGATTCCTGGAACATCTTTCAAAAATCATGACTTCTCTGGATAAAGCAAATAAGACTGAATGGAAATGGCTTCCAATGGATATGTGGGAAATGAAGGAATTTGCCTAACTCTGAAACTCTCATTTGTAACGCAAAAAAAAAAAAAAAAAAAAAAATCTTCTAGTATCTTGATGCATAGTCTGTCTTCCAGAGTTAATTACAGACTTTGGATCATTTTATTTCATGTAGAGATTTCCAGATTTTAGTTTCTCAGAAGTCAACTTGTTTGGAATTGGAAACCTAACTCCAGATTGCATATTCAATGGTTCTATACCAAGTCTGGCAGAATGGCTTTCAAACATATTTTAGAGTTTGATATTCAAAACTAAACTTTAGGATTCACTATGGCTAAGGTATACTTCAGGCTGTAAGTAATTTCTTACAGGTTAGATAAGCTTTGAATTTCATGAACAGAAAACAATTTCTTCCTGTGGCTCATGATTTATCCTTTCTTTATGCCTGGAACATGTACTCTTTAATAATTTTTAGCAATCTTCTTTTTGATAGTTTATCTGCTTTGTACTCAATTAACTATGTTCATTAGGGAATGTTTTATCATTTTGTCAAAATAGTATTAATACCTTTTTTAAAAAACTGATTGATTCATCCATTTATTCATTAAAAAATTACCCTTCAATAATGTGTTAAACATTGTTTCAGTTTTTCAAATTTATAAATAGTAACTATTTTTCTAACATATAGGCCCTACACAATAAAATCTCATTTTAAAAAATGCTATTTTAGGGGCACCTGGGTGGCTCAGTGGGTTAAAGCCTCTGCCTTTGGCTCAGGTCATGATCTCAGGGTCCTGGGATCAAGCCCCACATGGGGCTCTCTGCTCAGTGGGGAGCCTGCTTCCCCTACCCCCCCCTGCCTGCCTCTCTGCCTACTTGTGATCCTTCTGTCAAATAAATAAATAAAATTTTTAATAAATAAATAAATAAAAATAAGAAATGCTATTTTACCTAGGTCTACAGCATTGAAGTGATCATAATTCTTTTTTAAAAAAAAGATTTTACTTTAAAGTAATTTCTACACCAACTTTGGGGCTTGAACTTACAACCCCAAGATCAAGAGTTGCATTCTCTAGGGGTGCTTGGAGGGCTCAGTTGTTAAGCATTTGCCTTCGGCTCAGGTCATGATCCCACGGTCCTGGAATTGAGCCCTACATCGGGCTCCCTGCTTGACGGAAAGCCTGCTTCTCTCTCTCTCACTCCCTCTGCTTGTGTTCCCTCTCTAATTGTGTTGCATACTCTACTGACTGAGCCAGGCAGGCACCCCAAATTGACCACAATTCTTGATTCCTAACTTAGTCTCACTATTTTTGCAAGCCCATTTTGTGTTTGTTTGCTTGTTTATTTAATGATAAAATCATACTGATGAAAATATGATCTAAAAATCTAATACAAGATCTAGACAATTGTTAATAACATATAACTGCTTATGTGCTCATCTTTATGTTGACTCTTTACCTCCCTTTACTTGAGGTTATTTACATCTTACATCTTCTCTTTCTGTAAACAGTTTTATCACTTGTATGAGTTCCTGCAATGTATACTGCTAATTTTCTATTAGCAGTATATTACTGCTTCTCATTTGACAAAAATTGTGCTGAGTGGATCCATTTTGGACTCTACTTTCATTATGTCTAAGATACATCTATATCATTTTATAATTGTAATTTATTATGGTTCTGATTAATATTCCATTATCTTGTTTATGGGGATTATTAAATTTCTCTTTATATACATACATAAGAGTTTATCTTGGGTTATGGAAATGGGAGTGAAATTGATAAACCACAGAATTTGTGAACATTGAGCTTTATAAGATAAGGCCAACATTTTTCTACACTAATTATATTAGTATACACTTCCATCAGTAATGTATAAGAAATCTTCTTGATTCATATACTGTTTATTCAGAAAACCTAATTTTCTGTCTTTTCTTCAGATAAATTTAGAACAAACTGGACTAAATGGAAGAACTAAACCAGTCTGTGGTATCTGAATTTATTATTTTGGGGCTTTGTAGTTCATGGGAGCTCCAGGTCTTCCTACTAGTGATATTTTCTTCACTTTATTTGATCACCATTTTAGGCAACATCTTCATTGTGCTCCTAATTATTGCTGACCTTCATCTCCACTCCCCCATGTACTTCCTGTTAGCCAATCTTTCATTCATTGACTTCTGCCTTTCCTCAGTTGTTACCCCTAAAATGATCACAGACTTTCTCAAGGAAAACAAGACTATCTCCTTTGAAGACTGCATGTGTCAGATTTTCTTTGGACATTTTTTTGGGGGAGGTGAGATGGTGCTGCTTGTGTCCATGGCCTACGACCGTTATGTGGCCATCTGCAAGCCACTTCATTACTCCAGCATCATGAACAGGCACATGTGCATTGGGTTAGTGATAACATCATGGATCACTGGGTTTGTACATTCAATAAGCCAACTAGCTATGATTATAAAGCTGCCCTTCTGTGGACCAAGGGAACTGGATAGCTTTTTCTGTGATATTCCACTGGTGATCAAGCTAGCCTGCACAGACACTTCTATTTTAGAAATGTGGATAAATGCTGACAGTGGGGTACTGGCAACCATCTGCTTCATTCTGTTGCTAATTTCTTACTCTTATATTCTGTTTACCATCTGCCTTCACTCTAAGGATGGGGCATCCAAGGCTCTCTCTACCTGCACTGCCCACATCACAGTGGTAGTGCTATTCTTTGGGCCTTGCATCTTTATCTACCTGTGGCCACTCAGCATCACCTGGGTGGACAAGTTTCTTGCTGTATTTTATGCAGTCCTCACACCACTCCTAAATCCAGCCATTTATACTCTAAGGAACAAAGAAATTAGAAGTGCCATTAAGAGACTTTGATGTTAACATATGGATTGCAGTATTTCAGGGTCTCACGGCATCAGAATCTCTAAATTACCCATGCCTGTACCCATGCTTGGGACTGGGAAGCATTCCCCAGTTCACATATGGGAATCATGTGTATCTCCAGATAAAAGTTTTATGCCAATGCTATCATATTCCACAATCATTTGTTGATCGCAAATGCAAAATGATTTCCTGTCTGGAAAATCTGGCAAGCCTCTATGACGATGATTTTGGTTGTGCTCAAGAATGACTTAAAATTAATAACAATTTAAGTTACTTACTGGTATTTGTGCTGCTACTTCAACACCTTATCTTAAAATTTTCTTTTATCCTAAGCATTTCTTTGAGCAAAGCATTTCACATAGATCTCTAACTTTTGGTCAATAGGTCAACGCATTGAATATTGTTCTTTATATTTATAAATGGATAAATTAGTCTCTCAGTTGATATTTTAGCTACCTTATCTGGAAAGACAGCTGTAAAGGTAATAATTAAGTATTTCTTATCATACTCAGAAAAGCAATGAATCATAATTATAATCTGATGAGAGTGTTGTCTCCTCAACGTAATATTTTAGCCATTTGTGAAGCAGTGTAATTATCTTCAGAAGATGTGCTAAATTAAATACAAAGATGGATACACTAACAACCTTTGGGGATTTTGCTTCTTCTCTTTTTATTTGTAAATAGGTTAGAAAGTTCATAAACTATATCAGATAAAAACAGGGAATAGTGTCATGAAAGTGAAGCCCAAAAGTCTGATTTTAGAATAAATTATCCATTTAATTCACTTCAGTGTTCAGATGGCCTGTAAACAACTGGATTATACATGAAGTTTGTTAATAGTTCATTACTACATATAACATAACCAAAGAGGGAAGCAGAAGAATGTTCACCTTTAGCCCAGAAGGCTGATTTGTAGCCTACATAGCTCCAATAAGGATCAAATATGTATTGGTTGCTACATTCTTATAGGGTCTCATGACTGCCTGTACATCTCATTGATAGCTAAAATTGAGCTGAATGATAAGCACCAGAGAAATCTCACAAAAGTAGTTTATGAGTAGAAATTCAAAGAAAACATTTGTGACTTAGCACACCTGGCATGTCCCCTCTCCCTCGGACACCAAGCATATAACAACCAGCTTCATACAGCAAAAGCGTAGCCCTTTCTGCCCATGGGTCCTGTCCCCATGCTGTAATAAAAGCACCTTTTTGCACCAAAAATATGTCAAGTATTCTTTCTTAACCATATCCCCAAGGTCCCACATCAATAACTTTCTTAAGAATTCTTCCTACTGCATGCCACCAAAAGGTATGCAAACTTACATCTTTTTATCTGAAATCCATGGAGCTAGATATACTTCAAATTTAATATTGTTTTCTTAAATGATGAATTAAGCAGAATTTTATTTCCAAGCTCAACAAAGATTATTATAAACACAAAGTATCCTTTTAAAAGTGTCACAAGTTAAATCAAAGGCACCTCATCAAAGTAAAATACTTGTGACAGTAAGAATTCATTTAGGTTGTTGTATTTTCACATTATTTTGTGTTTAATCATTTGCATGTTCTGATGATCACATTAAAACATTTTTTTAAGCACGAAATAACGTAGTGGTTTTTTTTAAAAGTACAACCACAACTGTAAAGTCGGGGAATATAAGAAGACAGAGACTAAGTCTGCTTTGTACACAGGATGGAGTAATCTAATACACAACACAACATGAATCTTTCCAAACAGGTTTGCTAAGACACAGCTCCCATGTTTAGTGATACAAATAAAAACAATCTT
>CM052797.1:59765198-59782456 GCA_028533885.1 Nasua narica | reverse complement strand
TAGCATCACTTGGGTGGACAAGTTTCTTGCTGTGTTTTACACAGTAATCACACCTCTGCTGAATCCAGCCATTTACACACTGAGAAATAAAGAGATTAGGAATGCCATAAAGAGACTGGTAAGTCAGCATATGGATTCACAGGATAGTTTTTAGTTTTCTCATGTAATCAGAAAATTCATCCCTATTTGGCCATGTTTTTACTTATAAACTAAACTGCATATGAGACTTATTCATATCTACAAGCTTGGAGTATTCCCAGATGTATGGTTTGTGTTTATTCCATTACAAAAATACATTCAAAAATTCAACACTTAGGATGCAGTCACTTAAGCATCTGACTCTTGATTTTGGGTCAGGTCACAATTTCTGGGGCCCGGAATCCAGCCCTGCTTGGGGGTCCTTGCCCTGCATGGAGTCTGCTTGAGCATTCTCTCTCTTCCTCTAGACCTCCTCCACTCTCTATCTCTCTACTAAATTAATCAATCTCCTTAAAAAATCCAACACTTATATTCTTACCACTCGGAAAGGACAATATTGATAATCATAATTTGCATAAATATGCCTTTGTATTTATTCAAAGATTATCAGATAACAATGATAATTATAAAAATAATCATTACTACCATTATATAACATTACCAATGTTCCCAACACCATGCTAAACATTTTACCTAGCTTATGTATTATTACAAAACCACTCTGAGCTAATTATCATTATTCTCATTTCTAAAATTACGTAATTTACTTACTAACTGTCACTTAGCTAGACAGGATACTAAAGATATTTGAATGGTCTACATATACTTAGAAATAAATGTATCAAGTTGTAATGGTACTGCACTTGTACTCCATAGCATCACTCAAATAATTCAAGTTCCTGAGTCTTCATTGTTGATTTAAAGTTAGAATTTCTTTTGATATTTTTTTTTTTGTTAAAAACACGCAAAAAAGCATTCACAATCCCCTGAAACATTATTTCCTTGGGTTAATAAAGGATTTTTATGATTATTGGTTTACCTTACTTTAAAGCAAAGAGAGCTGGAGGATAGGGAAAGAGAAAAATGTGTTGCTTCAAAGCAAAAGAAATTTAGAGTGATGAGAAGAAAGCCAAAAAGAAACCATCAATAAAAACAACACAGTAATTTTAGATAAAGATCTAAAGTCCTCCTAGAAATGAATAAAAAAGAAGACCCAAAAGGGGAGGCAAGGGGCAAACGATTTGAACAGGTATTTATTTCTGAAAAGAAATACCATGGAACACTGAACACTCAATCTCATTAGTAATTAAGAAAATGTAACTTAAGATCAGAATGAAACACCACCTTACATATGGGTAAGAGAAAAAAATCTGACAGTAACAATTATTGTTGAGAACATGTACTGATGTGTTTTAATGGAAATGTTATGCCCTGCTGGTGGGTGAAATGGACTTAACCCCTGAAAAACAATGGATCACTTCAGACTTTCAGCACGTCAATACAGATAATACATCATGCCATTGCATAGTCACACTGCCTCACCTTCCTTGTAGTTTATATTGCTGAGATGAGGAGGAGAATAAATAGTCAAGAAAGGCATAATCCTTAATTCTTTAATGCTGAACCTACTGCCTTCTGATTGTTTAATCAGGCCTGCCTGAAAACAATAGATATTTATGGATTCAACTTTGCTGAAAAAAGACCCTCAGCCTTTGAAGCTGTCTTGATCACTCCTCGTTCACAAAATTCACACTTCATAACTACCCTGTATTCTTATTCTCTATGACATTATATTCTCCTTCTTATTTTGTTTATTCACAATTTTTCTAGCTCCATGTATAGGGACTTGGCCAATATATTTCCTATAAAAAGTTTTACCATTTTAGCTAATAGGGACTGGTGTTCTGAAGCTAATCCCTCCAGAAAACAGATTCACCTTCAGTAAGTAGCTTGTGTGTTTACTTTAAAAAGAAAATCATTTCTTCACAAAAGTGATCCCAAGTAACAGCTGTTCAAATAGAAATCCAAGCAATCTTGTAGTGAAGCCCTAGGTAGGATACTCTTTTTGCTATTTTCGCTCCGTTGCTGTTTATTCCATTACAAAAATATATTCAAAAATTCAACACTTGGGATGCCTGGATGGCTCAGTCAGTTAAGCATCTGACTCTTGATTTTGGTTCAGGTCATGATTTCCAGGTCCTGGTATTCAGTCCTATATGGGATCGGGGGTGGGGGGTCAGTCCATTGTCAGCATGGAGTCTACTTGAGGATTCTCTCTCTTTTTCCACACTTCCCCCACTTTCTCTCTCAAATAAACACTTCTTTAAAAAAAATCCAATATTTATAGTCATACCACTTGGAGATGATAATAATTGATAATCAGAATTTGCATAATTATTACTCTGTTTGCTTATTAAATGGTTTGTAAAGATTGAAAAACAGCATTTATGTATATTTAACCCATAAACACCCTTTTATTCCCAAAAACAAACATTCCTTTATCTCTGTAACTCCGTATAGAGTAATTATAGGTATTAAAACTCCAAATGACATTTTTGAGTTTATATTGATTTGATCCTTTAAGCATTCATATTTTTCAAATGCCAATTAATTTTACTCAAACTTCTAACTGGAATTAGCAATTAAGAGTGTGTAGTGAGAGTCCAAGATGGCAGAGGAGTAGGAGACCTTATTTTCCTCTGGTCCAGGAATTCAGCTAGATATCTATCAAATTATTCTGAACATTTGAGAATCCCCCCATAGATCTAAGAAAATAGCTGCAAGTCTAGAAATAGAAAAGGGGCCACATTCTGTGAGGTAGAAGGTGTGGAAAAGTGAATCTGAAGTGCTGTACTGGAAGATAACCACGGTGGCAGGGAGCCTATGTAAGTTGGCTACCACAAAGTCGAATAGCACAGGAGCACAAAATCAGAACTTTTAGAAATCAGCTCCGGTGAGGGATATCCCTGTCTAAAGGTGCTTAGGTAGCAAAGTAAGGCAGAATCTTAGGTGGGACAGTGTGGGGTCGTCTCAGGATCTTCAGGGTCATGGGAAGACCAAGGATGCCTATGTGCAGCAGAATACCCAAGCATCAGAGCCAGGCAGCCAGCTGCAATCAGAGAGCTGCAATCAGCTCAGGGTCACCTTAAATCACAAACTGGCACTGTTGGGTGACCACTTTCCCAGAAAGGACTGAACAAGGGGTGGCAGAACTGGCAAGACCCCCCTCCTCCCTTGGGAGGAGTGCCATAGGGGCATGCTGCAGGAGTCTGCAGGGTTTGGAGACTCAAAACAGCGTCATGTACCTGAGAGAGAAACACTTTGTCACAGGCCTGGTGAGCAGTGCATGTGGAGGGAAACCAGAGAGACAAGAGTGATTGATTGACTGCTTTTCCCTGAGGATGCACTGAAGATTGGAGGACAGGGCTTTTGGCTCCAGGGCTGGAGATTGGGAGGCCACCATTTTCATTCCATCCTCTAAAGAGGTGTGGAAAGCCTTCAGGGAACAAAACCCACATAGAGCAATCCAAGCAGGTAATTAGCCTGGCTGCCTGGCAAGGGTAATACAATTCTGCCCAAAGACATTTGGGAATCAATGCAACAGGCCCCTCCTCCAAAAGGTCAGCAAGAACATGGGGCTAAGACTAAGTTTATGGATCACAAAAAACTGCAAAACTTTAGGACTAGAGAAAAATAATATATAGAATTCATTTCTATTTTTCCTATGATTCTTTAGTCTTTCAATTTTAATTTTTTTCTCTTCCATCTTCACCCAATTTTATATTTTAAGAACTCTTCTTTTTAAATCTATTTTAAGGGGCGCCTGAGGGGCTCAGTGGGTTAAAGCCTCTGCCTTCAGCTCAGGTCATGATCTCAGGGTCCTGGAATTGAGGCCCGCATCCAGCTTTCTGCTCGGCAGGGAGCCTGCTTTCCTTTCTCTCTCTGCCTACTTGTGATCGCTCTCTCTCTGTGTCAAATAAATAAATAATCTTAAAAAATAAATAAATAAATCTATTTTAATTTTGATTTTTACAGTAAATTCTATACTATGAATCTATTTTTTTCATATATATGTACAAAAATAAAATGTGTGTGTGTGTATATTTTTATTTAATTTTTTTTTCTTTCTTTACAATTTTGGAATGCAGTTTCTTCTAACAAATAGACCAAAATAGAGCCAGAATCTAGTGTATGGCTCTCTTCTTTTCACCTGTCTAATCATATTCACTTTTTTTCTTTTTCTACTTTATTTTTAAACTTTTAAAATTTTCATCTTTACAGTTACAGTCTCTCCTTTCAATGTATTCAATTTTAATTTTATATATATATATATATATATATGTATATATATATATGTTTTTCTTTTTTACCATTTTCAGCTGTAGTTTCATCTAACGAACCAACCAAAATACACTCAGGATATAGTGTATTCCTCTGTTCTGTTTACCTGTTTATATTCCTTATGTTTTGTTCTTTTTCTCTTTTCCCTCCCTCTTTTAATTTTCATTTTTACATTTACATTGTATTCTTTCATTGTATTTAACTTTATTTCTTTACATATATAAGTTTTTCTTTCCTTACAGTTTTGGGATCTAGTTTGCAATTAAAAACACCAAAATACACACAGGATCCAGTATATTGCTCTATTCTCTCTAGCTCCCTCATTATATTTTCTCCCTTTTTTTAATTTTAATGTTTTGTTTCATTTTTCCATTTTCAGGTCTATCCTGATTTGCTTAGTATATGTTTCTCTGGCATCCCTGTTTCCATTTTAGTATTTTATACACTTGTTCATCTATTCTTCTCTGGACAAGAGAATGACAAGATGGAAAAAATCACCTCAGAAAACAGAACAAGAGACAGTACTGAAAGCCAAGGACCTAATCACTATGGAGAGAAGTAAGATGCCAGAACTAGAGTTCAGAATGATTATAAATTCCTACCAGAGCTTGAAAAAAGCATAGAAGACACTAGAGAATCCCTTTCTGGAGAAATAAAAAAACTAAAATCCAATCAAGTCAAAATCAAAAAGGCTATTAATGAGATGTAATAAAAAATGGAGGCTCTAACTGCTAGGTTAATGAGGCAGAAGAGAGAAATAGTGGTATCAAAGACCAAATGAGGGGCGCCTGGGTGGCTCAGTGGGTTAAAGCCTCCGCCTTTGGCTCAGGTCACGATCTCAGGGTCCTGGGATGGAGCCCACATCGGGCTCTCTGCTCAGCAGGGAGCCTGCTTCTCCCTCTGTCTCTGCCTGCCTTTCTCCCTGCTTGTGATCTTTCTCTCTGTCAAATAAATAAATAAAATATTTAAAAAAAAAGACCAAATAATAGAGAATAAAGCTGAGAAAAAGAGAGATAAACAACTACTGGATCAGGAGGGGAAAAGTGAAGAGATAAGTGACACTATAAAGTCAAAAAATACAAGAATAATTGGGACCCTGGAGGAGAGGGAAAGAGACAGAGAGGTCTAGAAGGTAGACTGGAGCAAATTACAGCAGAAAACCTCCCTAATCTGGGGAAGGAAACAGGCATTCAAGTCCAAGAGGCACAGAGAACTCTCCTCAAAATCAATAAGAATAGGTCAACACATTGACATGTATTAGTGAAACTTGCAAATCTCAGAGAGTAAGAGAAAATCCTGAAAGCAACTAAGGACGAGATCTGTAACGTACAAGGGTATAGACATTAGACTATGTCAATCCACAGAGACCTGACAGGCCAGAAAGGACTGGCATGATATATTTAAAGTGCTAAATGAGAAAAATATGCAGCCAATACTTAATCCAGCTAGGATGTCATTCAAATTGAAGGAGAGGGGCACCTGGGTGGCTCAGTCATTAAGCGTCTGCCTTTGGCTCAGGTCATGATCCCAGGATCCTGGGATTGAGCCCCACATCAGGCTCCCTGTTCCACGGGAAGACTGCTTCTCCCTCTCTCACTCCCCCTGCTTGTGTTCCCTCTCTTGCTGTGTCTCTCTCTGTCAAATAAATAAATAAAATCTTTCAAAAAAAATAAATTGAAGGACAAATAACAAATATTCAGGACAAACAGAAACTAAAAGCATTTGTGATCACTAAACCAGCCCTACAAAAAATACTGAAAGGGGTCCTCTAAGTCAAGAGAGAGCCCAAAAGTAACATAGACCAGAAAGGAACAGAGATAAGATACAGAAACAGTGACTGGACAGGTAATACAAGGCACTAAAATATCTTGAAAGATATCTTTCAAGAGTTCAAAAGTTCCTCTAATGTAAATGGACTAAATGCCCCAATCAAAAGACACAGGTTATCAGATTAGATAAAAAAGCAAGACCTATTGATATGCTGCCTGCAAGAAACTCATTTGACACTCAGAGACACCTCCAGATTTATAGTGCACGGGTGGAAAACTATTTCATGCTAATGGACATCAAAAGAAAGCTGGGGTGGCAATCCTTATAGAAGACAAATTAGATTCCAAACCAAAGACTGTAATAAGAGATGAGGAAGGTCACTGTATCATAATTAAGGGGTATATCCAACAAGAAAATCTAACAATTGTAAATATTTATGCCCCTCACGTGGGAGCAGCCAATTATATAAACCAATTAGTAACAAAATTAAAGAAATAAATCAATAATAATACAATAATAGTAGGGGACTTTAACATCCCACTCCCTACAACGGACAGATCATCTAAGCAAAAGATCAACAAGGAAAAAAGGGCTTTAAATGACACACTGGACCAGATGGACTTCACACATACATTCAGAGCATTCCATCCTTAAGCAACAGAATACACATTCGTCTCAAGTTTACATGGAGCATTCTCCAGAATAGATCCCATACTGAGTCACAAATCAGGTCTCAAATTACACAAAAAGATTGGGTCATTGCCTGCATATTTTTAGACTACAATGCTTTGAGACTGGAACTTGATCACAAGGGGAAATTTGGAAAGAACTCGAATACATGGAAGCTAAAGAGCATCCTACTGAAGAATGAATGGGTCAAACAGAAAGTTAAAGAAGAATTTAGAAAAATTTCTTGGAAAGAAATGAAAATGAAAGCACACTGTTCAAAACCTTTGAGAAGAAGCAAAGGTGGTCCAGAGAGGGAAGTATATAACAATACAAGCTTTTCTCAACAAAACAAGAAAGCTTTCAAATATATAAGTTAATCTTACACCTAAAGGAGCTGGAGAAAGAACAAACAATAAAGCCTAAACCCAGCAGGAGAAGAGAATTAATAATGATTAGAGCAGAAATCAGTGAAACAGAAACCAAAAGAACAGTAGGACACTGCTGTGTTCATTGCTAGGAAATTAGGAGCTGATTCTTTGAAGAAATTAATAAGATTGAAAAACCCCTGGCCATACTTATCAAAAAGAAAAGAGAAAGGACCCAAATTAAAATCATGAAGGAAAGAGGAGAGATCACACCAACACCATAGACATACAAACAATTACAAAAACATATTAGGAACAGCTATGTGCCAACAAAGTGGCAATCTGGAAGAAATGGATGCATTCCTAGAGATGTATATGTTACCAGAACTGAAATAATAAATAGAAAACCTGAACAGACCCATACCAGCAAGGAAATGCAAGTGGTAATCACAAATCTCCCAACAAACAAGAATCCAGGCTGGATGGCTTCCCAGGTGAATTCCACCAACGATTTATTTATTTATAAATTTTAGTTACTTATTTTGACAGAGAGAGCAAGACAGCACAGGCAGTGGGCGCAGGAGAAGAAGTAGGAGAGGCAGGCTCCCCAACCAGCAGGGAGCCCGACACAGGGCTCAATCTCAGGATGCTGGGATCATCACCTGAGCTAAAGACAGGTGTTTAACCATCTGAGCCACCCAGGTGCACCTCTACCAAACATTTAAAGGACAATTAATACCTATTCCTCTGAAGCTGTTTCAAAAAATAGAAATGGAAGGAAAACTTCCAAACTCATTCTATAAAGCCAGCATTACCTTGATCCCCAAACCAGGAAAAGATTCCATCAAAAAGGAAAATTTCAGACCAAATCCCTCATGAATATGGATGCCAAAATTCTCAACAAGACCCTAGCTAATAGGATCCAACAGTACATTAAAAGGATTATTCACCATGATCAAGTGGGATTTATTCCTAGGCTTCAAGGATGGTTCAACATCTGCAAATCAATCAGTGTGATAGACCACATTAATAAAAGAAAGGACAAGTACCATATGATGGTCCTCTTAGTAGATGCAGAGGAAGCATTTGACAAAGCACAGCATCCTTTGTTGAATAAAAGTCTTCACAGTGGAGGGGTAGAGGGAACATACCTTAGTATCATAAAAGCCACATACGAAAAGCCCACAGCAAATATCAATCTCAATGGGGGAAATACTGAAGGCTTTTTCCCTGAGGTCAGGAACATGGTAGGGATGTTCAGTATCACCACTATTGTTCAACACAGTACTTGAAGGCCCAGCCTCAGCAATCAGGAATAAAAAGAAATAAAACACATCAGAATCAGCAAAGAAGTCAAAATCTCACTCTTCACAGATACATTGATGATCTATATGAAAAACCCAAAAGACTCCACTCCAAGATTGCTAGAACTCAGACAAAAATTCAACAAAGTGGTAGAATATAAAATCAATGCACAGAAATCAGTTACATTTCAATACACTAAAAATGAGGCAGAAGAAAGAGAAATTAAGGAGTAGATCCCATTTACAATTGCACCCAAAACCATAAGATACCTTAAATAAACCTAATCAAAGAGGTAAATGATCTGTACTCCAAAAACTATAGAACACTCATAAAAGAAATCAAGGAAAAGACCAAAAAATGGAAAAACATTCCATATCATGGATTGGAAGGACAAATATTGTTAAAATATCTATGCTACCTACAGCAATCTATACCTTCATTGTAATCCCTATGAAAATACCATCAAATTTTTTCAGAAAGCTGGAACAAATAACCCTAAAATCTGTATAGAAATAGAAAAGATCCTGAATAGCCAAAGGAATGTTGGAAAAGGAAAACCAAAGCTGGTGGTATCACAATTCTAGACTTCAAGCTCTATTACAAATCTGTAATCATCAAGGCAGTTTAGTACTGCCCCGAAACAGACACATAGATCAATGGCACAGAATAGAGAATCCAAAAATGGACCCTCAATTCTATGGTCAAATAATATTCAACAAAGATGGAAAGAATATCCAATGGAAAAGAGACAGTCTCTTTAACAAATGATGTTGGGAAAACTGGACAGCCACATGCAGGAGAGTGAAAGTGGACCATTTCCTTACACCGTACACAAAAATAGGCTCCAAATGAATGAAAGACCTAAATGTGAGACAGGAATCCATCAAAATCCTAGAGAAGAACACAGGAAACAACCTCTGTGACCTTCACCACAGCAACTTCTTGCTAGACACATCTCCAAAGGTAAGGGAAACAAAGGCAAAAATAAACTACTGGGACTTCATTAAGATAAAAAGCTTCTGTACAGCAAAGGAAACAGTACACTAAACCAAAAGATAATCGACAGAATGGGAGAATATATTTGCAAATTACATATCAGATAAAGGGCTAGTATCCACTATCTATAGAAAACGTACCAAACTCAATGCCCAAAGAACAAATAATCTAATCAAGAAATGGACAGAAGACATGAATAGACATTTCTCCAAATTAGATATCCAAATGGCCGACAGATCCATGAAAAAATGCTCAACATCTCTCGGCACCAGGCAAACACAAATCAAAATCACAATGAGATACCACCTCACACCAGTCAGAATGGCTAAAATTAACAAGTCAGGAAATGACAGATACTGGCGAGGATGCAGAGAAAGTGGAACCCTCTTACACTTTTGGTGGAAATGCAAGCTGGTGCAAACTCTCTGGAAAACAGTAAGGAGGTTCCTCACAAAGTTGAAAATAGAGCTACCCTACGAACCAGCAATTGCACCACTAGGTATTTACCTTAAAGACACAAATGTAGTGATATGAATGGGCACATACAACCCAATATTCACAGCAGCAAGGTCCACAATAGCCAAACTATGGAAAGAGCACAGATGTCCATTGACAGATGAATGGATAAAGAAGACGTGGTATATATACACAATGGAATACTCCTCAGTGACCAAAAAGAAAAAAAAAGAAATCTTACCATTTGCAATGATGTGAATGGAACTAGAGAATATTATGCTGTGTGAAATAAGTCAGAGAAAGATAATTATCATATAACCTCACTATGTGGAATTTAAGAAACAAAAAAGACGACCATAGGGGAAGAGAGGAAAACATAAAACAAGATGAAATCAAAAGGGGAGACAAACCATAAGAGACTCTTAATCATAGGAAACAAACTGAGGGTTGCTAGAGGGGAGGGAGATGGAGAGATGGGGTACCTGGGTGATGGCCATTGAGGAGGGCATGTGATGTAATGAGCACTGGATATTATAAAAGACTGATGAATCACTGACCTCTACCTCTCAAAATAATATACATTTATGTTAACTAATTGAATTTATACGAAATGTTTTAAAAAAGAATGTGTAGTGGTATTTAGTCTTCTACATGATATTGATGCCAAACAGATACAATCAGTGGTTCATGATAATTACAATGTTCAACAATTCTATAATTTATAAAACATCTGTAATGTATAACATCTCTAATCTCAAATTTGAAAAAATACTGTCAACTCTACATAATTACTATTCAACACACTGACTCTTCAATTTCTCTGTTACTCTGTTCTGTATCTCATGTAACTTGACCCTTGGGGAAAAAGCCAATGTCATAAAACTCCTAACGTCTTTAGACAGCCAATAATGGAATAGATGTTAGTTATTAATACTCAGCCCTGTAATTGGCTTACATTCCTAATGGTAACAACTATTTATACTTTATGTCTCAATTAATAAAGATAAATCTAAAAGGGAGTGAATGTCTCTGTGTTTCTCAATCCCTTGATGCTGCTGAGGGTGAAAACCAGAGCCTATGCAGGTAGGTGGAAGCCTCATCTTGAATTCTCCAGCATCAGGTTCCACAATTAACTCCTTTTTTATGTTCCCCACAGTTTACTTCTCTTCCAGTCACCCTATTCCTTTGTTAACTCACTTTATTTGAATGATTTTCATTCATACTGTTTTATATTCTTCTGGTCTTATTCTAAGAGTTAAAATTTCATGACAGATGAACGTAACATATTCTTCAAAGCTCTCGTATCTTTTTGAAAATAGTATGTGAAGTATATTGGGTCTCTCATCTCTCTTTTCTCTGAATATTAGGACCAGAAAAATAAAAAGCAATGTCTATGTCTTTGCTCTACTATTCCTACTGAAATAACACGAATAAGGTATGGTAGCTTTCTGTCTGCCAGATTTATTCAATCACTGTCAAAACTCTAGTCTGTTTCCTGAAAGTCATCAAAATTATCACAATAGATAACACTTATTTAGCACTTACTGTATGTGTAAGCGCTGTCTGATGTTTTGTTTCAACTCATTTAGTCCTCAAAACAACTATAGGAGACAGTGACTGTTTGTATCTGCCTTTAACAGATGAAGAAACAGATACATCTGGCAGCTGAGTAACTCACATGGAACACACAGCAGGTAAATGGGGGATTTGAGGATGCAGTTTGGCCCTCATGTCTGTGCCCTTAAACACTGTTTTATTGTGTATTGGAAATGGCTCCTATATAAATGTTTCCATCCCCTCAATTTATTTTGACATATTTGTTTTCAAATTAAAAAATACATATTACCTTTAAAAATATAGCAAATCAAGTTGGGGGTGAAGAAACAAGCATAAGATTATTTAAAATCCCACCAACTATATGACAACAGATGGTAGCTACACTTGTGGTGAACATAGCATAGCATATAACCATATTGAATCACTATGTTGTACACCTAAAACTAATGTAACATTGTGTGTCAGCTATATTCAAATTTAAAAAAATGTTTTTAACCCCACCACCTGCAGAAATTTGGAACAAATTTTAAACATCTACTCATGCAAATGTCATTTGTACCCCTCTCCCCCAGTAAAAATATTTTTTTACTATAGTTTTCTGGACTTACTGATATCTTTCCATGCTCATTAATGTAGACCTAGTGACCTTTTAAAAATGGAATATATCCACATAATCAGTCCCTTATCATTGAACATTTCATATTATAAGAAATGTTAAAGTAAAATAACATATGTTTTGTTTATTTGTCTATTTACTTTCAATTAATTTCAAGGCATAAAATTACTAAATTACAGTTAAGATATTCATTACTTTTATGACTCAATTGCCTTCTGGAATGACTGTACCACTTCACATTTCCCTTCATCTGAGAACAAGAAGCACTGCTTCTCCAATTCTACAACAGCAACAGGCTTATTCAATCTGTTGAGGAGAAAATGCAAAAATGGAATCTGTTTTCTGAATTTGAGGTAAATTCAAGTTTTAGAAAGTGAATCATAATTCAATGTATTAAACTTTACAACTTTCTTTTTACATTTAAGGCTTCTAATCATCTACAATATACTTTGCTGTAAGATATATAGTAAGATACTTAAAAGTTTATTTCTAACCATTGAATACTCTGAATTTAGAATATAGCCCTCCATTATCCTACTTAATTGTTTTGCCCTCTTCATCATATACTAAGTTCCCTAATTTGTATCACATTCTTAACTACATTTTGTTCTATTTCTCTGCTCAACTTCAGTCAAATTAATCATTATTTAATTAGCATGGGTTTATGATATATCCCAATATCTTTTACAGAAAATATTCTCTTTTCTCCCCTTGGCATCCACTTCATTTCTTTTTCAAAATATCCATGGGCTTTGAAATGGATGTTTAGATATCTTTGTAATGCTCCAAAACATTGCTGCTGGACTTTTAATGGACACTGCAGTTATTGTTCAAGATAGTTCAGTAAGAATGGATGTTTTTACAACTTTGTGTTTTTTTCTCTATTTGCACAGATTCATTTCCTATTTTAATCTTCATTTCAAATGTTTCAGAGAAGTTTGTTTTTTCAATAGAGGGCATATATTACACATTTGTTTCACTTACAAATGAGAGCTTTTCAATCAAATTTTAGTAAGTCATTAACTATTTATTAAAATAATCTTGATGGATTTATTTTTTCATTTAATTGTAAGTATTTGACATGGAAAATTGTATGATTTGGAAATGACTATAGTTTTGATACTGTTCTTTCCAGAATATTATTTGACTTAATCTTTTTGCTATAGTAAATGATTGAAACATAGTGCTGCAGGCTTCCTTCTTTATGTTCTTGGTTTTAATGTTTCATCTATAATCAGAAATTTACTACTGTTTTAAAAATTCTATTAAAATCATAATATGAAAATATTTCTTAATCCTTCCCATTTTACTAAGAGCTTTTATTAGGGATCAATTTTGAAATTTATCCAGTGACTATTGGGTACATTCCTACCCCAAAATTTTTAAGGAAATATCCTCTGAAGTCAAATATTGCTCATCTATTCTCATGGCCTTATGCGATATGCTGTGGGTCAAAAATTTTTTCTCGATAGACCCACCAAAGGCTTCAAGTAGGAAACCTTTAAGATATTTAAGATAGGTCTTATAACCTATCTTAAAAACCTATGACCTTTAAGATAGACAGCTTTGCTAACAGACTGTACAATGGACTGGACAAGATGAAGAATGGATGGGGGAGATCATTTAGGAGCCTCTTCACCAGTCAAGATGGGAAAATATATAGACCAGAATTATAGGACAAAATGACAAGAGAAATGAGGAAGGAACCAAAATGAAAAACAGTTGAAAGTAAAAGTTGTGTAACTGAAGCTGGAAGTACAAGGACAGAGTGTGACCCAGGTATCTACGCTGGGCAGTGGGGAGAATAGTAATGACATTTATTAAAGCATTGTAGTCAATTAAAATACTATAAATTCAGTTTGACATTAACTTGAAGATGGAGGTGGAACTTCCATTTGAGTATACCACAAGCTGCTTTGGATATATTACTCTGGAATAAGGGATAAAGCTACAGATTCAGAATTCGACATGTAAATATTAGTTAAAATGGATAAACTGATATTGAATAAAACTATTCCCCTCTGGGCAATGAGAATCCTTACAAGGGTTTTAAAAAGATACAGGTGGAGAATCTTTACAAGGATTTTTAAAAAGATACATATGCAATGTAAGATTTGCATTTTTAATTCCTTTCTGTCATCAGACCAAGGTAAAGAGGCATATAAGACTTTGCTGAGTTAAACATTAGAAGAGATATTTCCAACAAATTTAAAAAAAGAAAAGAGCAAATACTTGTCACAGTCTCTGAGTTACACCATAAATTAAGGTAGCAGAGGAAAAATGATTGCTGTGTTAGTGAAAGGTACAGAGAAGTCAAAAAGAAGAATATTTAGGAAAGGACTATCATAAAAAATGGTCTGATCACATTCAACCAATTAACAGAAAACCTGGCTTATAGTTGATCAAAGAAGTTCCAGTTTATTTTTCTCACATTAGAAGAACAAATCTGAAGGGACACTATTGCAGGCTTTAAATTATTCAACATGCCTTTTGGTTTCTGGGTCCTCTCTAAATTTTTATTGTATTATTTATCATTATTGTTATTATTTTATTGTATTATATGGGCTTTACAACTTTGTTGTTGCTGCACCATTAAGCATATCATTGGCATTAAATGCAAAAAAAAAAAAAAAAAAGGCCATGAAAAGAACCTTCTCTATATGAAATGTGGTCTTTTCTTTGGGAAGGAAAGCTCTCCAGACAACACTGGTTTACGTCTCATTGAACATTTCTTGGTCACAAATCCTATGTTAGATGAAATCATGGGCAGGGAAAATGGAATTATAGGAAATGGTTTAGAAAAATCACATATCACGCTCTCAACTTGGGATAGATCTACTGTCTTCTCAAATCTAGAGATTTCAGCCAACCACTAGAACAAATGGTATTTTTTTTTAGGATTTTATTTATTTATTCGGCAGAGAGAAAGAGATCACAAGTAGGCAGAGGTAGAGGGAGAGGGGGAAGCAGGCTCCCTGCTGAGCAGATAGACCGATGCAGGGCTCGATCCTAATACCCTGAGATCATGACCTGAGCCGAAGGCAGAGGCTTAACCCACTGAGCTACCCAGGCGCCCCACAAGTGGTATTTCTATTGGCAAGAAGTGAGAAGAGGATTGACCTTATGAAAGCCAAGAAGCCAAGGGCAGAGGGAGTTACAGAACTAAGGGCATGATAAATGGTATCAAACCCTGCAGAGAGATCAAGGAAAATGATAATTAAAAACTGATTATTGTATGATGTATGTGGAAGCTAGAGTCTCTTTCTATGAAAAAGGAATTTTGGAAACTGAATTGTTTTGGCTTATTGGCGAACAAAAAATGAGGAATGCCAATGAGGAGTTAGGGAGAGAAAGAAAATTAGGAGACACAAGATTCAGAGATTTGATTTTTTTAGAAAGAACTTAACTGTGTAGGGGAACCTGAGTGGCTCAGTTGGTTAAGTGCCTTTTGCTCAGGTCATGCATGAACTCAGGGTCCTAGGATTGAGCCTCATATCAGGTTCCCTGCTCAGCGGGGAGTCAACTTGCCCTGCTCATTTTGCCCCTCCCCCACACTCATGCATCTCTCTCTGTCTCAAATAAATAAATCAAATCTTTTTAAAAAAGAACATAAGCATATAAATAGGTAAAAGGAAGCAAAAAGTAGAAGAAAGTTTAACTGGTGGATCCTTAGGGAAGATCCAGCATATACTGGAGGGGGCCAGGCTTGAAGAGCACAGTGCCACGGTTAGAAGTATGGATTATGGGGTCCAAGAGCTCTGGATTAAAGTCACGGCTCTGACACTTGATCCCTCTAAGACTCAGTTTCTTTGTTAGCAAAATGAACATAAAAAAAGTATTTCTTAGGGAATTCTGTGGATTTAAATGAGATAATGTGCTTCACACAAAGTTTTGCATAAATGCTATTTATTAATCTTATAATTGTTTAATTAACACTTTTATGTACAAGTATTTAGCCTTTGTATCCAACAGTTAAATCGAATATAGAGGCATGTACCATGATAATAGTTATGGATCAAAATTATGAATAACCACAATCTCAGCACTTGACTTTCATGGTAAAATATACAAGATTAAAAAAAAAAAAACCAAAACACATATACAAGGTGAAACAAGGTGAAAGGCACTAAACTATTTTGGCCTAAAGATCTCTATGTGACCACTGAAATAAATTCAGTTAAGGAGAATTAGTGTGAGACTATTACTGTGAAATTGACAGTAATAGCTGAGATTATTCAGGTGAGAGAACACCTAGGTAAGAGATAAAGGGAAATGCCTAGAAATCCTTGAAAGGCAAAATAAAAAGATCTGAAAATGGAATAGAAGGGAAGTAACACTATTTATCTCAATCTAAAATATTAATAATTTTCTTCTGTTTTTATATAATCATTCTCTTGAACATCATAACATTTCCATATCCTTAATTTTTTTTTCTTATCCTGTTAAATGATTTCTAATTCAGGATATGTACCCCAAAGAACAAACTAGCAAGAAATAGGAAATTTACATATGTACCACTGATTGTGTCTTTTTAATCATTTTCTATCCTCAGGTGATTTGAAAATCAGCTCTTCCACCCAAGTTAATGGATAGACTAAATAATTCTGTGGTTTCTGAGTTTGTGCTGCTGGGACTCTCTAGTTCTTGGGAAACTAAAGTTTTTCTCATGTTTATTTTTTCCTTGATTTATTTAGGCATCATCCTGGGAAATCTCTTCATTTTCTTTTTGGTAATTTTTGATTCACACCTACATTCTCCTATGTACTTTCTGCTGGCCAACCTCTCTTTTATTGATGTGGGGGTTGCCTCTACCACAGTCCCAAAGATGATTAGGGATCTTTTAAATGAATACAAGATTATTTCTTTCCAAAGCTGCATGACACAGATATGCTTCATCCACATCATGGGAGGAGTGGAGATGGTGTTACTCATAGCCATGGCATTTGACAGGTACACAGCAATCTGTAAGCCTCTTCACTACCTGAACATCATGAGCCCTAAAATATGTGTTTCATTTGTAATTGCTGGCTGGGTAACTGGGGTGATCCATGCTATGTCTCAGTTTGCTTTCATTATAAACTTGCCCTTTTGTGGTCCTAATGAAGTAGATAGTTTTTACTGTGACTTTCCCAGGATCATAAAACTTGCATGCACAGATGGAGACAGGTTTGAGTTCATTATTGCCGCCAACAGTGGCTTCATGA
>CM052797.1:59738224-59764698 GCA_028533885.1 Nasua narica | reverse complement strand
TTCTTCGGGAGACTTATCCAAAGCATTTGTCACTCTGTCAGCTCACATCACTGTGGTGGTTCTTTTTTTCACTCCATGCATGTTTCTTTATGTCTGGCCTTTCCCTACATCATCAATTGATAAATACCTGTTCATTGTTGATTTTGCTATTACCCCTGTCTTGAATCCCGCCATCTATACATTACGGAACAAAGACATAAAGGTGGCCATAAAAAGATTGAGCAAACGGGGACATTATGTCAAATTTTGCTGACTGAATCTGCCTTTGGAGCTCCAAAACTATATATCCATTAGCCTACTGAAGATTTTCATTTAGGTTTCTGATACTTAACACATCAAGATATGGATATAACATCTACCTCACTGACTAGATACCTACTTCTATAGAGCATTTACTCATTACCTTTGCTGCCATGGAAATTGTATATCTACTCCAATATGGGTTGTTCTGGTAGACAGCATCACTATCAACTAAATAATATTTATAACTGAAATCATGATCATTTATAAATAATAATAGGATAATTATTAAATAATAATAAATAATAAAAGGATATAATTACTTCTCTTCTACTCTTCTGCAGATCTCTTCTACTCTCTTCTTCTCTTCTACTTCCTATATGTTTGCAAATAAACTGCAAACTTGCTTTAGAGAACATCAGGAATCATTATATCAAACATATGAAGGACTAGTAAAGCTATCTAGTTACTCAGGTTGTAACTGAGTTACAACTCAGTTGTAACTGAGTTCAATTACAGTTCAATTTTGATTGTCAGTAGTTTATTTGAAAGCTGTTTTTGGAAACATCATTAAGGATGTGGAAATTGAGACTAAGACATGAAGGATGCTTATGTTGATAAATGTAACTGAGATTCAAGACTATTGTGGCCCACTGGGGACATAAAATAGAATAGAATAGAATCATAAAATTCCTAGAAGAGAAAACAGGCAATAACTTCTTCAACATCGGTGATAGCAACATTTTTCTAACTATGTCTCCTGAACAAGAGAAACAAAATAAAAAATAAATTATTGGGACTACATCAAAATAAAAAGCTTCTGCACAGCAAAGGAAACAATCAAGAAAACTATAGGGCAAAATAGTGAATGGGAGAAGATTTTTTAGCAAATGACATATGAGAAAGGGTTAGTATCTAAAATGTATAAAGAAATTACAAAATTCAACACCCAAAAACCAAATAATCTAATTTAAAAATGAGCAAAAGAAATAAACAGGCATTTCTCTAAAGAAAACATCCAGATGGCCAAAAGACACATGCAAAGATGCTCAACATCATTCATCATCAGGTAAATGTAAATCAAAACTGTAATAAGGTATCACCTCACACTTGTCAGAATGACTAATGTCAACAACACAAGGAATAAAAAGTTTTGAAGAGGATATGAAGAAAAAGGAACCCTTTTGCACTGTTGGTGAGAATGCAAACTGGTGCAGCCACTCTGAAAAGCAGTATGGAGGTTTCTCAAAAAGTTAAAAATAGAACTACCCTGTGATCCAGCAATCATACTACTGGATATTTACTCCCAAAATTCAAAAACACTATTTTAAAGGGATACATGCACCCCTATGTTTATTACAGCATTACTTACAACAGTCAAACTATGGAAGCAGCCCAAGTGTCCATCGATAGATGAATGGATAAAGAAGACATGATATATATGTGATGGAATATTATTCAGCCATAAAAAAGAGTGGAATCTAGATATTTGCTATGATATGGATGGAGGTAGAGAACAGAACACTAAGCATAAGTCAGTCAGAGAAAGACAAATACCATGTTTTCACTCAGGTGGAATTTAAAAAACAAAACAAGTGAGCAAAGGGAAAGGGGGGGGCAGAAACCAAGAAAAAATAAGAAAAAGACTCTTAATTATAGAGAACAGACTGATAGTTACCAGAGGTAGAGTATTGGGGGATGGGTAAAAGAAGGGATGGGGATTAAGGAGTGCACTTGTCGTGATGAGCACTGGGTAGTGTGTGGAATTGTTGAATCACTATATTATACACCTGAAACTAATGTAACACTGTATGTCAGCCATACTGGAAAAAAATTTTTTTTGCTAAAAATATAGACAGTGAAATGCATTTAGTAGATCAATAACTATGCACCAGGAACCAAGTGCATAGTGATTTAATACAGCAATGAATTCATATATGAAACAACAAGTATAATTGGAATTACCACCTAATTAAGTTTAACATACTACATGTCTTTCTTAAAGACACATCAAGATTTCTCCACAGGTCAAATAGCCAAGTTGAGAGAAATTGTGGTAGGAATCAAAACTGCATCTTTGAGAAAGTAATGTCAACAAGATGGTGTAATAGGAAGTCCCAGCCCTCATTCCCGAACAGAAACACTTATTTGATAACATATAGACCAAATACCTTTTTGAGAGGCCTGGAATCCAGTTAAAAAGTTGTAGTACCTTAAAAAAAAAAGTTTTAGTACCTCATATAAGCAAAATACCAAGAATAGCCACATTACATTGAGAAGGAAGAGCAATCTCTCTTTATTTGTGTAAGCCCTTGCCCCAAGTTAGCACAGCTCAGTGTCTACAGAGATCACATCAGCCCTATGTTTCCCATGGAAAAAGGAGAGAGTAGAACCTGCATCCAAGGACCACAGTCATTTGGTGCACCTACTGAGGGGCCCGCTTCTATCTTCCTTTCACAAGTATTGATGAACCAGTTCAGGTTGGATGTTTGAGGGAAACTAAAAACAAAAGAAAGGGGAAGGTGGCTTGCTACAGAAATAAACAAAATAGAGAAAAAAGATATATTAACCTACCCTTAAAAAAGTTTTTTTAAATATAAACAAAATTGACAAAGTTTTATCTGGACTAACAAATGGGGCTCAGGTAAAACAAAAAGAAATAAAGAAATTTTTTTAAGAAACTAGAAGGAGACCTTAAGACTGTTAAACAGGAATTTAGAAGATCATAAAAGACTGACAACAAATTCAATATCCTAAAAAAAAAGGATAAAATCCTAGAAATACACAACCTGCCAAAATTGAATCATGAACAAATACCTGAACTGACCAATAATGAGTAAGGAGATAGAATCACTAATTAAAAGCTTTACAGAAAAGAAAAGCCCATAACCAGATGGCTTCACTGGTGAATTCTATCAAACATTCAAGCAAGAGTTTACATCAATCCTTCTCAAACTCTTTCTAGAAATTAAATAGAAGAAAACATTTCCAAACTAATTTTATGAGGTTAATATAAATATATTAATATTTAGAAGGCCTTGATATAAAAAATAAGCAAAGATATTTAGTTTATTCATTTCCTTCACTGTGCAGAAACTTTTTATTTTGATGTTGTCTCGATAATTTATTTTTCCTTTTGTTTCCCTTGCCTCAGGAGACATATCTAGAAAGACGTTGCTCTGGCTGATGTCAAGGAAGTTACTGCCTGTGTTCATGTCTAGGATTTTTATGGCTGCAGGTCTCACATTAGGACTACAATGGCCAAGTTATGGAAACAGCTTAAGTGTCCATCAACTGGTGAATGGATAAAGAAGATGTGGCATATATTTATACAATGGAATATTACTCAGCCATTAAAAAAAACAGAATCTTGCCATTTGCAATGATATGGACGGACCTAGAGAATATTATGTTAAGCAAAATAAGTCAGTCAGAGAAAGACAAAAGCATATGATTTCTTCATGTGGAATTTAAGAAACAAAACAAACAAGGGAAGGGGCAAACCAAGAAACAGACTCTTAACTATAGACAACAAACAGATGGTTACCAGAGGGCATGTGTGTGGAGGGATGGGTTAAATAGGTAAGGCAGATTAAGGAGTATATTTGTTGTGATGAGCACTGGGTGTTGTATGGAGGTGTTGAGTCACTCTATTGTATACCTAAAACCAATACTACAGTGTATTTTAACTAACTGGAATTTAAACAAAAACTTAAAAAAATAGACAAAGACACTACAAAAAAAGAAAACTACGGACCAACATTCCTAATCAATATAGATGTAAAAATGCTCAACAAATTACAAGCAAACCAAAATTCAAAGATTAAAATGACTATACACCATGACCGGGTAAAATTTATCCCTGGGATTTAAGGAAGAGTCAACATACACAAATCAATTATTATGGTACAGAACGTTAACAGAATAAAAGATAAAAATCATACGATCATCTCAATAACTAAAGATAAAGCATTTAAAAAATGCCTTTGCATGATTAAAATTCCCAACAAATGATATGGAAAGAAATAACTTCAATATAATAAAGGCTATATATAAAATTCTATATTTTATAGAATATAAAGCTAACAATCAATGGAGAAAAACAGAAAGTTTTTCCTGTAAGGACAGGAACAAGGTAAGGCAGTCAACTCACACAGTATCTATTCAAGACACTACTAGAAATTCTAGTCAGAGAAATTAGATGAGAAAAAGAAATAAAAAGAAACTAAGCCAGAAATAAAGAAGTAAAATTATTTCTGTTGGCACATGATTTTCTATGTAAAAAACCATAATAATAAAAAAACCCATAATGACTCCTCACACATATACCAAAAAATGGTAGAAGTAATAAAAAAACTGAGTTATGTTGTAGAATACAAAATCAGAATACAAAAGATCATTACATGTCTTTACATGCAATGTACAATAAACATTTGAAAAGGAAATTAAGAAAACAATCCCATTTACAATACCATCAAAAGAATAAAAGGCATAAGAATAAATTCAAGCCAGGCAGTAAAACTTCTACACCAAAAACTATGGAACACCAATGTAAAAACTTAAAGTGGACACAAATAATGAAAAGATTTCTCACATTCATGAATTAGAAGACTTAATATTATTCAAATGTCACTGTTATCCCCAGCGATCTGCATATACAATTCAATTCCACTGGCAATATTCCACTGGCATTTTTCACCAAAAATACAAAAAAAAAAATCCTAAAATTCATATGAAACCACATAAGAGCCTGAATACCCAAAACAATCTTGAGAAAGAAGAATAGACTAGAACTATCACAAAGCCTGACTTCAAAATATATTACAAAGCTATTGTAATTAAAACACTATGGTATTGGTATAAAAATAGACATAGACCAATGCAACAAACTAGAGAGCCCAAAATGAACCCACACAAATATAGTCAACTAATCTTTGACAAGAATGCCAAGAATACACAATGTAGAGAGTCTCTTCAACAAATGGCATTTGGAAAACTGGATTTCCAAAAGCAAAAGAACAAAATTGGGTCCTTATCTTATACCATACAGAAAAATCAACTGATAGTGGAATAAAGATTTAAGGTGTAAAAATCCTAAAATAAAACCCCAGGGAAAATGCTTCATGATACTGCATTTGGTAATGATTTCCCAACATGACACCAAAAGCACTGGCAACAAAAACAAAATACACAAGTGGGACTATATCAAACGTAAAAACATCTGTACAGCAAAACAATTAACTGACTGGGAAAGGCAACCTACAGAATGAGAGAAACTATTTAAAAACTATACTTCTCATAAGTATTAATACTATATATATATTTATTTATATATATTATATAGTACTATATAGTATGTCTATATAGTAGATACTATATAGTATAGTAGATACTATTCTATATAGTAGATACTATATAGTATATAAAGATAGTATATATACTATCTATCTATATATAAATACAACTCTCGCTATATATATACATATGAAAAAGAACTCAGACCACTCAATAGCAAAAACCAAATAATCCAATCTTAAAATGGGCAAAGGACCTGAATAGACATTTTTTAAAAGAAGACATAAAAATGACCAATAGATATATGAAAAGGTGCTCAACATCACTGATCATCACAGAAATGCATACGAAATCACAATAAGATACCACCTCACATGCTAGAGTGGTTATTATGAAAGAGACAAGAGAGCACAAGTGTTGGCAATAAATGTGGAGAAAAAGGAGCTCTTGTACACTGTTCATGGGAATGTAAATTGGTACAGTATTTTGGAAAACAGTATGGAAGTTCTTCAAAATCTTACAAATAGAACTACCTTATTATGTAGCAATCTCACTTCTGAGTTTATATCTAAAGGGATCAGATTCATTTCATTTCAGAGATATCTCTACACTCCTACATTCATTGCAGCATTATTCACAATAGCCAAGATAAGGAAATAATCTGATGTCCCTCTATGGATGAATGAAGAAAGAAAATGTTTTATATACATTCAATGAAAGATTATATATATATACATACATATATATGTATATATATATACATACATACAATGAGACAGAGCCCCAAAAAGGAAGGAAATCGTGTCATATGCAATGACATGGATGACTCTAGAGGACATTATACTAAGTGAAATCAGCCAGTCACCAAAGGACAAATGCTACATGATCTCACTTATCTGAGGTATCTAAAATAATCAAATCATGGGGCGCCTGGGTGGCTCAGTCAGTTAATGGCTGACTTCAGCTCAGGTCATGATCTCAAGGTCCTAGGATCGAGCCCCAGGTAGAGCTCCACACTCAACGGGGAGTCTGCTTGTCCCTCTCTTCTCCTTCTACCTGTTCCTACCCTCTCCCCAATGCTGGCTCTAATAAATACAATCTTTTAAAAAAAATTAAAAAATAAAATAATCAAATCATAAAAACAGGAAGTAGAACGATGGCTTCCGTGGACTAGGGGGAGAGGGAAATGAAGAGTTGCTATTCAATAGATACAAAGTTTCAGTTTTATAAGAATGAGTTCTAGAGATGTACTGAACAACACTCTACTTGTAGTTAACAACATTGTACTGGACACTTAAAACTCTGTAAAGAAAGCAGATAAAGTATCCTTAGATTAAGTATCAATTATTCTTTTTTTTTAAAGATTTTATTTTTAAATAATCTCTACGCCCGTTGGGGGCTTGCACTTAAAACTGTGAGATCAAGAATTGCACATTCTATCAACTGAGTCAGCCAGGGGCCCCAAGTATCAAGTATTCTTACAACAATTGAAAAACACACACACACAAAACCAAAACTCTACTTTTTTTAAAGACTTATTTACCTATCTGAGGGAGAGAGAATGGAGTAGAGGGGCAGAGGGAGACAGAAGCTTAAGCAGACTCTGCACTGAGCAGGAGTCTGACCATCCCATGACCCCGAAACCATCACCTGAACTGAAACCAAGAGTTGGCCACTTAACTGACTGTGCCACCCAGGCACCCCCAAACTCTACATCTTTGAATTCATTGATAGTAGTACTAAACTCTATATTCTTCTTAAAATGAAATATTACTTTGGTTTATTATTTTAGTAGATTAATTAGGTCTAATTTGCTTCACTTGGCTTTTCTTATCATAACAGATTTCATTTCATGACTTAGGTAACCAGTATGGAAATCTTCCAATTGTTAGTATATCTACACCAATTTTTATGTCAAAGTATGGACATAACTAAAGAATAGATTTAGAAAACCACAGAGCACACTGTGAGATGGGCACAGACAAAATTTCATTGGCCACCTGACTGCCACAAACCCCTATTTCTGACTGTTTGTCCATAGTAGCATTCTCTTTCTCCAGAAATTACTGACAGTTCAAAATCAAAATTGGTGTCTAATAACCCCCAAAATTTTGATTATTCTGATTATCCTTTGAAAAATAGGAAAAATATAGTATAAAATTGTGGCTGTGGAGCCAGCTCTCCAAGGGTCACTGACACCAAGACAGCTGCCGGTTAACAATGTCTTCCACTAAGATCAAGTGTGTTTTGCGGGAGAATTGCTGGTGTAGGGAATCTCCGGTGTAGGGGGAGGCATTCAACTTGCTGCTCTTTGTAGATATTCCTGAAAAAAAAAGTTTGCCCATGCGATTCGTTCAGCAAGCGTGTGTAGCAAATGACTGTGGATGACCCATCAGCTCTGTGGCCCTTCGCCAGGGAGGAGGCTATGTAGTCACCATTGGAACAAAGTTCTGTGCTTTGAACTGGGAAGATCACTCAGCAGTTGCCTTGGCCACAATAGATAATGACAAGAAAAACAATCGGTTCAGTGATGGGAAGGTGGATCCTGCTGGGAGATACTTTGCTGGCACCATGGCCGAGGAGAAGGCTCCACAGCTCTGGAGCGGCACCAGGGGTCCCTGTACTCCCTCTTTCCTGACCATTACATGGAAAAGTATTTTGACCAGGTGTACATCTCCAATAATTTGGATTGGTCCCTAGACCACAAAATTTTCTATTACATTGACAGCCTGTCCTACTTGGTGGATGCCTTTGACTATGACCTACAGACAGGAAAGATGTCCAACTGCAAAAGTATTTACAAGCTGGAGAAAGAACAAATTCCAGATGGGATGTGTATCAATGATGAGGGGAAGTTCTGGGTGACCTCTTATAATGGAGGGAGAATGATTTGTTTAGATTCTAAAACAGGGAAAAAACTCCAAACTGTGAAGCTGCCTATTGTTAAAGCAATTTCATGCCGCTTTGGAGGGAAGGACTACTCTGAAATGTATGTGACCTGTGCCCGGGACAGAATGGATCCCAAGGGTCTTCTGCAACAGCCTGAAGCTTATGGGATCTTCAAGATAACTGGCCTGCGGGTCAAAAGAATTCCTCCCTATCCCTATGCGGGATGAGTGGCAGGCCTTCTTACCTACTGAAGGAACTTTTGAAGAAACGTAGAAAATTCTAGAGCTGAAATTTCAATCTAGTTACAAAAAAAAATTAAAGAAATGATATTATTAACAGGGTTAAAATTTTTTTACAATTTTTAAAAGGTAGAGCACTTTAGTAAGGAGTGACAGGTAGTTTTGATAACATACTAAAAAGCCTTCTGCAAAGGTATTACAGAAATATAGAGAATTGTTCAACTGTCAACCAGCCTCTTGATTCTTTACAAATTGCTGGGGGTGGGAGGGACCATGTCTGTTCTGCATTCCATACTTATTATACCTAAAACTTCAAAAAACTAATAGATAATGGCTTAGTGATGACTTAAAAAAAATCGTGGTAGGGGCACCTGGGTGGCTTAGTGGGTTAAAGCCTCTGGCTTCAGCTCAGGTTATGATCTCAGGGTCCTGGGATTGAGCTCCGCATCGGGCTCTCTGCTCGGCAGGGAGCCTGCTTCCCCCTCTCCCTCTGCCTGCCTCTCTGCCTTCTTGTGATCTCTCTCTCTGTCAAATAAATAAATAAAAATCAAAAAAAAAATTGTGGCTGTGAAGAAGTATCCTTCCTCAAGACCACACAGCCCTCCCTTCACTCAAGGAGCTTTAGTTTGGTAAATTGAATTGCTTCTAAAGTAAATCTCTAGATGCATTAAACAAATTACTTGTTGCCTGGATCTGGGAATGAAAGTGGGGATTAACTACAAATAGGCAGAAGGAATATTTTTTGGAGATTGAATTATTTTAAAACTGAATAATGATGATGATTATATAACTATAAATGTATTTAAAATTATTGAGTAGTACATTTAACTGGATAAATTTTACAGTATACATTATTAAACCTCCATAAAGTTGTTAAAATACCAAGTGAGATTTTGCCAACCTAATATTTCACTCTTTTTGGAACTCCCCTGATACGTTCAAGTACTAATTCATTATTTCTCAAAATTCCAAGTTAGACAAATCATTATGGGTATAATGTGATAGTTTTCATAAACTTGATAGTGGTGCCCAACTAATACTATCAATGGTTTATATAACTTGCAATAACACAATGAACATCTAAAGTTAACCTAAAGTTCTCTAATTTGAAAAAAAAATATTATCAGGGTACAAAATCACAGATCATCACATTGAACTGCCCAATTTCCCTGGATCTCTTCTGCAAGTTGTGATAATTTACCTTTGGGAAAACCAGTGGGCACAAAAGACCTGGTTTCCATTAGAAGCAATTATGGACTATCCAGTCCTATCATCTCTAGTTCAGCTGACTCCCTTCCAAATGGTAGGAACTATTTATAACTTTCTATCTTAAGAAATGGTGGAAACTCAAAAGGGTGTGAACTGTCTGTGTGTCTCAATCTCTCAAAGCTCCGGCTGAGTGAGACCTGCACTGGAGCAGGTAAAAATGAAACCTGCTCTCTAACTCCCCAAGAACTGGTTACATCTTGTTCCCAAACCTACTTTCTTCTTTATCTCAAGGTTCCTTTTGCCCATACTCTTTATTTGAATCATTTTTACTCATATAGTTTTATACTATCATTTTCATTTTTCAATTTTTATATCATTTTCATATCAATTTTTGTATCATTTTCATAATTTTAATTGTATTGTGAGGTGAATTTCTCTTCGAAGAGCCCATATCTTTTTAAACTGATATGTGAAGGAGTTTCAATTTTCCACCTCCTTTTTTTTCTCTGATGTTGGATTCATGGGAATTCATGGAACATTATATCTTGGTTATTTCATTCCAAATGAGTACAATCTGGCAGAGCAAGCTATCTTATGTTCAGAAAGAACTGAATGATTAAGACTTAAAAATCATTATAATTATTTTTAAAATATAGTAAGTACTTATTATGTGCCCCAGAATACTCTGCTGTTGTCAATGTAATAACTCATTTAATCCTTACAACAAGCAACAGTATAAGGTAAGAGCTATTATCATCCCTATTTTACAGATGAGGAAATTCAGGGAGAGAGAAGTGAAGCCACTCACCCAAGGACACATAGTTCATAAATCAAGGAGATGGAGATTCCAATCCAGGTAGTCTGTCCCCAGAATGTTTGCTATTAGTTATTATATAATACTGCTATTTATAAAATTACTCCTATATCATTTTTCTTATTTCCCCCACTAATTTCAAATTTTCTTTTAAAAATTAGAAAATCCATAAATGTTACTTATAAAAATATATAAGAGTTCATATTTAGGAAAAAATAAAATCACTTAAAATCCCACAAACTAAAGTTACGATAAAGCCTAAATATTTCTATATATACATTTACATTACATCTGGTATTTTAAAATTTTTTAACAAATTATTTTTTTCACTTCAGTTTATCCAAAGTTTTAATTTATGTTATGTGCATCAAAAACTCTTCTGAACATAGACTCAAGCGTATTTAAAAGTTCTCTTCCTTCATCTATCAGACAGCTTTCCACTGGAGGCTTAAACTTGAAAAGTATACTGCTCTTTCAAATTACTGAATTTTTCCAAATATCCAATGATGTATTCAGTTTAGTAATATGTCTTTAGCATGCTTTAATATTTCAACATAATTTGAGAAGAGTTCCAGATACTCTGTAATAACTATACACATTTTGTTTGAGGCAAAAAATAAAGAGGAAAGTTTGTACTTTTTCCAGTTTTACTGTACTAGGATTTAGGATCTACTTGGGAATGGGGTGCTGAGGTCCCTCTGTGAGAACAGTGTCATGACAAGGAGGTTGCTGATCCACACTGGTTTCCATTCTCCCATCAGTAAGCAGGTGCCAATGAGTTCAAACCTCAATGTGATTTGGTGATTTATTCTCCACCAAATCTCCTACAGTAGCTTCTATACCCCAATTCTGCCTACCATGTCTTCATGGTTGTTAGTGAAGACTATCAGTTGATAGTGCCTACCTTGTGCCAGAAATTGTGCTAACTACTGTGGCATACAAGTTGGCTAAAAGCCTTTTTTCTCAAATAAATTATAATATATTATAATAATATAATATAATAAATAGAAATTATTATAAATTATAATTTATAATATAAAGAAATTATAATATACTTTATTATAAAGAAGGTACAAGATATAACAGTAGTTCACAGACACTACTCTGCTGAGGGTTATAAATGAATACTCCAGAGTACTTTGTATTTAATCTCAGTTTTGAAGGATAAAGGAAAGGGGAATTAACATTTCTGCCAGATAGTTTTACCCATGTACTCTCAAATCTTCAAAACATCTGGAGATGTAAATTAGACACCTCTCAACTTATAGACAAATAAATACCATCAGCATAATTGGCTAGTATATCCTAGTTTATATAGATCATAAGTGGCATAACTAGAATGGTAACCAAGTCTATCAGCCCTTTTAGGCAAACATATTTCCACTTAGTAATGACCAGGAATAACACAGATGACAGTATATGCAAGAGCAGTGAAAAAATAGAGTAACACATTCAGTTTATAAAGAGACTGATGTGATATGCTACTGAATTTTAACATATCCATAATGATAGAACCAGAAAATGAAATAGGAGAGTTACATGATCATATTTGATCTTTTTTATTATGTTCAATTAGCCAACATATAGTTATCATTACTTTTGATGTAGTGTTCAAGGATTCATTAGTTGTGTATAACACCATATTTGATCTTCAGATAGACAAATCTGAAAGCAGAGTATAAAACATATGAAATGTAGGTAAGATTGGAGGCAGAGAGATCATTCAGAAGCCTTTATGGTCATTAAATAGAAAAAATATAGAGACCTGAAATAAAACTGACAGTGGAAATAAAGAGTAAGAAACGAAACAGCACTATTCGGGAAGTGTGATTTTCTATCTGGTATATAAGGTAAGAGAGGATAAAAGGTGCTCAAAGACTACTGGATTAAGCATCTGAGAGAACACTCATGATATTTCATAAGGCATTAAAAAGAGGATAAAATCATGAGTTCACTCTTGCACATTTTAACTTTGAAGTGTTTGAGGGATGTCCCTTTAGGTACTATAGTACAGTCTTGGGTATAATATGCTAGAGTCCAGGAATAGAGAGCTATAGATATAGAAATCTTTCATAAGTGGGGAGTAGTTAAAATTACATGTTTGGAATGAGAAAATATTTTAAGGCTTCTGAGTCACATCCATACTCAAAAATAAGCCAGCTGGGGGTGGAATCCATGCATCAGTGAAAGACACAAAAAAGAAGTTAGAAAGAGGGGTGCCTGGTTAAGCGTCTGCCTTCGCCTTAGGTCATGATCCCAGAGTCCTGGGATAGAGCCCATATCGGACTCCCTGCTTGGCCTGAAGCCCGCTTCTCCCTCTCCCACTCCCCCTGCTCCTGTTCCCTCTGTTCCCTCTCCCACTGTATGTTTCTGTCAAATAAAAAAGATCTTAAAAAAAAAGTTAGAAATACAGGAGAAAAAATCATGAGAGGTCTGTTATACAAAAATTAAAAATGCATCTAGCTTCAAATAACATTGCTTTATTTACAGTATCTTAAACAAAATAAGTTTTTATTTTTCTCAACAAGATATCAGAAGGTAGACTTTTGCTGACATCAGAGACCTTTTAGACTAGATTATTTTTCTATCTGTTCATAATATCATCTTTAACATGTAGATATCCAAAGCTCACGGTTGCTGCATCTTTGGGCATCACATTAATACTGAATCCAGGGATAAAAGAGTCAGAAAAAAGACCTCTCCACATTAATCTTTCTATTTTTAATCTGGAAAAAAAAAACTTCTATAGAAGGCATTTCTCTGTATCTCATCAAAACAGCTACATGCCCCTCTCACACCAATCCATGGCCAAGGTACAGAGATTATCATATTTCATCCCAGGGCTAAGATAAGAACCTATCTTCTTCCAAAATTCAGAAATTTCCATCAAATACCTAAACAGGTGTTGTCCTAGCACAAACTATATGGAAAAGGTCTTGGGATAGGCAGCCAATACATATACAGCAAGCAATGACAGAAGAAATTTCAAAAACAATGCAATAGTACGAAATCTGGAGAACAAGTATGTAAGATAAAGACTAAAAATTGTTTATTATATGTGACATTTTTATATGTAGACCATTGTGTGCTAAATCCCAGGTGACTTCTCTAAAAGGATATTCTGGAACAAGTGGCTTGTTTTGACTTGTTTAATAAATACAATGTGTAAGTTAAAATAAACATACCTGTGAAGAGTTTTTAAAGAGTAAAGGGAAAATAAGAAGGATACCCCCGCTCCCATTTGATTTGATTTTTGAAGGAGAGATGCTATGTGTAATACACCAAGGGAAGTAAAAATTTAAGATGAAGAAAAAAGGTTAGTGCATCTTGATCCTTGGAAAGGGTTAGAATGTATTTGGAAGTGCTAGCCTTGAAGAGCACAGGATATTGGTTAGAATACATTCTCAAGTCCTAAAACTCTTGATACACTCCTAGCTTTGCCACCTCATCTTTCTCAGGCACAATTTCATTTGTGAAGTGGGGATAATAAAACTGAATCTATCTTATAGAGTCATTAGGAGGTCTGAAAAAAATAATATACTTAACACAATTCCCTAAATATAGGAGACACTGAAATCTGTTATCTGTGACCATTACAATTATTATTTATAATTATATTAACTCCTCTTTATTCTCAGATACACAATATTTTGTTTATTTTTAGCTTGTCATTAAGTAATCTGTTTACTAAAAGTGGTCTTGGGCCAATGGTGATTATCATGTCATAAACTTAGTATTAATATTATTAAGCCTTTGCATCTGAGTTCCATTTAAATAAAAAAGACCAATGTAGTGAGTGATGGGATATTTTCAAGTAATTTTGGCATGGTTATCTCTATAAGCCCAGTGAAGAAGGAAAAAAAAAATTAATTTTTTATTTAAATTCAATTTAATTAACATATCCTATATTATTCATTTCAGAGGTATAATTTAGTGATTCATCAGTTGCATACATCACCCAGTGCTCACTACTTCAAGTGCCCTCCTTAATGCCCATGAACCAACTACCCCTCCCCCCTCTCTCCTTCCCTCCAGCAAACCTCAGTTTGTTTTCTATAGTTAAAAGTCTCTTATGTTTTGCCTCCCTCTCTGTTTTCATCTTATTTTATTTTTCCTTCCCTTCCCCTATGTTCACTTATTTTCTAAGAAGGGAAAATTTAAGGGACTAAGAAAGGTTCAGGTAAGAGAATAGAGAATTAGGTATTTATGTGGTGTAAAAAAAAAAACACTTAAAGACACTTAGGGCAATGGTCAGGATAAGGATCTAGAAATCTTTGAGAAGAAAAGATTTAAGTATGGGGTGAAAATTAAAGTAATCTACCTGCAAAATTTATAGTCATATATCTTCCCTCATATATCCCCTTTTGTATAGTAAATTTGCTGCTTACCTTATTTCCTCCAAAGTCTTCATTTTTCTCCTCTCAATTATATCTAACTTAATTAGCAAGGCTATTAGGGGATCTATGTTTCTGCCAGTGATACTTACTCTTTTAAATTTTTATTCTCAGGTCACTTGAAAATCAGCTCTCCTATACCAATCAATGGGTGGACTAAATGATTCTGTGGTAACTGAGATTCTGTTACTGGCCCTTTCTTGTTCTTGGGAGAAAAAACTTTTTCTCATCTTGATATGTTCTTTGCTCTATTTAGGGGTCATCTTGGGAAACCTTTTTATTTTGTTTTTGGTAATTTTTGATTCTCACTTACATTCTCCCATGTACTTCCTGTTGGCCAACCTGTCCCTCATTGATGTGGGTCTTTCCTCTACCACAGTTCCCAAGATAATCAAAGACCTCTTAAATGAATACAAAGTAATTTCTTTCCAAGGCTGTATGACACAGATATGCTTCATCCACATCATGGGAGGCGTGGAGATGGTGTTACTCATAGCCATGGCATTTGACAGGTGTACGGCAATCTGTAAGCCTCTTCACTACTTGAAAATTATGAATCCTAAAATATGTATTTCATTTGTAATCACTGGATGGATAACTGGGGTAATCCACGCTATGTCTCAGTTTTTATTTGTTATAAAGTTGCCTTTTTGTGGGCCTAATAAAGTGGACAGCTTTTACTGTGACTTTCCTAAGATTATAAAACTTGCATGCACAGATGCAGCCAAGTTTGAGTTTATTGTTACTGCCAACAGTGGCTTCATGAGCATGGGCACCTTCTTCCTGTTAATACTTTCCTATTCATTCATTTTGATTACAGTCTGGAAACGTTCTTCAGGAGAATTATCCAAGGCATTTGTTACTTTGTCAGCTCACATCACTGTGGTTTTTTTGTTTTTCACTCCATGCATGTTTTTGTATGTCTGGCCTTCTCCCCCACCTTCAATTGATAAAAATCTGTTCATTGTGGACTTTGCTATCACCCCTGTCTTGAATCCTGCTATCTATACACTAAGGAACAAAGACATAAAGGTAGCTATAAAAAGACTGTGCAAAAAGATATCTTATTCTAGATTTTGTTGACCACTTTTTGGGGGGAGCTCTAAAACTAAACATCCTATCACACACTGACCCATCCCTACTCAGGTACTTCATATTTAACATATCTCGAACAAACTCATCATCTGCCATTCTAACCCTGCTACCACTTCACCTGTGGAGTATATAACCATTACCAATCATGGGAATGTAAGTTCATCACACTAAGAATTGGTATTCTAACAGAGAATAGCATAATCTAAAAAAAGAACATCTTAATCTTGAATTTTTGTTTATTTTTCAAATAAAAATGTAATTACACTGTTTCTGCTATTCACAACAACTAAAAATAACCTGGAAATTAGTTCTGATGAATGGATGAACATCAAGAATCATCACATTACATTGCTGTATGTGTGTGTGTATATTTGTGTGTGTGTGCATGGCTCCAATGGCTTTACTTATTTTTTAAAAGAAGACCCGGAGACAAATTCAGTGGGCCAGGAGCTTATTTGGATGGGGCACAAAGAACACATTTGCTCAGAAGTGGAGACAGGGGACAGAAAAAGAAAGGATGCCAACAGAGGGTATATTAACTGGTATTCTACTATATGGACATTGGGGCACAATTCTGCTATGGCCTTCTAGGAGAATGTACATATTCTATAACTTAATATTTATTTCACTCAAGGCAAGGAAGCTGTGTATTTCTGTGTTGGGGTAGCTCTGACGCATTAACTCCATGGCAGTTACAGACTTCCCCACATATTAGGTTTAGCAGTTTTGATATCCAAAGAAAAGTGCTCAGGCAGAAAATCTTTGCAATATATGGTATAAAACAATATACATTCTTGGGAATATTAAGCACAGAGGGATATGTATGCAACATCGAAATCATCAGATACACTCCACATCTTCCCATGCTTAGAGGTATTTGTGTTCCATGTAAGTTCAACCCATCACTGATTCTTCAAATACAGGAGTGTTAATGAAACAAGTATTAATGGGTTCTATCATTGCGTATGTTCCCCAGATTTTCACTATCTCCTTCCTCCATAATCCATTCTAGATTTTCCTCACATTCGTCCAGCACTTCTGCTGATCTAGATCACTTGCCCAGATTCATATCTTCTCATCTAAGAAGGCTAAATCCATGATCACCATGCTCTTGTCATGTTACAATTGCTGCAACTGCCCATTTAGAGTTATCACAATAATGGCTGATGCAAGTGTAGCAGCAATTCAATTTCTTTGCAATAATAAAGGTTAATTATACCTGGCATGATAGTAACTGTTTTTGGGTGTTTTTTTTTGCTTTTTGTCTGCTGATCTGCAAACATGAGGAAACAAAAATGACTAGTGAGCTACTAAAACTTTAGGTTTACTGAAATGCATACTCTGTTCCCAGAAGAAGCATTCACCCTACCCCAGCAGAGGTCAAAATTGTAGGTCCAGAAAGCTCAAATTCTCCAAAGAAGTGATGGCGAGTGGAGCCACTCTCACTGACTATCTTTGTTTTCCAAACCTATGCTTTTTGGATTTCAACACCTTAATACCTTTTCCAAACTTACACATTTTGGATTTCAATACCTTAAAAAGTCCATTGATTCAAAGTATATACCATATGTTAAAGCACAAAGTGTCATCACCAAAAGTACTTACTTGTACTTTTATTTGCATCTTTAAAAGGCTGTTCCCATGTTCTATTAGTCTCACACTTTTGCATACCACATATTGCTGCACCGGCAGATCACTTGGCTATGCACCTACTGTTGTACTTTCTTGGCTATAAAGATATTTCTTTGTCTTTTTTTTAAAGATTTTATTTATTTATTTGACAGAGAGGAGAGAGATCACAAGTAGGCAGAGAGGCAGGCAGAGAGAGAAGAGGAAGCAGGCTCCCCACTGAGCAGAGAGCCCAATGCGGGGCTCGATCCCATGACCCTGAGATCATGACCTAAGCTGAAGGCAGAGGCTTTAACCCACTGAGCCACACAGGCACCCCAAGACATTTCTTTGTCTTAAGCAATGTTATGAAGGACATTAGACTTAGTTTGTGTCTTTGGATCACTTAATGGCCAAGCTACTGCCATAAGGATAGTCAAAACCAAAACCATACCTGGGAAACACTTTTACCCCAGTAAGAACTACTCGCTATTCTTCCACCATGAAAGGGATCTAATGTAAACAACTACTAAATTTATACCAAGTTGCTGATTAAATGCATTAACAGATGAAACCATATCAAGGGTTCAGATTCCATCTGAATTTCTGAAAGGACAAACACTAATAGTGGCTGTTACTTTTAACTGCCTTACTGAGAAGTGACCCTACTGAAAGAACCCATGAAAAGACTTTATCCTTGCCATTCATAACTACTTCATTCATGGGTCCACAGTGCAAGCACTATAGTAGCTGAGCTTGGTTATCAACTCTTCTACTTAACACTCTTCTTTGAATACATTGAGAACAGAAACATAAATAAGAAGTATAAGTGTTGCTCTTCCTGGTATTTTCTGACTAAAGAAGCAATTATATCACATATCATCATGGCCTGATACATTAAGTGACAATCCCAGTTAGGCAGAAATTATAAAACTGACCCATACTTGTGAAGACAAATATACACTAGAATCATTAAAACTAGAATAATTAGTAAGGAAAGCCCAGATAAGATTTAATTTCTATCCTATAATAAAGGTAAATTCTCAAAACAGAGATGAATAAATCCATGTAAGCAAAAATAACTAAGAATTTAAACAAAAAGTTCTTCACATACAAAAATATTAGATACATTTCCTTCAAAATAAATAAATTGGATGAAATTATTTTTAAATTATTTCATAAAGTAAATTTCAGTAATGTGAGATTTATAAAATTGTGACATAAAATACTTGATTTTAGGCAAGGCAAAACAAGTAGAAAACATGAACAAAAGAAAAGATTATATTTTACTACATTAACTTTAAACTTATCAAAAACAAATATAAAAGCTTCTGGTCTCTAGTTCTGCATGTAAGGAGCTTGGAAGTCACTATTTCATCCTAACAACAAATACAAAGTAGAAAAGACCGAACTATCAACAACTCTTCTTGGCTCCATAAGAAAGGGGAGGACACAGGGCAAACTGCTGTCTCCTAGATTAGAGTCACAAACAAATACAGGTCATCATGGCTTATTAGAGCAGACACAAACAACAGAAACTGTTATCGAAATGAGAGCTGGAGTAGGAAACCTAAACCATAATTGATGACTTGCTGGAGTTTCAGTACAGGCAATTTTGAAAGTTAAAAACTGTCCAGGGGAAACCAGCTATCAGGGGGGAGGTAGGGTGAGGTTTACTTCCAGCAGATTTCCTCGTAAGTAACTGAGAAAAATCCCCTCAGGTTTCTGGCAGAGAAAGGGGAAAAGGAATATTTTGAAATATACCACAACATTTTTTTTTTTTTAAGAAGACCTGCTCTCTCAATGGAGAGTAGTAAACGAGAATCTAAACTACTGAGGTATTATGAGAGCCTAAATGACCTGGGGAAAGCAAATACCCAACTCCAACCCATGCTTGCCATTCTCTCCCATCTAAGGTGGACTGTAAAGTTTACAGTCCAGAGGCACAGGCTCATTAAAGACCTAAGACCTAATTGTGATGTTATATAATGCTTCCTCTCCACCAACACTTCACCACCACATTAACTAAGGCCTATTTATAGCAGTTCCTTTTACCCAGTACATCATGTCTACCTATCAACAAAAAAATTACAAGGCACACTAAAAGGCAAAAAACACAGTTTGAAGAGACAGAACAATCTTCAGAGCTAGACATAGCAGGGATGTTGGAATTATCAGACCAGAAATTTAAAATAACTATGATAAATGTGCTAGGGGCTCTAATAAATAAAATAGACAGCTTTTAAGAATAGATGGCTAGTGTAAGCAGAGGAATGGAAATCCAAAAACAGAACAAAAAAAGAAATGCTAGAGATCAAAAACACTATAAAAGACATGATAAGTGACTTTGATGAACTCATTAGTAGATGGGACATGGATGAGGAAAGAATCTCTGAACTAAATGATATTTCAATAGGATCTCTGACAACTAAAGAACAAGGAAAACAAAAAAATTAAAAAAAAAAAAACAGAGTATCTAAGGACAGTGGGATAACTAAAGAAGGTGTGATATATACATAATGGGAATGCCAGAAAGAGAGAAAATTGAAAAGGAGACAGAAAAAAAAATATTTCAAATGATAATGACTGAGAATGTCCCCCAAAGTGATGTCAGACACCAAACCACAGATCCAGAAAGCACAGAAAACATCAATAGGATAAATGTCAAAAGAAATTACACAAGGCCTATCATTCTTAAATTACAGAAAATGAAAGATAACAAAAATCCTGATAGAAGTCAAAGGAAAAAAACAACCTTAATGTATAAAAAATCAAACAGAAGAACCATATCCAACTTCTCCTCAGATAACATGCAAGCCAAAAGGTAATAGAGTGAAATATTTAACGTATTGAGAAAAAAACCCCTAGAGTTCTATACGTAAAATTATCCTTAAAGTAAAGAAGAAATAAAGACTTTCTCAGGCAAATAAAAATTGAGAGAATTTACCAGCAGACCCACCTTGAGAGAAATAGTAAAACAAGTTCCTTAGAGAGAAGGAAAATAATATAGGTCAGAAACTCAGATCTATATAAAGAAAGGAAGAGCACAGAAGAAGGAATAAGTGAAGGTAAAATAAAAACTTATTTTCCTTACACTTAACTGTCCTAACAGATAATCGTTTAAATAATAATAGCAACTACGTACTCAATTACATATGCCTATGTTTATATATTATGCATGTATATGTATATATACATAAAATACATGTTTATACATCATGTTAAGTGAAATGAATGATAACAATGATACAAGGAAGATGTTAGAATTATTTTGTAATTACAAAGTATCTACAATACCCATGAAGTAGTACAGTGTTATTTGAAAGTGGACTTGAATAGTTAGAAATGTACATTGCGAACTCTTAGATAACTTAAAAAGGTGAAAAAAAAATTATAAATTATATACCAAAAAAGTAGAGAAAATAGAATCCTATAAAATCCTCAACTAAAATGACAAGGTAGAAAGAGTGGAAAACAAACATAAGAACTAAGAACAAGGACAAAAGTTGTAAAACAGTAATGAACAGGTTGACGTTAACCCACCATTCAAATAATCACTTTAAAGGTCAATGGTCTAAATGTACTAACTAAAAGAGGTTATCACGGTGGATCAGAAAACATGATACAACTATATATTTTCTACAAGAAACCCACTTTAAATATAAAGACATATATAGATTAAAAGCAAATAGAAAAAAAATTACCACACTGATACATATCAAAATAAAGAAAGATTAGCTCTATTAATTCAGACAGAGCAGACATCAAACTAAGGAAAATTATCACAGATAAGGAAGGGTATTACATAACGATAAAATGGTCAATTCCTCAAAATTTCATAATAATTATTAATGTGTATACAACTAAAACAGAGCATTAAACTGCATGAGGCAAGAACTGATAGAACTGCAGAGAAATAGATAAGTCCATAATCATAGTTTCAAATTCATGCCCATCTCTGAAAAATAAATCGAGCAGGCAGAAAATCAGTAAGAACATAACTGAACTCAACAACACCATTAGTCAACACCACCAGGTATAAGCAACACCTATTGCCTGCTTTCTCCAATAACAAAATACAAGTTCTTCTTTTTTTTTTTTTAAAGATTTTATTTATTTATTTGTCAGAGAGAGAGAGGGAGAGAGAGCACAAGCAGGCAGAGGCAGAGGAGAAGCAGGCTCCCCACTGAGCAAGGAGCCCGATGTGGGACTCGATCCCAGGACCCTGGGATCATGACCTGAGCCAAAGGCAACAGCTTAACCAACTGAGCCACCCAGGCGTCCCCAAAATACAAGTTCTTCTTAAGCTCAAATGGAGCATTCACCAAGATACACCACATTTTGTGCCATAAAATACACCTTAACAAATCTGAAAAGATATAAATCATACAGTGACTGCTCTCAGACCAAAAGGAATAAAACAAGAATTGAATAACAGAATTCAATGAGAACAAGAAAGTTCCCAAATATATAGATATTAAAACGTACTTCTAAATAAGGCACAGGTCAAAGGATAAACCTCAAGAGAAAAAAACTTTTGAACAAAATGAAGATTAAAATACAACTTATCAAAACTTTGTGGGATACAGTGAAGGCAGTGCTTAGAGGGAAATTTATAACAATGACTGAATATATTAGAAAAAAGATCTAAAAATCAAGTTTCCACCTTTTTACTAAAATTAAAAAAGAAGAGCAAGATAAATTTCAAGCAAGAAGAGGAAAAAGAAATAATAAATATTAGGGCAAAAACCAATAAAACTGAAAAAAGGAAATCAATGGAGAAAATCGGTGAAACCAAGACCTTGTTCTTTGAAAAGATTAATATAATCAATAAACTTCTAGCAAAGCTAAGAAAAAAGAAAAAGGACACAAATTACTAATATGAGAAATTAAAAAGAGAATATCACCAAGATCCCATGGATATTTAAAAGATAATAAAAGAATACTATGAACAACTCTATGCCCACAAATTTGATAACCTAGATGAAATTAAACTTTCTTTAAAAACAGATCTGCTGAAACTCGCACATGAAAAAAAAAGACAACCAGAATAAGTGTATATCTACTAAAGAAAGTGAATCAATAATTAATAACCAACCAAAACAAAAAGTTTGAGGTCATGAGTTCACCAGTGAATTCTATCAAACATTTAAGGAAGAAATTATAGAATTTTCCACAATCTCTTTCAAAAAATAGGAGCAGCAAGAATACTTACCAACTCATTCTACAAGATGAGCATTACCCTAATACCAAAAGCTGACAGACATTACATAAAAAGGAAACTATTAACACATGTCTCTCATGAATATAGATGCAAAAATCCTCAAAAGACTACTTGCAAATAAAATGCAAAAAGTATTTAAAAATTATGTGCAAAATTTACTCCAGGTATTCAAGTTTTGTTTACCATTTGAAAGTGAATTAATGTAATCCATCATATCAGCAAGTTAAAGAAAAAACATGATTATATCAATAGATGCAGAGAAACATTTGATAAAATCCAACACCAGTTCATAGTAATAGCTCTAAATTAAGTTAGAACAGAACAGTTAAGTTGTAACTTTTGCAACATGATAAAGTCTATACAGAAAACCCTACACCTAACATCATACTTCCTGGTGAGAAACTTAAGGCTTTCCCATTCATATCATCTACTGAACAAGAATATCCCCTTACCACTCCTTTTCAACATTGTACTAGAAGACTAGTTAATGCAATCAGGAAAAAAAGGAGATAAAAGTATACAGGTTGGGAGGAAAGACATAAAATTGTCTTTGTTTGCAGATGACAGAACAGTTTATATAAGAAATCTAAAAGAATCAACAAAAAAAACCCCTCCTAAACTCATAACCAATCCTGAAGTTTGTAAGAACAACATGGATGGAGCTAGAAAGTATAATCATAACTGAAATAAGTAGATCACAGAAAGACAGATACCATATGATTTCACTCATGTGGAATTTAAGAAACAACAAATGAGCAAAGGGGAAAAAAGAGAGTGACAAACCAAAACTCTTAATTATAGAGAACAAACTGATGGCTCTCAGAGGGGAGGGAAGTGGAAGGATAGGCTAAATAGGTGATGGGTATTAAGGGGTACAATTGTCATGATGAGCATCAAGTGAAGTATTGAAGTGTTGAATCACTGTATTGTACACCTGAAACTAATATAACACTGCATATTAACTGGAATTAAAAACTTTAAAAAAAAAAAGAAAAGGAAAATTAGTATAGCCTAAAGATTAGAAAAAAAAATGAGGGGTTAAGATTCACAAATCACTATCCCATGACTTCTGCAATGGACCAGTGTATGCTATCTGACCTGCTGATTCTAGGGGGTGGTCAGCAGATTGTGTCTATCTTAGGAGAAGCCCAGCGGCAGAAGCGGACGAACAGCAGACTGGACATCTCAGGTAAAGAGAGTGTGCTGAGAGAGAAGACAATGTGAGAAGAACAAGCAAGTTCAAAGGCAGTCTCCTCAAATCCTTACTGATATGTGTTACAAAGCTGTCTCTCACCAGGACACAGCATTCCATGGAAAATAAGATGTTATAAAAGAAAAAATAAGGCCTGAAATGATTATGTTTATGTGTTCATTTTTAGAATGGCCAGAGTCTTTGTCCCACAAAGAATATATATAGAAGAAATTAAATCCATAAACATGTGAAATTAAACCAAATTACTCTTAAATCCTAAGCAACCTCGAAGCTTTGATGAATTCTAGCCAGTTAGGAAATGCCCAAGGCAGATAGCACAAAAATATTTATATTTTCCCTGAACTAATGAATAACAAAATGTAACTATTCTCACTTCAAAAAACACAAAATTTCAAGGAGGGCGGTTTACCCTTTTCAAGAGTAAAAGGAGAGTTTTTATGTGATTGAAGTTACATTGTTATCTGCTTAAAACAGATTGTTTTATCTCTAAGATGTTTTGTTAACCTTATAGTAACCACAAGGCAAAAACCCACAGTAGATACAGAAAAGATAAAGAGAAGGGAATTAAAGCATATCATTATGCTAAATCACCAGTTCTCAGAAAAGATAGCAAAAGAGGAAGAAAGGTACAGGGAACTACAAAATATCCAGAAAATAATAAATAAGATGGCATTATCCTTTAGAATCCTTTCTGCCATTAGTTAAGCCCTAACCTAACAATAATTACTGTAAATCGAAATGGACTGAATTCTCCAATCAAAAGATATAAGTGGCTGAATGACTAAAAAAGCAAGAACCAACTATATACTGCCTATAAGAGATTAACTTCAGCTCTAAGGACACATACAGTCACAAAGTGAAGGTGCAGAAAAAGATACTCCATGCAAATGGGAACAAAAAGGGGCAGAGATAGCTAAACTAAGACAAAGTAGACGTTAAGTCAAAACCTATAACAAAAAAAAGTCTTATATAATGATAAAGGAGACTATTCATCAAGAGGCTGAAATAGTCATAAACATACAAATTTTTATAATATATATAGGCACAGAACATACATATATTTATATATTTCATATAAATATATGTTTATATAAATATATATGTTTATATAAAAGCATAGAACATTATAGCACCTAAATATATTAAGCAAATACTAATGGATATGAGGGGTTAAATAGACAACAACACAAATATCATAGAGGAATTAAATGCTTTTTCAACAATGGACAGATCACTCAGATAAAATCAGTTAGGAAACACTGGACATGAACCATACTTTAGACCAAACAGACCTCAACAGACATATACAGAACATTCGTCAGAGCAACAGAATACAAATTCTCAAGTGCACATGGAACATTCTCCAAGATAGATCATATGTTAGGCCACAGAACAAGTTTAAACAAATTTTAAAAGATAGAAATCATACCAAATATCTTTTCTGACAATAATAATCTGTACTAGAAATCAATTAACAGAAGGAAAACTAAGGAAATTGCAAAAATGTAGAATATAAACAATATAATCCTGACCAGATTCTATACAAATCTTAGGAGTATTTTTTCTACTTCTGTAAAAAAATGTCATTGGAATCTTTTGTTTTGTTTTGTTTTTGTTTTTTTCTCCCCAAATATGTTTATTTTACTTTTTCAGTGTTACAAGACTGATTGTTCATGCACCACACCCAGTGCTCCATGCAGTACGTGCCCCTCTCGATACCCACCACCAGGCTCACCCACCCCCTCACCCCCTCCCCTCCAAAACCCTCAGTTTGTTGCTCAGAGTACACAGTCTCTCCTGGTTCATCACCTCCTCCGATTTCCCCCCATTCGCCCTTCCCTTCCTTCTCACGATGCCTTCCATTATTTTCTTTATACTCCACACGTAAGGGAGACCATAAGATAATTGACTCTCTCCGCTTATTTCACTCCGCATAATCTCTTCTAGTCCTGTCCATGTTGATACAAAAGTTGGATATTCATCCTTTCTGATGGAGGCATAATATTCCATTGTATAGATGGACCACATCTTCCTTATCCATTCGTCTGTTGAAGGGCATTTTGGTTCTTTCCACAGTTTGGCTATTGTGGCCATTGCGGCTATGAACAATGGGGTACATGTGGCCCTTCTTTGTACTGCATCAGCTTCTTTGGGGTAAACACCGAGTAGTGCAATTGCAGGGTCATAGGGTAGCTGTATATTTAATTTCTTGAGGAATCTCCATACTGCTTTCCAAAGTGGCTGCACCAACTTG
>CM052797.1:59718357-59737724 GCA_028533885.1 Nasua narica | reverse complement strand
GACAAGAAGTAGAAGAACCTAGCAGAATGAACCCCAAGAATAAGATTTATGTAATACCAGAATAAAAGGAGATATGTAGAAACACTGACAGAGGGATAAGATGGGAGGGTGGTTATAACTCCTCACAGGTGATGAAGGTTATTTCAGGTCCTCCTGGGTTTATAGTTGTATTAAACCTCTCGTTGTAATGTTAAGTAGTTAAAAAAAAGATAAAAGAAAAAAGAAATGTGAAAGCAAGTGAAGACTAAAATAAAATTAAAAAAAAGAGAGAATAAGAAAGAGAAAACAAAAACAAAAACAAACTTGTATCTATGAAATATACAGGTTTGAGGGTATTACCAGGAGCTTAATATATTGATTTCCCCTGGCGTTGGGGATTTCAAATTTTATGAGGACCCTGTGGTTATAGTCCTTTTGTTTTTTGGCTGGTCTTCTGGGGGAGGGGCCTGCCGCATTGTTTTCTAGTCAGTCTTGCTTGGGTTGAGTCACCCTGCCCCCCAGTCAAGGGGCTGAGCTCTGTGGAAACCGGTTTCTCAGTCTCTCGTTCTCTGAAGGTTTTTGGCCTTTTGTAGCCTTTTCACCTTTTCAGGGAGTCCAAGCAATGAATCTGCCCAGAAGCACTCAGACTTCCGAGTTGTAGGAAGCCCGAGTCTCTGCTCCCCTCTGTGTGGTTCAGAACACACATTCCCCTCCGCGAAATTTCTGCTCACAGCGCAGCCTGTCCGAGTGGTGTGCGACCCCAGCCGCCTTTCTGCAGCTCCGTGGGGGGCGCCCAGGAGGTTAGGCCACTTGCCCGCGTTCTCTCCGCGGCTGGCGGGGATTGCTCAGGCTCTGCAGCGCGCCGCGGATGTCACGGGTGGCGGGCGCACACAGGGAAAAGCTGCAGCTCATGGACCACTGCAGACTCTCTAAAGGCACTTGCAGGTGCACGCCCGGCCCACAGGTTGATGCAGAGAGCGGAAAGCTGCAGGTTCAGGAATCACGGACTCAATCCCCCCACCCGTCTCACTTTGGGGCGCTCCTTCCTGGGAGAGTGGGTCCAAGCGCCGGTGCCCGCGAACCCCTCCTTCCAATAGTTACTCCTCAGAACTTTTTGCCCTTTTTAAGTGTTTTTAACAGGCTCTACGTTAATGCTGGTCCCCCACCACCAGGCACTTTCCTTTGGGGTATTACTGTCCTTGGTTAGCTTCTGGTGGCTCCCTCCCCCTTTTGTTTATCCTCCGATATCAGCTCGAGTGTTCCCACTTTGCTTTTACCTCTCCACTGCTGTCTTCTGCTCTTGGAGAGATCCCGGGGTTAGAAATCTTTCTCCTCGGGGTGATTTCATGGGTATTCAGCGTGTTCTGGTAGATTTCCAGCTCACTTTTGGGGACCGGTTGCTGCAGGATCTCTTACTTCTCTGCCATCTTGCCCCCCTCCCCTGGGACTGTCATTGGAATCTTAATAGACATTGCATCAAATTTATAGTTGGATTTTGAAGTATGGACATTTCAACAATACTAATTCTTCTAATCCATGAATATAGAACATCTTTCCATTTATTTGTCTTTTTTTTCCCATCAATGTCTTATAGTTTCCAAAGTGGTGATTTTTCACCTCTTTGGTAAAATTTGCTCCCAAGTATTGGATCATATTTGATATTACTGTAAATGGGATTGATTTTATTTCTTTTTCAGAAAATGCATTATTAGTGTATGGAAATTATACCGAATTTTCTATATTTTGTATTCTGTAACTAAACTGAATTTGTTCATTTGTTCTGTTTTTTTTTTTTTTTTGGATGAGTTCTTAGGAATTGCTATATATAAAATCATATCATCTGAAAATATGGACATTTTTATTTCTTCTTTTCCAATTCTGATGCTTTTTATAGCTTTTTACCTCATTGCTTTAGCTAGGACTTCCAGAACTATGTTCAATAAAAATGGTGAAAGTGGGTACACTGCCTTACTTCTAATCTTACAGGAAAAGCTTTCAACTTTTCACTATTATCATTTAGCTGATGGCTGGTCATATATGGCCTTTATTGTATTGAGATGTGTTTCTTCTATGGCTAATTTGTTACATGTTTTATTATAAATATGATGTTAAATTTTGTCAACTGTATTTTCTGGGTCTATTGAGATGATTTGATTTTTTTCTTTCATTTTATTAATGTGATATAACACATTGACTGATTTTTGTACATTGAACCATCCTTGCATGCCAGGTATGACTTCAACTTGATCATGATGAATGATCTTTTAAATGTGCTGGTGAATTTAGTTTACTAGTATTTTTTTCAAAATTTTTCCATCTACATTCATCAGAAATATTGATCTGTACTTTTATTTTCTAGTAGTAACCTATCTGACTTTAATATTAGCATTATGCTGGCTTTATGGAATGGATTTGGGAGTTTTCCTTCCCCTTTGATTTTTTGGAAAGGTATGAGAAGGACTGGTGTCTTTTTAAATAATGCCATATATACATATTCACTTTGAACTGGACCCCATAAATATGTACCCAATTTAAGTGTAGGCAGTGTATCTGGAGGCATAACCTACAGGACTTCAACAAACTTACTTCCCAACCTTCATATGAATCTTTATATCTGCATAAACATGAAGATGATGAAAATGGATGTGGACGATCCTTCCTACTATACCCTCTTCTTCTACCTGTCTTGCTTGACCTAGGGTAGGATCATCAAGCTTCTTAGGTAACAGACCAAATCATGTGGGCCATGTGGTCTCTGTTATAACTATTCAACTCTGCTTATTGTAGCACAAAGGAGCCATACACAGTACATAAACAAATGGTTGTGGCTATGCTCCAATAAACTTTATTTGAGGGACAGGCAGTTGCCAAATTTGGCCTATGGGTCATAATTTCCAACTCCTAATCTAGAATAACATTTTTAAGCTTTCTTTTGTTCAACAGTTCATCATGGTCCTGTATTACTTGTGTCCAGTCAGAATCCAATATGATTAAAGAAAAAAATAGCTACATGAGGGTATTTATTCATTCATTCATTCAATACATTTTTAGTGTTGCATAATACATTTTGGAATAAGTAACACATAAACGTCTTGAATGAGAAAGAATCATGAATGCTTATGAGAATTCCCCCCTTGCAAAAAGCCTTTTGCTTGTTCTGGAAAAAAAAAATATTGATACACATGGCTCGACTCTCTCACTCCATAAATGAGGATATCTGCAATAATTGTGGAAGATTTCTCACTCTTCCCAACTCAGTAAATCTAAGTTGACTCACATTTCTACATTTCCTGTTCTAAATGGTACTTATTTTCTACGCACCCAGCATGTTATTTTGCCTAATATACAGGAGGTATTCTAACACCTATCTTCTTTTTTAACACTCATCACCAAGTAACTCTTCTGATATTTTTTCTCTTGGGAAAATTAATATGCCTCACAGATCTGGTTCCCAGGAGAAATCAATAAAAGGCTAGTTATTAGAGATCTGTGAAACATCAGTGGGTCACTAACACTTACTACTGCTAATTAACTGTATTCTCACTGGGAATAAACATATATTTTTGTCTTGGAGGTGATTATACTAAAAAGCACAAATCAAAACTATTGAGTTTCTACAAATGCATCTGCACACCTTAGAACAGAACAGGTAGGTCAAAAAATGCTCCCGATGTTGAGCATACTACAGTAAACTCTCTCTTCTTATACTCCCATTCCACTTTCTTTCCTTCTCCATTTGTATACATTCTGTCACTAGTTACTCCAATCTCTTTAACACTATTCTTACTATTGGAATAACAAAATTATATTATGACCTGAGAAGGAGCTATTTCTGAAAGAATTAATGATGAATTTATGATGTCTCTTTGGTGGGCTGATATCTCAAGGATCTTGTATCTCTCACCACTTTCTTCACCATCTTATGTGATACTCCATGTTTCCCATTGTGAGGACCAAATATGGTAAATCTGTCTTGCCCCCTCCATTACCACTCATGCTCCTACCAGACTACACAAATGGAAATGATACTTTACTCTCATAAAGGGAATGTTGGAGTGAGTCAGTTCCCTCTATTTGGCATATTTGATAAAGCATTTGAAGATGTTAGCCAATGACTAGGTCAAGAATTAGAGGGAGAATGATAAGAATAAATATGAGTTAATAGAACTAATGTCCATCAGTTCTGAAAAGGACCTCTATTAGAAGCAAACTAAGATGGTTAAGAGTACAGATTAAAAGGAAAATTCATGAATATGGTGCAACAGTGACAGGGCATTGGCAAAATGAGTTTTGGACAGCTTTGATTCTTTGTGCTTTCAGTTTTAGGTTGGTTATGATTACTCCTTGCCCCTTAAGGAGTGGGAATTTTCAACCACTAAAATTGAAAGACCTAAGTTCTATCTGATTTTCTGCATTACCTACTTAAAAAGGTTCCTATGTTCTGGATGTTAAAGTCAAATTATCCAGCAGGGATAGCAACCATCTCTTAGGGATTCTGTCTCCAAAAAATTTCTGAATTCTTTAACATTTTCAAAGGAAGAAAAAACAACCAAAAAAATTTTAACTGGTTTGAATTCACCTTCATTTCTTAATATATAAATATAAGATATATAAATGAAAAATATTAAATATATAATATATATACTGCAATTTTCACAAGTACGACTACTATCTGTTACCATGTGACACTATTATAATACCATCAACTATATTCTCTATGCTGTACATTTCATCCCTATGACTTACTCATTTCATAACTGGAGGCCTATAACTCCCACTCCCTTCACCCATTTCTGTCCAACCCTCTACCACCACTGCATCTGGCAATCACCAGTTTCTTCTCTGTATTTATGAGTCTATGTCTATCTTTTCACAATTTTTATTACAGACACATGGCCAGTATAGAAAAATACAAAATATACAGGGTCAATCTTTTTAATATTAAAATTACCTAAAATATCATTATCCAGTCAACTTCCTGAGGTGTTGATGTATGTATTTACATATTTTTGTAGTGTATACTCATAAAGAGCATATCACATAATACATACTCATTTGTAAACAATTTTTGTCACTTTATAATTTAGTGAACATGTCAATAAATCTAAATTTGCATTGTTTTTAATGGTCACACTCATTCAGGTATTAATCTTATCAAATTCCCCTTTTTGCATATCTTCTCATATCTTACCTCTTTTAAGTGTACTTTTAATTTTTCACTTTAAATAATAAATGGACCCAATTATGTATTATATACATACATCTTCAACCTTTCCACTTATCCATAGTGATAACAGATATTCCCCTTGAAAAAGCTGTAGCAATTTTACTCCCCTTGAAAAAGTTGTTGTAGCTATTTACTCATCTTCAAATTTTACTCACCAGCACGTAAGCTCTCTTTTTGGGGTTTGGAGATTCACTTGACTTAAAGTGTATCATAATTCTCAAAGTGATTTATTGCAATCACAAGTATTGAAAACTATCAGGACTAAGCCTTTTCATTTTATGTAAGCATTTCTCTCAGATCAAATACTATCTCACTCAATGTCTGGTGACTACTCTATGAGTGATTAATATCTGAGATTTCACAGGTATGAAGTAAAAGAATAGTCAGAGAGTACATTCTGCTAGCGTACAAATGTGATTAAATTTGAACAAATTATGGCTGATTATTCAGGACACCAAAGGTGTTTTTTTGAATATAAAAAGACTAAAGAAGCACAATGAGAAAGGTAAAAAGGCTCTCTACCAGAAAGTGTGGCTCTTTGCTCTTAATTCCTCCATGTTTCCAAATAATGCTTGCTTCTCTCTTTAATCTAACTTCTGATTATCTCATTTCTCCTATTATTTATCTTCCTTTCACCTGCCCTCTCTGTATGTTTTCCAACTTCACATTTGGCATTTGCAACATAGTTCCCACAAAATCACTGATGGGCAAACAACATAGCAATGCTCAGTTCCCATATTTCTCAATTCTTCCTTATTTTCTACCTTCAGACTACTTCACCGTTTTCTCTACTGATTGAGCCAATGGGTACAACAAATGACTCTGTGATATCTGAATTTGTATTAATTGGACTTTCAAATTCATGGGAGATGCATCTTTTTCTCTTTTGTTTCTTCTCTGTGTTCTACATGGGAATTATCCTGGGAAACCTCTTCATTGTGTTCATGGTAATTATTGACTCTCATTTACACACTCCTATGTACTTCCTATTGGCCAACCTCTCTCTACTTGATCTAGGTCTATCCTCTACCACAGTGCCCAAAACAATCTCTGATCTTTTCACTGACTGCAATATCATTTCTTTTCCAAAATGCATGATACAGATATTTTTTATTCATGTCATGGGTGGAGTTGAGATGGTGCTGCTCATAGCCATGGCATATGACCGGTACATAGCAATCTGTAAGCCTCTCCACTACCTGACCATCATATGCCCCAAAATGTGTGTTTCCTTTGTAGGGGCTGCCTGGATAGTGGGGATAATCCATGCTGTATCTCACTTTGTTTTTGTCATAAACCTGCCTTTCTGTGGCCCTAATGAAATAGATAGTTTTTACTGTGATTTTCCTCGGGTCATGAAACTTGCTTGTGTAGACACTTACAAGCTAGAGTTTGTAATCATTGCTAACAGTGGGTTTATATCCATGGCTACCTTCTTCTCTTTAATTATATCCTATATCTTCATCTTGGTCACTGTCTGGAAACGTTCTTCGGGGGACTTGTCCAAAGCATTTGTCACACTGTCAGCACACATCACTGTAGTGATTTTGTATTTTATGCCGTGTATGTTTCTCTACATATGGCCTTTCCCTACAACATCACTGGATAAGTACTTGTTCATTGTTGACTTTGCTATCACTCCCGTCTTAAATCCTACCATCTATACATTAAGAAACAAAGACATGAGAGTGGCCATGAGAAGACTAGGCAAATGGATTGTGGGTCCTAGTGGGATCTCATAATGAATGGAGCAGATCTACATACAACATGCTTCAGGCTCACCAAGAACACAGCAAGTCATGTGACTGTCATCATTACTATGGTAAGAACTACTCTTTGGAGAAATAGTTCAACAAAGATCTACCTGTAGAAATTGACTGAGTCAGAGATGACTTTATTTTGCTAACCACAGAGAATAAACTGCCTTTACCTACTTCCATCATGAAGAGTTATGAGAATAGAAAACTGATTCTTAGGAATAAACTTAACATTCAAACACCTGGATGACATTTTCAGGACCTAATAATTGTGTTTATTCTCAATTATAAATGAATATCTCAAAAATGATAAATATATCTCATAGTAAACTTATGGACTTAATAGATAAAATGTGACTTTGAGTCGACCAAAATCAATAAATTCTATTTTTTTAATTCCTATTTCAATTTTAGTTTAATTTAGAAAAGAACAAAATCAACTATATGTTACTTATATTGAGCCTCAAACACAAACTTCACTTTGTTAGTTTAGGATGCTATTTTAGTTTTGTGTTTAGATTTGAGTGAGTATAAGTAGAGAGAAAGTTTCCTTAACACTGTTAATACTTTAGATAAATACAAACCAGAGCTTTTTGCACTTTTGTCTGCCTTTATATTATTCTATAAATGTAGTCTTTCCAATACTGAATAACCTGATTTATTTAAAAAAATGCATAGAAATAATAGCTATTCCAAAGGAGAATAATCACCCAAGAATGTGTAATTAGAGGCCCTAGACTCCTTGAATATGGTTTCTTTGTCAAATAAAACAACCCCCAAGAGTTTATATATCTGAGTTTGATAGTCTTGGATAAATGTCAAGCCAAAAATGGTAAGGTATATTCAGTTTAATTGAGTGTTTCTAAATTTATAATAAATGCTTTATTAAAGTTACACATAACATTTTCATTTATTTGTTTCTACTGCTCTTTAAATAAAATATGTTCAATTAAGGAAACTAATGTCTATATTTTTTGCCCAGTGTGTCTCTAGGAACTTTTCCAATAAGATCTCTGCTTCCTCCGTGTAAATTAACCATCAATACTTCTTCTTTTAATGTGGGGCGCCTGGGTGGCTCAGTAGGTTAAGTACCTGCCTTCAGGTCAGGTCATGATCCAGGGTCCTGGGATCCAGCCCTGCATCCTGCTCCCTCCATGCTCAGCAAGAAGCCTGCTTCTCTCTCTCCCTCCCCCTGCCACTCTCCACTGCCCCACTGCTTGTGTTTGTGCTCTCTTGCTCTCTCTCCCTGCCAAATAAATAAACAAAATCTTAAAAATGAAATACTTCTTTTAACACTTTGGTATTCATTTGGATGGGAAATTCTCCTTTACTTGATCATTGCTAACCATTCCCTCTTTCAAATATTTCACTGGGCTTCTCACTGGGTTTTTCCTCCTACTCTTTGGGAATTCCTTCCCAGTAGCAGTTTGCTGGGTTTCTCTCAGTCAGCTCCATCACCAAACTCAGTATTCCTAAGAATTGCATTTTTGGCCTTTTCTCACTCCATATTCCATCACTAAAGGACATCCATTCCCTTGGCTTTAATTACTATCTCATCTAAGGGTTTTTATTCTTAAGCCAGTGTATTATTTTTTGAGTTCCTACTTCATAAATGCCTACTGACTTGATGATTCAAGGGAATCGCCCACTCAGCAGATCTGAAACTAAACTCATCTCATCCTCAAACCTGCTAGTTTTTCAGGTCCCTAAGTCACAATAAGTAGCACCAATATTTACCCAGTTCCTCAATGTAAAATCTAGGAGTAATAATAAACTCCTCCCTTCCTGAAAACCCAATATTCATTAAATCTGAAAATGCTATTAATTCCAGCTTCTAAACATCTCTTAAATATGTCCCCTGTTCTCCTCCAAATATCATCATTCTTGTCTAAGATTTCACATGTCATTTCTCAAATAGAATATTAAGTCACCTACGTGACTTCAAACTTCAATTCTTGTTTGCCTTCATTCTCATTATCTACATTCAGAATGAGAGATTTTTTTTTGAGAGACAGAGCATGGGTGCACACACATATGCACAGGGGGCAGTGGCAGAGGGAGAAAGAGATAGAGAGAATCTCAAGCAGGCTCCACGCTCACCTTGGAGCCCAACATGGGGCTTGATCTCATGACTCTGAGATCATAACCTGAGCTGAAATTATTAAAGTCCAATACTTAACCAAATGAGCTACCCAGGCACCCCAGATTTTTTTGAAATACAAATCTAAGCACGTGATCCTTCTATTTAAGACCTTTCACTTACTTGCCACTACTCTTAAGTTAAAATACAAACTCCTTTTCAAGATTTATCAGGCCATACAAGACCTGGCCTTCATCCTCCCCTCCAGCCTCAGAGGACAACGTGCCCTACAATTCCAGAGGCAATTTGGTTTTCTTTTGCTTGCCTGAAAAATTCATCTTTCTCATCTTGAGGCTTTGCACTGGCCAACTATTCCGTCTGAAACATTTGTCTTTTATGCTTTGCCTATTAACATCTATTCATTCTTTAAATCTCATATTTTATCAAGAAATTCTTCCCAGAACCTGAGTCCAAAAGAGCTCCTTCTATTGTATATTATTATGGCACTCTCCAGTATCAGTTCTGTAACATTAGCCATACTCATAATTTATTTGTTGTATGTCTTTCTCATTACATTTTAAATTCCATGTGAGAGGCTGTGTCAATCACATTTACTGCTATCACATCAGTACAATAGTACAGAAAATCTTTGATGAATACTTATCATTAAATTAATGAATAAAATCAACAAAGAATTTAAAAAGAGCACTGTTGAGTAATTTATTGATTAGTATCTGGGCTTTCTTCTTTCTTAACTTTTATTTTATATATATATATATATTTTTAAGATTTATTTATTTTAGAGAGAGAGTGAGATTGAGCAGGGAGCAGAGGGAGAGGAAAAGTTTCCTCAAGAACACTTCCTGATGAGCAGGTAGCCCAACACTGGGCTCCATCTCATGACTCATAAGATAATGACCTGAGCCAAAATCAAAAGTCGGCCACTTAACTGACTGAGACACCCAGGTGCCCCTCTTAACTTTTATTTTAGATATAGATTCACATCAAGCTGCAACAAATAACACAGAGATCCTGTGTACCCTTCACCCACTTTCCCCCATGGGAAAACCTGAAAAAGTATAGTTCAATATTGCAACCAGAATATTGATTCAATACAGTCAAAATGCAGAACATTTCTATCAGCACAAGGTTCCCTCCTGCTGCCCTTTTATACCCACACCCACTTCATCTGCCCCTCCCTTCCCTGATCCCTGGGAAGTCCTAACCTGTTCCCCATTTTTATCATCTTGTCATTTCAAGAATGTTATCTATATGGAATCAAAGAGTAACTTTTGGGGATTGGCTTTTTTCTCCCAGCATAATTTCCTTGCGATTTTTTTCACCTGTTGAAGGACAACTGGGTTGTTTCTAGTTTGAGGCTATCATGAGTAACGTAGCTATAAACATTTGAGTACAGGCTTTTGAATGAACATACATTTTCATTTCTCTAGAATAAATACCCAGGAGTAAAACTGCTGGATCATATCATACTTGCAGTTTCTGTTTTTTAAGAAACCGCCAAACCGTTTCCCAGAATGACTGTAGCACTATACCCTCTTACCACCTATGCAAGACTGACCCAATTTCACTGTATCTTCACCAGCATGTGGTGTTGTCACTATTTTTTTTAATTTAGCTATTCTGATAAGTGTGAAGAGATCGCTCATTGTAGCTTTACTTTTCATTTCACTTACAGCTAATGATGTTAAACCTTTTTTTTTTATGTTGAACATCTTTTTATATGCTTATTTGTCATTTGTACATCCTCTTCAGGGAAAAAAATGTCTCTTCACATCTTTTGTCCGTTTTCTAATCAGATTGTTTTAAATGCTGTGTTCTGGGAAATCTTTATATATTCTGAATACTAATCCTTTATCAGATATATGTTTGGTGAAATGTTCTTCCTCTCCATAATTTGTCTCTTCATCTTCCAAACAAGGTTTTTCACAGAGTAAAAGTTTTTAATTTTGATGAAGTCCAATTTCTCATCTCAGTGTTTACATCTATTGTTTTTCCATTTAGTTTGAAATCTTTCCAGTTCTTGCTATGATAAATGATTTTTTTATTGCAATTAGGACACTTGCATGTAATGTAATAAGACTCTGAGTCTTATTTAAATCTTCTGTTTAACTTGCTTTTTGTGATACCACTCTGGCAGGGAGTAGGGAAGCACAGTCTCACCATTACTAGTGAAGGAGAGAAGTCCAGGGGTGCACTTGATACAGGTAGTTGGAACTGGGAGTTCCAGGGCCCCACACAGTTCCCACTGACCCTGTCAAGGTGGTGGCTTCACTACTAGGGGCAACAATGGAAGTCTCAACTCTCTATTAGAACCTCCTCAGATACAAGCCAGCAGGGTGGGGAGAGTGCACAATCCTGCTGAGTGGCGATGGAAGTCCAGGTTCTCATGTGGTCTCCAATAATATCATGGGGTATTTTGGGGGCCTTCTTTCAAGTTGGCAGGGATGAAAGTCCCAGCCTCCTGCCTAGCCTTCTCTGACACCAGCCTGGTGAAGGGAACACAGAGGGTGCTCTGTTACAGTCCTGTGAGAGTAGCAGTCTAGATGCCAACTGGGTCTTTGCTGATGTAGGTAAACGTGGGGCCACAGCTTATTCTGTGCTATTTGGCTGAGATAGAACAATTACTGTCTAAAACTTTTCTATCTTGCTAGGTTTCCCTTTTCCTGGATACTGGCTTAGTGAGAACAGGCTTTTATTGGGACTTTTAAAAAACATTGTCCACCAGCATTTCCCAGTTACCTCCTTCTTCAGCTCCAAGTGAGTGTGTGGTACGGGAGAGGGAGACTTGCCTTAGAGAATGAAAACAACTCCTTTCCAGCTGATCACTGTGGTCTATTGACCCTTGTTCATTAGGCTTTTCACTGGTGGTCTATTATTGGCACATCTCCTCATGGAAGATGTGGGACTGCGTCTGCTTGCTCTCACCATCAGTCTCTGTAATGTCAGCAAGCAGCACCTGCACCGGGTATTCCTCCCTGTAGCCTTCTGCACATGAAGTGCTCCAGCTCCTCCAGTTCCTAGGAGGAGGAGGCTGATATTACAGAGTTCTTCCTCATCCCTCCAGCTCAGTGACATGGGTTGAGCTCAGGTTCCTGCTCTGGCTGCCCTTAAGCCCAGTCCAGCAGTGGAGGAAGGGGGCTGGGAAGGAGAAGGGGAGAGCAGGTCCCAGCAAGTCATCTCCTGCCCCAAGTTCCCTCCCTACTGCCCTATCGGCTTCCTTTTTATATTTGCTTGGTCATAAAATTAGAGTACCTAATCCCCTTTTCTTGGTCTTTTCTCAATTTTCTATACCTCTTTATCAATTCTCTGCAGTGAAATCTACTGATAAGTTTCTTTTTACTGGCTTCAGCTAGTTTAAATCTTGAGCCAGTTTTAGCTGGGGCAGCCTGTAAATCAGTGAACCCAACACTCTGATACTTTAAGGTCTTGTCAATTCTGCATTAACAGCCCCCGCTCCTCTGTTAGCTCAGCAACCTTCTTTGCTGCCAAGCAAACCCAGGATCCATGCCCCAGGGGATCGCTCTCAAATCACAGTGTACCCTATACTTGGCTGGAGAATATTGGAGGGCTTTATTTCTGCCTAGATTCTCCCCCATTCATCTTAATATGCTATTCTACCTGGTATCCAGTTGGCCATTTAGAACACAGGCGCATCAGGACAGAAGTCCATCGACATGATAGAATGATTTATGGGGCTGTGGAGTATTCACTGCATTGTCATAGCCAGTAAGGCAGGGAGGCAACAAGAGAAATTTTCCTCCAATTTTAGAGTAGTTGTGCTTCTTCCAAGCAATTAAATTATTTTACTTCATCATATATATACCGACTCAAGTTGCTGACTATGCATTCCTATTTATTTTTTAAATATTTCTGCCTGCATTATTCTCCAGTCTGTATCCTTATTTACACATTTTGAAATGTCAATACTTTTCAAAAATTAACTTGACACTAACCATTATTCTGCAGCTATTCTAAAGAATTATGATTTTCCATTGCTTCTCAAAAAGAAAAATAAAATACAACTCTAAACAAACACAATTCAAACAAAGATAGACTCTTGACACTCTGGGACCCTGTGATAGCCTAGAGATCAGATTCTTTGTATCTACATATCAAATATAGATAAAACCTTACTTCTTTACAGAAACACACTAGGCTTGTTTCAATACCTTGTCATAGGTCTTAAGAATGAGTATCTCCCTCAAGGTAAATATGATCCTCTTACAAACACTCAAAATAACCTCCTATATTTTTCCCTCTTTTGTGTTCGTATCTGTTTTCCACTAATCTCTTCAGAAATTGATCCAATAATGTACAAATATTAGTTCTATCTAGTCAACTCAGGAAAAATAAAAGTTAAACGCATTCAAGAAGATTTTTATCTTCTAAACTCTGAAGTTTGGGACTGCAGGTAAACCTACAAAGGTAAACGTTGCCTATAATTGATAATAGGAAAGTTATCTATTTATTCCCCTGCTGTCAGCTGTAAGAATTATCTTTACATATCAGGGGTTTTACATATATTTTTTTAAGTCTGGTACTACAAGTGAAGGTATGTCTTTCCACTCAGGATATGTTTTCACATCCTCAGCCCCTCATCTCAGTGCTTCTAAGCATTTCATTCCAAAGATCATGTAACCTATATAGGGATATTTTTACACAAACCAATATACTGCCTCAAAATCTTCCTTCTTCCCCTCTGTTGCATTACCAGGCAATTTATTTTTCATTATTTCTCTCATGGGGAAACCAATGTGACTCAAAGATTTAGTCTCCCAAGAGAAACTAATAATGGGCTCGGTAGGGGCCTTCTCTGAGACAATACTAGGTCATTCTCCTGTGCACCTAATTAGCTTATTTCCCATTTTGAAGAATCATATATAGCTTTGTCTTTGAAGGAAGATTATGTACAGAAAATAAGACTGAGTTCTCTGAACTTTTATTCTTCCAAAAATGTAAATCCTATGGCTGAACAGGCAGGTAGGAAAGATGTTTTTTAATTATAAAACTGCACTTGTCATGGTTGTGTCCCTCTCTCGCTCCCCCTTAACTCTAATGCTTCAGTATCTGTTCCTCTGTAAAATACTAGCGTCACAAGGTTTCTTGTTTTGAAAATATTTTTGTCCTGTTATTCTACATCACCACTCTCTTATTTTCAAATTTCAATCATTGCATTGCATTGTCTTATCAAATCAATTCTACACACACACACACACACACACACACACACGCACACACACACGCACACACCTTTTGATATGTTCGATTTGTGAAGCTTTTTCAAGATTCAGGTGTTTCTGATTTTTGCACTCTCCAACTCAATTTACACTTTTCTTTTCACTGTGTAAAACAGACATCTGGCTTCAGCTATTTCTGCCTATTTGAGAACGAAATTCAGTCTTAAACAAAAGGAAGGAAGTCTCAATCCCCCACCTCCAGGATTCTGGTGTGGTTCCCTCTCTTTCAGTATTACTTTCCTCCACCTTTGAAGGAACCAGCCAATGCCTAGTCTGAGAGGCTATTCTCAGAGTCAGAAAGCTTCTGGCCCCATGCCAGCGAATGGTACAGAGGAGCTGGTAGCTATAAGTTCTTAGATGTAACTATTCAAGGATTGACCAGGTTATGTGATGAAATAGGAAAGAGGCTTGAGAAGAGCAATTTCCAATGGCAAAAAGAAAAGTCTTTCAGGAAGGGGAGGTTCATTTTATTTTAAATGAATAAAAACTCAGGGTTGAATAGGGCACTTCCAATTAGGTTAAAGTGATCCTTTCAAATATAAATAATTCTAGCTTTTTCATAACTCTATTTAAGCAGGTATAGAGCATTATTGAAGAAGATGATTGGACTGGAAGTTAGGCTGACTTCTAGTTCTGGCTCTGTGAATGTAACTCTGTGAAGACACTGTCTAGCCGTTTATTCTCACAAGGTTTGCTCTCTACCTGCAGAATGAAGTAATTGAACAAGATTCTCCCAAAGTTCTTCCCACTTCTCTACAAACCTATAATTACAAACCTATGATTCTGACCATCTTATTTGTTTAATATGTATCTATATTTCCTGTTTAAAGATGAATCTCCCCAGGCCCTGAATAGCTGAAAAACATCACATCTCCAAGAGGAAGGATAGCAAACTCTGTGGGACTTGGCTTCCGATAAACTCCTGAGAGCTTCACAAAGTCACCAGGGTTTTCTAAAAAGGCAGAGAAACAAGTGCATGGTCTTTTTCTCTCTCAGATCACGAGGATTTCTTCATCAGTGATACATGCTAATTCCAGATGTTTGTAGTAAAAAGGGCAGAAATTTCTTCACTCAGTTAAACACTCATTTTTTATGTATGTATAACAGGATTATACCAGGAAATGCAAGCTTAGGAGAAGATAATATTAAATCAATTTCTCTATATATTTGGAAGGGCTACTGTTTTAGTTCTTCTATGAGCAATTTAGTACCTATTTCTAGGAAATTCATTCATCACATATTTCCTAGGCTTTTTCTATGTGCCACCCACTGTTTTAGGCAGGTGATAAAGTGTTAGACAAAGCAGAAAGGAGCAAAAAGGGTGCCTATATTAAAAACTTTATTTATGAAAAGCTATAAATATATATATTTATATATATATAATATAGTATATATATTATATATAAATATTTGAATGAAGGTAAGTAAAATAGTGCCTGGAGGCTGAATGGATGCTTGTGATCAGTTACTTCCTAATTTTTTTTAGGGGTGATTCACCTGTCAGTTCACTGAGGCATCATGTTCAACCACTCTATTCTACCAAACCCCATTGCCACACCCATGATTCATATGCTTAAAGTCTTACCTTGTCTTCATCTCAGTGGTTATTTTCCCTACAGTTTACCATTACTTTCCATCATTCCAGTCAAAATATACCTAAAGCAGTCAATGGAAACCCAAGTAAAGTTCATACCCAAATGTTTGCAATACATCAATCCATTTTAAACTATGGCAGGCACCTAAGCAAAGATGTGCAATGTTCTACCAATGCCTTTTTTTGAACATCATTTTATCCTCCCTATTTCTTCTCCTCACCCTCCTTTTATTTTCTTACACTCTTTCCCATTGATCCTCATTCTTCCCCTTTATTTATGTGTTCTTTCCTGACTATCCTTTACACATGCTACTGACTCCGAATGCACCACATTGATATGCTCACATCCATATTTTCCATTGTGATTGTCCATATTATAAGTTAAATTTCATAAGATTATATGTTATAAATGGAAGTTTAGAGATTTTAGGATAACAGGTTAATGTAGTGTGGGATTTTCCTGTTACAAAAATAATCACTCAAACTCCAATGCAAACACCATTTCAGCATACAAACCTAACAGTAACACATAAAAAACAGACTTCAAAGGTGTATTAACTGTTATTATGTTAACTATTATTATTCTATACTAATTTCTAATTTTTGTTTAATTTTATTATTCTTGATTTTATTTTCAAAAGGTTGTCTATTTTTTGTTTTTTTGAAAAAACTTTTTGTTTGCTATGTATACTCTTCTAATTTTCTAGGCATCAATACGTATTATTTTTGTTTTTAATTTTTATTATTTTCTTTCACCCAAATTCCTTGAGTTTAATTTGTGCATCCTTCTCTCACTTCTTAAGTTGCCTGATTACTCCACATACTTGAATAAATAAGAGCAATGTAAGCAATAATGGCCTCTGAGTGCAGCGTTGGTCATACGACCAAACCCATACCCTGAATTCCCATTATTTTGTAAATAATTTACTATTGATTAATTAAAAGAGGTCAATAATCAATTTAAATTATTGACATTTAACACATTGTGTGAGGTACTCCTCAAAGTTAATTCCTTCTCTCATTTCTTTCAGGTCACTTTGGAGTCTTCCCTCCCTTATGATTCAATGGACCAAGTAAATAGCTCTGTGGTAACTGAGTTTGTGTTACTGGGACTTGCACAATCCTTGGGAATGCAGGTTTTCCTTTTTCTCTTCTTTTCTTTGTTCTATGTGGGAATTATCCTGGGAAACCTCTTCATTATGTTAACAGTGATTTTGGATTCTCACTTACATTCCCCCATGTATATCCTGCTGGCCAACCTATCACTCATTGACCTAGGCCTTTCATCCACCACAGTTCCTAGAATGATCTCTGATCTTTTCAGTGGTTGCAAAATCATTTCCTTCCACAACTGCATGATACAAATGTTCTTTATTCATGTCATGGGAGGAGTTGAAATGGTACTGCTCATAGCCATGGCATATGACAGATACACAGCAATTTGCAAGCCTCTCCACTATCTAACTACTATGAATCCAAAAATGTGCATGCTTTTGATAGTGGCTGCTTGGATCATTGGGGTGATTCATGCTGTGTCTCAGTTTGTTTTTGTCATAAATTTACCTTTCTGTGGCCCTAATAATGTGGGGAGCTTTTATTGTGATTTTCCTAGGGTTATTAAACTTGCATGCATGGATACTTACAGACTAGAATTTGTGGTTACTGCCAACAGTGGCTTCATATCTATGGGTACCTTCTTTTTCTTAATTGTATCATACATCTTTATTCTAATCAGTGTCAGACAACATTCTTCAAAAGATTTATCCAAAGCATTCATTACTATGTCAGCTCACATAACTGTAGTGGTTTTATTTTTTATTCCATGCATGTTTCTCTATGTATGGCCTTTCCCTACCAAGTCAATGGATACATTTTTTGCCATTGTGGACTTTGTCATCACTCCTGTGTTAAATCCTGCCATCTATACTTTAAGGAACAGAGATATGAAGGTGGCAATGAGAAGGCTGAGTCGACAAGTTGTAAGTTCTAGGGAGATGCCATAACAGACTTCATTGGTAAGGACACAAGATGAATGTCATGGACTATCAGGACCCTTGTGATCACCATGAACACTACAGATTATGCACGATTTCCTTATTGCCCTTAAGAAACTGAGAACTGTACATAAAAAGAGGTATTAGAACTTTACTTTGTTATGTTAAGTATGAAAAATAAAGTGTTATATATTCCTACCTACCTATAAAACTAAACCGCAATTTCATCAGTCACCACACTCAATTTTCATGTTACTATTTTATATTTCCATATAAATACATACATGTACATATGGTTGAGCTTTATTTATCAGTATCTTCATAGTGATTATAAGCATCACTAGGAATCAATTAATATTTCTTATGGAAATTATGTGGATCCAATGGATAAAATATGAGCTTATACAAGTCAGCTGCTATTAAAAATAGAGAAAGAAACAATTCTCATCCTAATTATACTTTAAGTTAGATAAATAGGCAGCCAACACTATGTCACAACTCTTAAAAATTATTTTCAGTGTTTGCCAATGTATTTTGTACAATGTTACTTTAGAAATACTCTACCATTTTGCATTATTCAAAATTTGTCTATGTTCGATTTTTTTCAACACCAAATTTCTGTTGTCCTTACAGTCTTCCTCAGTGCATTTCTTGATTCACCCTAAAAGAGTATCTACAATTATAAAAGTATTTCAAGGATCTTATTACCTAAAGAAAGGTCCCAACTCAGATCTTATCTTATTTAATGTATCTGTATTTAAGTCAGAGTGCTTAGGATAAACAGATGATTTACATGTTTACTTTTACTTTACTTTCCCAAGTAAAACATGGGAAGTCTGATGGGTCAAAGAGCACAATTAAGAAATCACTTGGATGTACTCTATGACTAATTTAAGAAACATTAATTGTGATGACCCAGCTCAGTTGTAACTGCTGTACTATAATTAAAGCTGCTCAATAAAATGGTAAATAAAATAAATGAGACTTTCTTACTATTGGTCAAGGTATTTTTTTCCTATATTTTATTTCTTTTTTTCCCCAAATATGTTTATTTTTTCAAAGTTACAAGATTGATTGTTCATGCACCACACCCAGTGATCCATGCAACACGTGCCCTCCTCAATACCCACCACCAGGCTCACCCAATCCCCCACCCCTCTCCCCTCCAAAACCCTCAGTTTGTTGCTCAGAGTCCATAGTCTTTCATGGTTCATCGCTCCCTCCGATTTCCCCCCATTCACCCTTCCTTTCCTTCTCACAATGCCCTCCATGATTTTCTTTATGCTCCACACAAGAGACCATAAGATAATTGACTCTCTCTGCTTGACTTATTTCACTCTGCATAATCTCTTCTGGTCCCATCCATGTTGATACAAAAGTTAGATAATCATCCTTTCTGATGGAGGCATAATATTCCATTGTATAGATGTACCACATCTTCCTTATTCACTCATCTGTTGAAGGGCATTTTGGTTCTT
>CM052797.1:59707851-59718257 GCA_028533885.1 Nasua narica | reverse complement strand
TGGTGTAAGGTGGTATCTCAGTGTGGTTTTGATTTGAATCTCTCTAATGACTAAAGATGATGAATATTTTTTCGTGTGTCTGTTAGCCATTTGTATGTCTTCTTTGGAGAAGTGTCTGTTCATGTCTTCTGCTCATTTTTTGATGGACTTATGTGCAATACTGCCACAGATCAGGATGACACCAGAGACGCTAGTCTCATTAACGCAAACCAACCCGCCAGGTTAAGGGACCCAGAGCCAGTACTTCGGGAGCATTTGGGGCAGGGAGTCTGCCACAGCTGATCCCTAAGCGGCAGGGGTTGGGAGGCAGAGCCGGCTCCCTGCAGAGGGAGCTGTGTAGGCGCTCCCCCGCCTGAGTAGACAGCCATCCATCACTCCCAGAGAGGCAGCAGTGGGGACGTGAACCCGGTCACCTCCTCCCCCTCCCCTGCAGGCGCAGAGGAGCCAAGGCGGTGGCGGCAACGTGGGGAACAGAACGCGCTGCAAATTGCTTGGCTACCGCTTTGCAAGACTGACACCGCAGCCTACACAAGTTTTGCAGTTCCCCCTAACAGCCTCTCACGCTGCCAGGAAGGACTGCTGCTCTGGGGGCTTGCACTCGGTCCAACCGGCCCCTGCCCAGGGAGTTCGGAGAGGACTTCTCCACCCCCAGCGCGCCCGGGGGCCTCAGGGATACTCACCTACATTTTATTTCTTAAAATATTTATTTTATCCAAAAGTGGTAATAAATGCTATGTTATCTTCTTTGTGTAATATCTAAAACATTATTATTTATTGTCCCCTTAATCCATCCGGATTTTAACTTCAGAACATTATCTTATTAGTTTTGCTACAATTCTTTTAAAAAGTCACGGTTAACACACAGGGACCTCTAGGTGGCTCAACTGGTTAAGCTCCTGCCTTTGGCTCAGGTCATGATCCCAGCTTCCTGAAATCTAACCCCAGAGCCCCATGTCAGGCTTCCTGCTCAGGGGGAACTTGCTTCTCCTCCAGTCCTACCCCCTGCTCCTGCTCTCTCTCTCTCTTCAAATATATAAATTAAAATTTTAAAAGTCACGTTTAACGGAGAAAGACAAATACCATATGATTTCAGTGATAGGTGAAATCTCAAACACAAAACAAACAGACTCTTAAATACAGAAAAAAAAACTGTGGTTGCCACATGGCAGATGGGAGGGGGATAGGAGAAATAGATAAAGGAGATTCAGAGGTATAAACATTCAGTTATAATGTAAATAAATCACAGAGATGAAAAGTACAGCATATGGAATAAAGTCAATAATATTGTAATAATGTTGTATGTTGACAGATGATGACTACACTTAGTGTGGTGAGCACTGAGTAATGTACAGAATTGTCAAATCAATGTGTTACACACTTGAAAGTAACATCACATTGTAAGTCAATTATACTTCAGTATAAAGAGAATAAAGGGAAACAGATATAAGGAAATAAAGTTTCATTTGCACAGAAAAAAATTACCCTTAGATACAGTGAGGTACTAGAAATACCTAAGGAAGCCAAGAAATTATGACAACAGCCCCTGACTCAAGAAGCTTCTGGGTATATCCTCGAGGGAAAACCTGTGAGACTATATGACTTGGTCTCAGCACTCAAACTTCAGGGTGGCTATTTCCAGATCTCCTCACCTGCTTCTGGTCAATTCATAAATGGCTCTTAACCAAGTGACTTACTAAGGAACACCAATCAGACACACTTTATTCTCTTGGAAATGTTTTACTTCAAGACAAAGTGCAAAAAGGAAAATATGTACTCTTCCTTGCTTTGGAAATTGTTATAGCCTCTTCCAGTTAGGAAGGAGGTAGGTGGAATGATGAGAGTGAAGTATATTAGCAGAACTAACCAAAGTGTAGCATTTTATTGACAACAGGATGCTTCTATTAGAACGGATCCATTTGGCAGAACTCAATTATGTGTGCATCTTCAAGAAAAATGAAGGATCCTGTGAGGTCAGTTCAAATACTTAAAAAATTAGTATGAATATTAACGAGTACTGTGCTTGTTGAATTATAAAACAGGAAAGAAAAGATTAACCTAAAAAATTCAAAGGACACAACACTTAGAACACTTGTATAACATATACTTTCTATTTAAGGATACTTTTTCCCATATATCCAAATGTAATGTTCTCTTACACACCTCTTTTCCTCCTTCTTGCAATTCTAGTATAATCTAGTTTTGGATATTTCTTTCATAAAAAGGTACAAATCATACTCCTCGAGTTGTGGAACTTCATCTTTGAGAGCTTTTGGTCCAATGAGCTCATTTGTAAACAGGAAAACTAAGGCTTAGAGATTCTGAATGACATGCCAAAATCACACGGTAGCTTTGTACTAAAATCCCCAAGTTTTCTGACTTTAGTCTCAGTGAAACTTATAAGGATTTTGGGTATTTTTCCTTAAAGAGGGGTAAAAGATATTTAGGACAAACATAAGACCCTCAATGTTGAATTTCAAGTTTAATTTAGTACATAGGGAAAGATTTTCTTGTTCATTTGTAGCTGGCTCTTGATGAATGCTACAGCCAGTGTCTAAGACTCTGGAGAACTTCTTCGGTAAACTTAATGAATCAATAGAATTCTTCTCAAACTCCTTGAGCCATTTTTGAAGAATCAGATATGAACTTTCAAAGGATTACAGTGGTGAAGGGTCCCCTGTTACTGAGAATCCACAATCATAACTCCCTCCTCCATAGCATAAACTCGGGAAATGAGAGGTCTTAACTAAGTGAGCAAGAAATTCCTCTTGCTGAGGAGCAGCATATCTGAATTCTTACTTGTTACCATGGTATAAAGTCTTTTTGCAGCAAAAGGGAAATCATTGGTCAGCTATCACCCTTGGTATATTTCTTATGGAGATAAGAGCATCGAGTTGTCCTCTCAGTGAAATGAAATGGTTGCAGCAAGTTCCATTCTAAGTTGCACTCTTTGATTCTTAAGAATCATCCTAACCAATCAGTCACATCAGAAATGATCTCACAATAAGAATCCCATCATCTGTTGTCAATGATTACTATGATTGTATTTATTACCATGCTAAGCAGAAGGGAATAGAGGGCTTATATCTTGTTTTACTATTAGACTTCTCTTTATATGTGAAAATAAAATTAGAATTGCTATATTCTTAAAAGACCTTGAAAACAGTAATATGGAGCACTAGTGAATAGGGCTAAGGAAAGGATTTGGGATAATGAAGAAAAAAATGTAATTTCCAAGGATGATGATATAACCATGATTAGGGAAATCTGGAAAACAAATAATACTACTCCTCCAAGAAATTTGGTAAGAATAACACACTATACTTTCATATCTCCCTTGGACACATCAACTTCCACAATTACTCAGAATTTGTTAGAAATGTATTATACAACTGCACATAATTCTTTAATAGTTCTAGTGGGCATTTTGAGAATTTTTGAGCCAGTGCATTCATTCTTTCCCCCCACCAATACGTTTATTTTATTTTTTCAATGTTACAAGATTAATTGTTCATGCACCACACCCAGTGCTCCATGTAATACGTGCCCTCCTCAATACTCATTGAGGAGGGTATTGAGCAGTGCATTCATTCTAAAGATGGGAAAACTGAAGGATACAGGGAACTGAAATTCAATCATCTTGTTGAATGCTATTTCTAAAATACAGGTAAAATTCATTAATGATTATTGGGGAGCTGGGGTTTCTCTATGAATCAGATGATAAATCTTCCTACTAATAATTACCTAAATCTAATATGCACTCACTAAATACAAAAACTGTGCAAAACATTTCACTTTTATTACTTCATTTGGAATTCATAATCATAAGAATTAAATATAATTAGTATCCACACTTATAAAAATGGTAAAAATAAGTCTTAAATAGGGTGAGCCCAACATCCACAGACTACATTAAAAAATTATGCACTACAAATTGCTTCAAATAGCAAAACTGTGAAAGAGGATTTGTCTTAGTTTGATAGAGAAATTTCCAACAACCTTAATATAAAATTATTGTGATGGGTTACAAAACCACTAAGAATAATTTTTCAAAAGTACACATCCTAAAATGCCTTTGCAAATGTAGAGATCATATAACATTGCATTTACTTAAGAACTAAGATAGTATCTACAGGAAATAAACTGTTTTAGAGTTCAAGAGAAAAGTACATAAACGTAGGGTGACACTAACCTAGCAAAGAGAATAGCATGAACAAAGACACTTTGTTAGAAACAAGCCTAGCATAAGTGGAAATACTAAGCAGACCTGAATAATTGAACTACAAGGCATCATCGGGGGAGGAATGTGGGATAAAATGATTGGTTTAGATTGTGTGCATTTTGAATGAAACTGTACTACTTTCTTACTCCATACACAAAAATAAACTCAAAATGGATTAAAGAACTAAATAAACCTGACACCTAAAATCATAAAAATCCTAGAGGAGAACAGAGGCAGTATCTTCTTTGACATAGGTCATAGCAAGTTCTTACTACATATGTCTCCTGAGGCAAGGGAAACAAAAGCAAAAAATAAATTATTGGGAGTACATCAAAATAAAAAACTCTGCACAGTGAAGGAAACAATCAACAAAACCAAAAGGCAACCTATGGAGTGGGAGAAGTTATAAAGGGTTAGTATCTTAAATATATAAAGAACTTATTATAAAACTAAACATCCAAAAGACAATAATCCAATTTTAAAATGGGCACAAGACATGAACAGATATTTCTTCCAGAAGACATACATTGGACCAGCAGACACATGAAGAGATGTTAATCACCACTTGCACCATGGAATTACCAATCAAAACTACAAAGAGATATCATCTCACACCTGTCAGAATGGTTAAAATCAACAACAGAAAAAACAACAGGGGTTAGCAAGGATATGGAGAAAAAGCAACACAGGTGCACTATCGGTGGGAATGCAAACTGGTACAGCCACTCTGGAAAATAGTACAGGAGGTTCCTCAAAAAGTTAAAAATAGAACTGCCCTATGATTCAGCAATCACATTACTGGCTATTTACCAAAGGAACACAAAAACACTAATTCAAAGGATACATGCACCCCTGTTTGTGACAGTATTATTTACAGCAGCCAGGTTATGGAAGCAGCCCAGGTGTCCATACACTGATGAAGGAATAAAGAAGAAGTAGTATATAGATACACACAATGGATTACTTGGGCATAAAAATGAATGAAATTTTGCCATTTGCAATGACAGGGTCCATGGAGCTAGAAAGTATTATGCTAAGTAAAGTAAGTCAGTCAGAGAAAGACAAATACCATATGATTTCACTCATATGTGGAATTTAAGAAACAAAACAAATGAGCAAAGGGAAAAGAGAGAGAGAAACCACAAAAAAAATGACTCTTAACTATGGAGAACAAACTAATGCTTATCAGAGGGGAGGTGGGTAGGGGATGGGTTACAAAGGTGATGGAGATTAAAGAGTGCATTTTTTGGAATGACCACTGGGAAATATATGAAATTGTTGTTTTGTAAACCTGAAATTAATAAAATATTACATATGAACTAGAATTAAAATAAAAAATTAACACTAAATAAATATATAAAACACATTATACAACCACACACAAAAAAGAAAATATTAATTTGTTCAAAAAAGAAAAATGACAGTCATGTCCCAGAATCTGATGTCTTTTGTTACTCATGACAGGTAAGAGGGAATGTGCTAGAAGGGATACAGGAGAATAGGACATCCTCTAAGACTGTGCAGTTTTGAATTTAGTCACGTTAACCAGCCACATGTTCAAAAACTGACATTAACTCGACAACGGTAAATTGTTAAAAGACCCTAAACCTAAATGCAAAGAGAAATGAATGAACCTAAATTATCTTCAATAAATAGCATAGCCAAACTAAAGGGGAAATATAAGAACTAATCCAATTAACTTTTTTTGGGATTGCTCTGTTTTTTTTTCCAGTTAACTTTCTGAAGATAATACTTTGACTACACACCATTAATTTAAAAAATAAAATGACTGCAAGAAAATTGTCTTCTTAGGAATTATTTTTCCTTTTTATATTGGTATGGATATAATAATTCTGAAACAATTTTGTGTGCTATGCAGAATTATGCAAATGAAAAAATATACATATATATATATATATATATATATATATATATATATATATATATGAGACCCAGAGTCTCACTGGGAGAACAAAAGGACAGAGATACAAATATGGAATAGGAGAAGGGAAAAAGAAGCCCACTGGTTTGGACCATATTGGTATGATCAATATCCCTTTCTCTCTCTCTCTCTCATATAGACGTATACTTATATACATTCACGTACACATACATATATATACATGTAAACATATGTACACATTTGAAGCATTAATAGCTGCTAAAAGTAGGAGGAAAAGTCATAACTATGCCTCCTGATTACATATAATGTTATCAAAAATGGAATCAAACCTGTGTTTGGTTAACCTCTGGATCTAGCTGCCATTTGGATAGTACAAAGGTTGGGGACAATGTTGAACTGCAATGAGTGCCTGCAACCAGCAAAATTCAGAGTGTGGGAAATCAAGTGTAAAAGGCTCATGTTTTTCAGCAAGTAAATTTAAGGGAAAGAAAAATGTTGGAGGGAAATCTTTATAAGAAGAGATCTGAAAGACATATTAAATGAAAAATGGATAAGACAAACTATAGTGTCTTGGGATACATATTTGGAAGATAAAGCTAGAAAAAAAATGCAAGGACATTTTTACCATAACAGAATAATGGTTTCTTTTGAGGGAAAAGGTGATTGTAATCTGGATGAGTCACACAGAGTTCTGTGATGGGACAGCTGACATAGTTCTACATCTTCACTTGGGTGGTAATTACTTTATAAAATCTGATTAAGCTATAAATTTGTTTTGTGTCATTTTCTGTATGTTTCATCTTGTGACTAAATAACAAAATCAAAGTCAACCTATGGTGAAATGAGTGGTAGCATAAAACCTCCCATCCATAAGCACCCTTGTCTAGAGACCTACACTTAACTACCATTTATAGAGGCTACTTGCATCAGCGTACGTGTGTTTTTTTAAATACTGAAACACAATGAACAGGAGAAATTGTGCTCCTCCACCTGCGGGCATAAAGCAACCATATCTTCAGGGAGTCAGAACAACTCAGAAAGTTTCTGTCTGCTGCATTATTTTCCCCTGTGTACTGAGTTACACAAAATACTGCCATCATAAAAGCAGCTAATTAACAGCACTAATTATGCTTGGGTAGTGACCAAGTTCAACTCAGAGACTTGGTGTTGCCAGCCAGAAATCAGACTGTTACGGGAATTGTCTCCTAGAATCATGTTGGTTTTCTAAAGGAAGTAAAAAGAAGAGTGGTTAATGAGTCACCTGGGGGGGTTGACACCTCTTTCTGTAAACTACCATCTCTTTCCTCTATTGAGATTTGTTTTTCATGGGGCACCTGGGTGGTTCAGATGGCTAAGCGTCTGCCTTCAGCTTATGTCATTATCTCCAGGTCCTGGGATCCAGACCTGAGTCCAGTTCCCTACTTAGCGAGGTTTCTGCTTCTTCCTCTCCCTCTGCCTCTCCCCCTCCTCATGCTCTCTCTCTCTATATATATATATCTCTCTCTGTCTGAAATGAACAGATAAAATCTTTAAAAAAAAGATTTCATTTTTTTCAATCTATCATCTATTATCTATCGATCTGCCTTTTTATATTTTACCATGAAGACAAAAGAAAGCTCTTGAATAATAAGGAAAGCAAATAATAAAAATAACAAGAGAAAAATTTCATCAACAACTGCAGCATTGCAATCTCCTTCAGCCTTTGAATAACTTCTAGCAGTATCAACTAAGGAAATTCTAGCAGATCACCCTCATTCTATGTATTCCAAAATTGGGTCTAAATTTGTATTCAACCAAATAAAGTGAACTGTTACAGTCACTCCAAGCCATTTGAGCTAATATAATGAATACAGAATCACTGTTTAGTGTAATAATAGCATTAAATGTAGCCCAATTCAATATTACATTTGTCCCATCCTTGTCCACCACTCTTAGGATCCATTCCCACACATATGTTCTAGATATCTGTTGATAATGGTATGGAAAATTTTACAGTTCTCTTGGTGTGTATTGCATCTTGTCATGAATTCCACTTTGTCCCTGACTCACTGGAGCTTTCTGGGACTTGAACCTCCTTATAGGTCTAGGATTAATGTGAAAAGGTGGGGCCAGGCACTGAGGACTACCGGCAGTTCCCTCTAGGAAAACCAACTCAGGAGAGGTCATTATAGTTTTCAGATAAGCACCCACAAATCTCTTCAGATAAAGAAAAGAAAACATGCTTCCACCAATAAAAGAGGATTGAGAGAGTCTCTGGTTTTTTAGTTTGTGTCGCTGGGACTCTAGTTCCTGGGAAACTAGAGTTTTTCTCATGTTGATATTCTCTTTTATTTCTCTAGGGATCATCCCAGGAAATCTCTTCATTTTCTTTTTAATAATTTTAGACTCCCATTTACATTTTCCTATGTACTTCCTCCTGGCCAACCTGTGCTTCACTGATGTGGACACTTTTTATCACAGTCCCTAAGATGATTACAGACCTTTCAAATCAATACAAGATAATTTCTTTCGAAAGCTGCATGACACAGATATGCTTCATCCACACCATGGGAGGAGTGGAGATGGTGTTACTCATAGCCATGGCATTTGACAGGTACACGGCAATCTGTAAGCCTCTTCACTACCTGACTATCAGGAATCCTACAATATGTGTTTCATTTGTAACTACTACTAACTAGGTACTTGGGGTAATCTACAAATGTATCAATTTGTTTTCATTATGAACTTGTGCTTTTGTGGTTCTAATAAGGTAAAAACTTCTATTATGACTTTCCCAGAATCATAAAACTTGCATGCATATATGGAGCCAAATTTGAATTTATTGTTGCTGCTAGCGGTAATGTCATGCGTGTGAGCACCTTCTTTCTGCTAAGCCTTCCTATATATTCATTTTGGTCACTGTCTGGAAATGTTCTTCAAAAGACTGATCCAAAGCACTTGTCACTGGGTCAGCTCACATCACTGTGGTGTGTTCTGTCTTTCAATACATACATTTTTCTCTATGTCTGACCTTTCCCCACATCATCAAGTGATAATGCTGTTCCTTGCTGACTTTGATATCACCTGTGACGTGAATCCTGCTATCTATATGTTACAGAACAAAGACACAAAGGTAGCAATAAAAAGATTAAACAAGCAGGGACATGATTTCAGATTTTGCTGACTGAAACTGATTTTGGAGCTCTAAGACCATATGTCATCAGCTATTTGGATACTCCCCCTTAGGCTTCTGATATTGAACACGGCCAGATCTGGTCATAACATCTATCTTATGGAACAGATGCCAACTACTAGAGCACTTATTCATAACCTCCACTACCATGGGAAATGTGAATACACCATGATATGGACTAATTTTAGGAGATAGCATCACTATCTACTAAATATTTATGACTGAAATTGTGATCATTTTGATAATAGAAGGATATAATGACATCTCTTCTGCTTCCCATAGGTTTGCAAATGAACAGCAACCATGCTTTGGAGGATGTCAGGAATGATTACATCAAATATACATAGGACTAGTAATTCTATCTAGTTATTCAGGTTGTGTTCCCTCAGAAGATGATCCAAACACAAAATCTGATAGCCAGTAGCTTATTTGGAAGTTTATTTTTGAAAATATGATTAAGGGAATAGAAAGTGAGACAAAGAAGTGACAGTTGCTTATGTTGATAAATGTAACTAGGGTGCAACCCTACAATGGCCCTGTAGGGGACTCTTTAAATTCTGTGGCTTAGAATTATCCCAACTGAAGGGAAATGACCTGGAATACTTTTTATTTTTTTAAGATTATTGACGTTGATTATTGACGTTGAGGTACCTGCAGTAGAGAAACATCTCCTTGTTTGGAAACAAGAAATGCCACAGTATATCCCACTTTGTAAAGAACTTAGTTCCCCTTTACCTTATCCTGTCATAGATCCTTCAGAGTGATGGCTGTTTTAACTTTCACAAAAGGAAGGCTTAAAACAGGAGTGACAAGTTACAGCGGCACCGTTGCTCATAGTTGACAGTTATTCTCCTCTATCACCCATTCTAAATCCCCCTATCCTCAGGCAGTTCTCCTGATGATCTATGTTACTTACCTGCTGGGGTAAGTAAGCCAGTTTTGTATGAGAAGTCTGAGCCCTGGTTAAAGTGTTCTTGCCAATCTACTGTTGCTACAGCTGCTCCACTACGGTTATCGTCCATCATGGAGCCAACAAGCCATGCCTCAGAGGATCCCTACTCTTCGCTGTATCACCCATTAAGAAGCAGCAACCTGGTATTTAACCAATATGG
>CM052797.1:59694983-59707351 GCA_028533885.1 Nasua narica | reverse complement strand
GAATAATCTATGTGACTTGGCCATGGATTGGTATAAGAGGGGCACGTAGCCGAGTTTTGATGAGATACAGAACAATGCCTTCTGTGGAAGGTTTTCTTTCCCAGATGAAAATACAAGGATTTATTTAGAGAAGTCTCTTCTTCTAGGTCTTTTATTCCTGCATTCGCTGTTAATGTGATGCCCAAAGATGCAGCAATCAGGACCTTTGAGTGTCTACATGTTAAAGATGTTATTATGTATAAATAGAAAAATTATTCAGTCTAAAAGGTCTTTGATGATGTCAGCAAATGTCTACCTTCTGAGGAGACCTGGGTGGGGCTCGGTAGGTTAAGTGTCTGCCTTAGGCTCAGGTTATGTTCCCAGAGCTCTGGGATCCTGAGCCCAGCATTGGGCTGCCTGATCATTGGGGAACCTGCTTCTCCCTCTCCTGCTACCCTTGCTTGTGCTCTCTCTCTCTCACTCTGTCAAATAAATAAAATCTTTTAAAAAAAAAAGGTCTACCTTCTGATATCTTATAATGGAATAAAATAAAGCTTTTTTTAAGAGATTGTAAATAAGGCAGTTACCTACTGAAGCTGAATGTATTTTTGCATTTTTAGTGTTTGTGTAACAGAGCTTTCTTGATTTTTCTCATATATTTCTAGCTTCTTTCACTGATGCATGGATTTTTTTTTCTGCATTCCTATGTAACTCAGGAGACCTAAAATATTTTTTTTTATTTCAAAGATGCTTCATTCTTCTAACTACCCTCCACTTAAAAGATTTTTTTTTATTTTAAAGATTTTTAAAAATTTATTCATTTGACAGAGAGACACAGCAAGAGGGGGAATATAAGCAGAGGGATTGGAAGAGGGGAGAAGCAGGCTTCCCACTGAGCAGGCAGCCTGATGCAGGGCTCGAACCCAGGACCCTGGGATTATGATCTGAGCCAGTGGCAGATGCTCAATGACTGAGCCACTCAGGCACCCAAAGATTTCTTTATCTATAGTTCTATTCCTGGACTCTAGCATAATATATCTAAGACTGTACTGTAGTACAGAAATGGACATCCCTCAAGCACTTCAAAGTTAAATTGTGCAAGTCTGAACTTATGATTTTATCCTCTTTTTAATGTATTAGGAAATATGACCATTATCTCTCAGGTGCTTACTCCAAGAATCTCTGAGGCAACTTTTCTCCTTTCTCACCTTATATGCCAGATGGGAAATTGTATCTCTCTCTCTTTTTTTTTTTTTACCTCTTGAATATTTCTGTTTTGTGTCCTCCTCTTCATTTCCACTGTCAGTTTTATTTCAGTTTTATTTACTTTTATTTCTGAATGATTTCTCGCTCCAATCTTAGCTAAGTTTAGTGTCTTTTCTATACTCTGCTTTCAGATTTGTTGATCTAAAAATCAAATATGGTCCTATTACTCTCTAAGCCTTTGTTTCTGTCATTCAGGATATTTAAAATTCAATTGTGGGGTGCCTGGGTGCCTCAATAGGCTAAGTGTGTGACTCGGTTTGAGCTCAGGTCATGATCTCAGGGTCATGGGATCAAGCCCTGCGTCTGGATCAGCACTCAGCGCAGAGACTGCTCAGGATTCTCTCTCCCTCTTTTTCCTTTCCCATCTGCCGCTTCCCACCCTCCTTCACTCTCTCTCTCTCTCAAATAAATGAAAATATGAAATCTTAAAAAATAAAATTAATTGTATATTGTATAAGAACCTTTATGAACTGAACACATCACTAATTTTTTTCACATTTCAGCCCTTTCATATACTTTCATGTATGTTATTCCTTCTCATTACAAAGTGGAACTGTCTTTGGCTCTTAGACCTAATAACTTGGTTGCCATTTTATTCCTGCCACTTGTGAGTTATATAAACTAGGGTAGGGTAGACAGTTATGCTGATGATATTTATTTGTTCATAAACTGGGAGGTGACTAACATCACCAGATGTTATAAAGATTTGAAAGTATATGGGTATAACTATCTGACAGAAATGTTAATTCCCCTTTTTCTTTATCATTCAAACTTTGATTAGATGCTAGTTACCCTGAAATATTTATTGACAACCCCATGCAAAATAGTGTCTATGAACTGTTCTTAAATCTTGTATCTTCTTTTTAATAAAGCATATTATAATTTCTTATGCATGTTAGTCTTCATTATCACCTATGACTTCTTTGAGAAAAGGAGCCTTTAGCCTACTTTCTATACCCCAGTAGTTAGCACAATTTCTGGCACAAGGTAGGCACTATTAAATGAGAGTCTTCAGTAACATTCATAGTGGAAAGTTCAAGAAGACATGGCAAGAAAATCAGGGGCTTAGAAGCCCCTAGGGGAGATATGGTGGAGAAGAAATCTTCACCAAATGACATTGTGAATTGAGCTCATTGACACCCACACACCGATGGGACAATGGAAACCAATCTGGAAGCCAGCGACCTCCTTGCCATGACAGAGTCCTCACAGAGTGACCTCAACACCCCACATTCCCATGTAGATCTAAATCTAATACAGTAAAATGAGCAAAAGTACAAACTTTCCCCTTTATTTTTTTCCCTCTTCATGTTTTGCCTCCAATAAAATATGTATAGTCATTAGAGATATCTGAAACTTTCTTCAAATTACAGTGTAGTAGTATTGCATGCTATAAAAATATTGCTGAACAGAAAAGCATCAGTATATATTTGGAAAACTTCAGTAATTTAGAAGGACAGGACAGTTATCATAATAACCTTGAAAAGCTATTTGCTACATGTATGAGGAACAGAATGTTTATATACACTTAAAACTATATTTATAGATTTCAGTGCACATGAACAAATTAGAACTTTGGATAAGTGAAACTGAAAAGATGTATACTTTGTCATTACATTAATAAAGATTATAAAAGGTAAAACATTACACATAATGAATATGTATATGTGGAAATATTTAGACTTTATACCACAATGTCTCTAAGTTGTGGGATTTTAGGTGATTTTATTTTTTCCTAAATATGAACTCTTTTTTTTCTATATTTACTATAAATGACATTTATAGATTTTCTAATTTCCAAACAAAATTTGAAATTAGTGGAAGAAATAGGAAAAATGAAATAGGAGCAATTTTATAAATGGCTATATTATGTAGGAACTAATAGCAAAGATTCTGGGGACAGACTGCCTGGATTTGAATCTCTGTCTTCTTGATTTATGAGCTATGTGTCCTTGGGTATGTTGCTTCACTTCTTTGTCCCTGAACTTCTCAACTGTTAAATAGGAATTATGATAGTACTTACCTTATAGTGTCGTTGTGACGATTAAATGAATTAATACATGAGAAGCAGTGGAACATGCTGTGTCATATAATAAGTATTCAATTAGTTTTTAAAAATAATGATGATTTTTTAAGACTTGATTATTTTTGCTTCCCAAAGATAGAGATAGCTTGGTCTGCTAGACTGTGCTCTGTTGGAATGAAATAGATGAAACATAATGTTTTATTTCCATGAATCTAATATAAGAGAAAAACAAGGGACGGAAGAGTTCACATACCAGTTTAATAAAGATACGGGCTCTTTGAAGAGAAATTCACAGTACTGTGAATTGGTACTGGTACAGTACAGTACTACAATATTGTATTGAAATACAATACAATACCTCACAATACAATTGAAATTATGAAAATGAGACCAGAAAATATGTATAAAACTATGAGTGAAATTCATTCAAATAAAGAGCATGAGCAGAAGATATCTTTACCTTGAGATAAAGAGGAAAGAAGATTTGGGAACAAACTCTAATCAGTTGCTGGGGAGTTAGAGAGCAGGTTTCATTGGTACCTGCTCTAGTGCAGGTCTCACTCAGCAGGAGCTTCGAGAGATTGAGACACACAGACAGTTCACACCCTTTTGAGTCTCCACCGTTAAGACAAAGTTATAAATAGTTCCTACCATTTGGAAGGAAGTCAATTAGCCAGACTGGATGGTAGAACTGGGTAGAGTCCCTAATTTCTTCTAGTGGAAACCAGGTCTTTTGTGCACACTGGTTTTCCCAAAGGTAAATTATCACAACTTGCAGAAGAGATCCAGGGAAATCGAGCAGTTCAATGTGATGATCTGTGACTTTGTGCTCTGATGATTTTTTTTTTTAAATTATAGAATTTTAGGTTTACTTTGTTTTTTTTTTTAATTTTTATTTATTTATTTTTTAAATATATATTTTTTTAACTTTACTTATTTATTTGACAGAGAGAGATCATAAGCAGGCAGAGAAGTAGGCAGAGGCAGAGGGGGAAGCAGGCTCCCTGCAGAGCAGAAGGCCTGATGCAGGGCTAGATGCCTGGACCCTGAGATCATGACCCGAGCTGAAGGCAGAGGCTTAACCCACTGAGCCACCCAGGAGCCCCTACTTTATTTTTTTTAATACCTTAGTTTAATTTTATTTTTTTCAGTGTTCCAGGATTCATTGTTTATGCACCACACCCAGTGCTCCATGCAATACGTGCCCTCCTTAATACCCACCACCAGGCTCACCCATCTCCCCACCCTCCTCCCTTCCAAAACCCTCCATTTGTTTCTCAGAGTCCACAGTCTCTCAGTCTTCCTCTCCTCCTCCAGTTTCCCCCAATTCACTTTTTCTAATGTCTTCTATGTTATTCCTTATGTTCCACAAGTAAGTGAAACCATGTGGTAATTGACTTTCTCTGCTTGACTTCTTTCACTCAGCATAATCTCCTCCAGTGCCATCCATGTTGATGATATTCATTGTGTTATTGAGATTTCCATGAACCTCTGATAGTATCAGTTTGACACCACTATCAAGTTTAAGGAAACTATCACCTTCTACCCTTAACAGCTTATCTCCCTGGGAATTTTGAAAAATAATGAATTAATAATGGAATGGAATTCATTGGAAAATAATGAATGAATAATGGAATAATGGAACAAACCAGTGGAGTTCCAAAAGTAGTTCTAATTTAGGTTTCAAAATCTCAGTTGATATTTTTAACAATTTTATGGAGGCTTAATATTCTGCCATCTCATAGCTGTTTTGAGTCCTTGTAATGAATTGAACAGAGTAGTTATGTACTTAAACTCTCAAATTCAAATGAAGTCATCTAAAAATATATTTATCAATATCCTCTGTTGTGTCATTGCTTTCATATTTTCAATCTTTTAAATTTGGCTTTCTTTAGTTCTTTGAACGTATTAGTCATAGGTGGTTTGAAGTTTTTGTCTGCTAAATCCAAAACCTGGGTCCCTCTAGAGACAGCTTCTATTGTCTATTTACGTCCCTCCGAGTATAGATATTATTTACTGGTGTTTTTTCATATTTTATAAATTTTGCCAAAAACTGAATGTTGTAGGTAACACGATATAGAAACTGTGAATTCCAATTCTTCCTCACACCTGGAGGTTATTTATATGGCTGTTCCTTTTCTTTCATGTTCGTTTTTTAAATTTAAGTTCAACAGCCAACATATAATACATCATTAGTTTTTGATATAGTGTTCATTGGTTCATTAGTTGCATGTAACACCCAGTGCTCATCACATCATGTGCCCATCACCCAGTCAACTTTTTATTTAAATTCCAGTTAGTTAGCATACAGCGTGATATTAGTTTCACATGTAAAATTTAGTGATTCATCCCTTACATACAGCACCCAGTGGTCATCACAACAACTGCCCTCCTTAACTTATCACCCATTTAACCCATCTCCCATTCCATCTTCCCCCTAGCAATCATGAGTTTGTTCTCTGTAGATAAGAGTATGCTTTATGGTTTGCCTCTTGCTTTTTTTCTCTCCTTGTTGACATCTGTATTTTTTTAATTAAATTCTTGATATGAATTAAATCACATGGTATTTGTTTTTCTCTGACTGACTTACTTCACTTATCATAATACTCTCTATCACCATCCATGTTGTTGCAGATGGCAAGATTCCATTCTTTTTTATGGCTAATATATTCTAGTGTGTGTGTATGTGTGTGTGTGTGTGTGTGTTTGTGTGTATGTGTGTATCTCACTTCTTTATCCACTCATCAGTCGATGAGCACTTGGGCTGTTTCATAATTTGGCTATTGTTTTTTTGTTTTTGAAGACTTGGAGGAAGTCTTTTTTTTAAGATTATTTATTTATTTATTTGACAGAGAGAGAGAGAGAGATCACAAGTATTCAGAGAGGCAGTCAGAGAGAGAGGGGGAAGCAGGCTCCCTGATGGGCAGAGAGCCCGGATGTGGGGGGCTCAATCCCAGGACCCTGAGTTCCTGACCTGAGCTGAAAGCAGAGGATTTAACCCAGTGAGCCACCCAGGCACCTTCATAATTTGGCTATTGTGATGATGTTGTTAAACATCGGGGTGCATGTATCCCTCTGAATCATTTTGGTAAATACCTAGTGGTGCAATTGCTGGGCCATAGGGTCATTATTGATTGATTGATTGATTGGAAGCTCCATACTGTTTTCCTGAGTGGATGTACTGGTTTCTACTCTCCCTAACAGTGTAATAGGGTTCACCTTTCTCCACATCCTCTCCAATATCTATTGTTTCCTGTGTTGTTAATTTTTGCTATTTTGACAGAGGTGAAGTGATATCTCATTGTGGTTTTGATTTGTATTTCCCTGATGATGAGTGATGTTGAGCATTCTTCATGTGTCTGTTAGCCATTTGTAGGTCTTTTTTGGAAAAATGTCTGTTCATGTCTTCTGCCCATTTCTGACCTGGGTTATTTGTTTTTAGGTGTTGAGTTTGATAAGTTCTTTGTAGATTTTACATACTAACCCTTTATCAGATATGTCTTTTGCTAATATCTTCTCTCACTTGAAAGGCTGCCTTTTAGTTTGGGTGATTATTTCCTTCACTGTGCAGAAGAGTTTTTTCCTAATGAAGTCCCAATAGTTCAGTTTTGTTTTTGTTTCTCTTACCTTTGGGGATGTGTCTAGGAAAGGGTTGCTGCAACCAAGGTCAAAGAGGTTGCTGCCTGTGTTCGCCTTTAGGATTTTGATGGTTTTTCTGTGCCACATTTAGGTTTTTCTTCCATTTTGAGTTTATTTTTGTGTGTGGTATAAGAAAGTGGTTAAGTTTCATTCTTTTGCATGGTGCTGTTCACTTTTCCCAGCACCACTTATTGAAGAGACTGTCTTTTTTCCATTGGATATTCCCCTTTGTTGAGTATAAGTTGACCATTCATTTCTTGGTTTTCTATTCGGTCCCATAGATCTATGTGTCTGTTTTTGTGCCAGAATCATACTATTTTAATGACAACAACTTCGTAATATAACTTGAAGTCTGAAATTGTGATGCCTCTGGCTTTGCTTTTCTTTTTCTTTTTGTTGTCATAATTCTTTTATTTTTCATTAACATATAATGTATTATTTGCCCCAGGGTACATGTCTGTGAATCATCAGGCTTATATATTTCACAGCACTTAGCATAGCACATACCCTCTCCAATGTCCATAATACTTTTCCTTTTCAAGATTGCTTTGGCTATTTGAGATCTTTTGTGGCTACATTCAAATTTTAAGGTTGTTTGTTCTAATTGTGTGAAAAATGCTGGTGTTATTATGATAGAGATCACATTAAATGTGTAGATTACTTTGGGTAGTGTAGACTTTTTTAAAAAATATTTTATTTATTTATTTGACAAACAGATCACAAACAGGCAGAGAGGCAGGCAGAGAGAAAGGTGGAAGCAGGCACTCCGCTGAGCAGAGAGCCGTATGTGGGGCTCTATCCCAGGACCCTGATAATCATGACCCGAGCTGAAGGCAGAGGCTTTAACCCACTGAGCCACCCAAATGCCCAGGGTAGTGTAGACATTTTAAAAATATTTGTTCTTCTAATCCATGAATATGAGATATTTTTCTGTTGCTTTGTGTCATCTTCAATTTCTTTGTTAGTGCTTCATAAGTTCTCAGAGAACAGATCTTTTACTACTTAGGTGAGATTTATTCCTAGGAAACTTATTTTTGCAATTAATGAGATTGATTCCTTGATTTCTTTTTTTTGCTACTTCATTTTTGGTTTCTAAAAATGCAACTCATTCCTGTATGTTGACTTTGTATCCTGTGATTCTACTGAATTGGTGTATCAGTTATAGCAATTTTGTTGGTGGAGTCTTTTGGATTTTCTCTGTAGAGTATCGTTTCTTCTGCAAATAGTAAAAGTTTGACTCCTTCCTTGCTGATTTGGATGCCCACTTTAATATGTTTCTTATAATAAGATATTTCTGCCTTATTGCTAGTTATTAGTATGTAACTAAATCTTGAAATTAGCATGTAACATGAGTTTCATAAGAATGAACTGATTAAAATCCATAATTACCCTTAAAATAGTGATTCTCAAGCCAGGATGATTGTGTTGCTTAGGGGACATTTGGTAATGTCTAGAGATATTTTTAGTTATCTCAGTGTGGGGATAGAGCTTTGCTGCTACTGGCATCTATTAGGTATAGGTCAGACATACTGCCAGAAACCCACAACATATAGGACCCACAAAAATAGTTGGATTCCCCAAAATGTAGTGCTGAGTTTGACAAAAGTAATGTAAGTTGATTACCTTCCTATGTTTTGCAAATCATACTATGCTTTCAAAACAAAAGAATTTGAGTGCTGCATTTATTTCCTTCCTGATATGTCATAGGTTTCAGTTTATTTTAAGACTTATTGCCTGGTTTTTTGGAAATTTTGTGATTTTGGTTTTGCTTTGTAACACCTCAACTTTTGTTGCGTATATATTTTTACTTTTAAAACACTTTGGAAACTTTTTATATTTTGTTGTACTCTCTAAGACTCCCTGCACTCATTTATTTTAGCATTTATCGAAAGGAACAGGCAATAGTGTACTAAATTCTATTTATGCAGAAGTAGGGGTGCTACATGGGCCTGTGGGAAAGTAATTAACTTGTAGATAATAATGTTGTCTATAAAGAAATGTTTTATTTATAATACTAAATTTTTATACATTTTGTTAAATATTTTGCCTCATTTTACTTGCGAGACACTTTGTAAAATACAAAATAGAAGTAGTTGTAAGACAAATGTGGCCATATTTCTGATCTCATGGGAAAACTGTTAATATATCCTATTACCTCCTATGTGTCGTGTAGTGTTTACACAAATACTACTTATCAGAATAAGTTTCCTTCTATCTTATTTCTCTAGGGCTGTTGTAACAAATCAGAAATTTTGTGGCTTAAAAATCCAGGAATTTTTTTTCCTCAAGGCTTGGGAGGTTAAAAACCCCAAATCAAGGTGTTGTCAGGTCCATATTCCCTCTCAAGACTGCAGGGGAGATTTTTTTTTCTCTTTGCTTTTTCCATTTCTTGGGGACTGCTGGCATTCTTTGGCTTGTGACAACATAATTCCAATCTCTGCCTCTGTCTTCACATGGCTTCCTTCCCTGTCTCTCTTTGTATCCTTTTCTGTCTCTGCTAAGAACACCTGTTGGATTTAATGTCTGTCCTAGTTCAGTGTGATGTTATCTTGATCCTTAGCTTGAATACATCTACAAAAACTCAGTTTCCAAATTAGATCACATTCTGACATTCTGGGTGAACATGAATTTTATGGGGACACTATTTTACCTTGTTTATCTTTTATGCCTAGTTTGCTAAGACTTTTGCTGTGAGATTTTTTGAGAATGGGTGTTGAATTTATTTTATTTTTTATTTTTTAATTTTTAAAAAGATTTTATTTATTTATTTGACAGAGAGGAGAGAGATCACAAGTAGGAAGCTAAGCAGGCAGAGAGAGAGTGGGAAGCAGGCTCTCTGCTGAGCAGAGAGCTGGATGTGGGACTTGATCCCAGTATCCTGAGATTATGACCTGAGCCGATCGCAGAGGCTTAACGCACTTGGCAACCCAGGCGCCCTGAGTGTATGAGTTAGTAGAATTCCTTTTCTATATCTATAAAACTAGTAGTGTGATTTTTTTCCCTTCATATATTTGATATAGTGAATACCTTTGATTGATCTCCAAATGTTAAAACAACCTTTCATTCTGTGATACAACTAACTTACCCTGGTGTTTTCTCTCACATATATCAGTGTTTCTGTTTGTTACTACTTTTTAGATTTTTGTATCTGTGTTGAAGGGATATGCAAATTGGCTTATTATTTTCCTGTATTATACTGTTATTGTCTTTTTAAATACTCTGGTTATTGAAAGGAAAGGCTTATTACCTGGTCAAGAACCGTTCTGTTTCATGGTCAAGGAAAAACGTTGAAGTGGGGACAGTAGGAGGCATAGGAAAGGGGAAGGGAATGAATGGGAGTAACAAAAAGAAATGACTTGGTCAACTCTCTATGAAAACATGGTAACTGATTCTCTTCCTACTTCCTAGTCTCTATTAGAAGATAGAAAGTGGAATGTTAGGGCGCCTGAGTGGCTCAGTTGGTTGAGTGACTGCCTTTTGGCTCAGGTCATGATCCTTGGGTTCCGGAATCGAGTCCCACATCGGGCTCCCAGCTCCACAGGGAGTCTGCTTCTTCCTCTAACCTTCTCTCCTTTCATGCTCTCTCTCACTTTCTCTGTCTCTCAAATAAATAAATAAAATCTTTAAAAAAAAAAAAAGGAAATGGAATGTTAGCAAGATATACCTTGTCATTTTAGTTTGCTTATGGTAAACTAAATATAGTTTATTCCATAAAATGGAGTTTACCATAGCACATACTCTACCCAATGTCCATAACCCTCAACCCTCCTTGGCCCCCCTCCCTCCCCGCCACCCTTAGTTTGTTTTGTGACTTTAGGAGTCTCTTATGGTTTGTCTACTTCCCCATCCCAACTTGTTTCATTTCTCTCCCACACCCCCCCGACCCCCCTGCCCTGCCTCTCAAATTCTTCATATCAGAGAGATCATGTGATAATTGTCTTTCTCTTACTGACTTATTTCGCTTAGCATAATACCCTCCAGTTTCATCCACATCATTGCAAATGGCAAGATTTCGTTTCTCTTGATGTCTGCATAGCATTCCATTGTGTATATATACCACATCTTCTTTATCCATTCATCTATTGATGGACACCTAGGTTCTTTTCTCAGTTTGCCCTTGTGGACATTGCTGCTATAAACATTCGGGTGCATGTGCCCCTTTGGATCACTACCTTTGTATCTTTAGGGTAAATACCCAGTAGGGTGATTGCTGGATCGTAGGGTAGCTCTATTTTCAACATTTTGAGGAACCTCCATACTGTTTTCCAGAGTGGCTGTACCAGCTTGCATTCCCACCAACAGTGTAGGAGGGTTCCCCTTTCACCGCATCCTCACCAACATTTGTCATTTCCTGACTTGCTAATTTTAGCCATTGTAACTGGTGTGAGGTGGTATCTCACTTTGTTTTTGATTTGTATTTCTCTGATCCCGAGTGATGTTGAGCACTTTTTCATGTGTCTGTTGGCCATTTGAAAGTCCTCTTTGCAGAAATGTCTGTTCATATCTTCTGCCTGTTTCTTGATTGGATTATTTGTTCTTTGGATGTTGAGTTTGAAAAGTTCTTTATAGATTTTGGATACTAGCCCTTTATCTGATATGTCATTTGCAAATATCTTCTCCCGTTCTGTCAGTTATCTTTTGATTTTGTTGACTGTTTCCTTTGCTGGGCAAAAGCTTTTGCTCTTGATGAAGTCCCAATAGTTCATTTTTGCCCTTGCTTCCCTTGCCTTTGGAGATGTTTGTAGGAAGAAGTTGCTGCGGCTGAGGTCGAAGAGGTTGCTGCCTGTGTTCTCCTCCAGGATTTTCATGGAGTCCTGTCTCACATTGAGATCTTTGATCCATTTTGAGTCTATTTTTGTGTGCGGTGTAAGGAAATGATCCAGTTTCATTTTTCTGCACGTGGCTGTCCAGTTTTCCCAACACCATTTGTTGAAGAGACTGTCTTTTTTCCATTGGATATTCTTTTCTGCCTTGTCGAAGATTAGTTGACCGTAGGGTTGGGGGGTCCATTTCTGGGCTCTCTGTTTTGTTCCATTGATCTATGTGTCTGTTTTTGTGCCAGAACCACACTGTCCTGATACAGCTTTTTAATAGAGCTTGAAGTCTGGAATTGTGATGCCGCCGACTTTGGTTTTCTTTTTCAACATTTTTCTGGCTATTCATGCTCTTTTCTGGTTCCATATAAATTTTAGTATTATTTGTTCCATTTCTTTGAAATAAATTGATAGTATTTTGGTAGGGATTGCATTAAATATATAGATCGCTTTAGGTAGCATAGACATTTTTCACTACATTTATTCTTCCAATCCATGAGCATGGAACGTTTTTCCATTTCTTTGTGTCTTCCTCAATTTCTTTCATGAGCACTTTGTAGTTTTCTGAGTACAGATTCTCTGTCTCTTTGGTTAGGTTTACTCCTAGGTATCTTATGGTTTTGGGTGCAATTGTAAATGGAATT
>CM052797.1:59668990-59686877 GCA_028533885.1 Nasua narica | reverse complement strand
TTCTCTAAGACAACAGTAGGTCACTCTCCTGTGCACCTAATTAGCTTATTTCCCATTATGAAGAATCTTATATAGATTTAGTCTTTGAGGGAAGATTATGTACAGAAATTAAGACTAAGCTGTCTGAATTTCTCTTCTCCTAAAAATGTACTTCCTGTGGCTCAACAGGCAGATAGAAAAGATGCTTTTTAATTGTAAAACTGCACCTGTCATGGTTGCATCCCTCTCCCTAACCCACTTAACTCTGCTTCAGTGTCTGCTCTTTTGTAAAATATTTGTATCAGAAGTTTTCTTTGAAAATTTTTTTGTCCTTTTATTCTATACCATTATTCTCAAATTTCAATCACTGCATGCATTATCCTATGAAATCAATTCTACATAGTCACATATATCTTTTGATACGTTTAATCCATCTCCATAATGTGAAGATTTTCCAAGAGTCATCTGTTTCTGACCTTTGTGCTCTTCAACTCGTTTTAAACTTCTTTTTCACTGTATGAAACCGACACCTATCCTCAACTATTCCTACCCTATTGAGAACCAAATTCTGTTTTAAAGAAGAGGAAGGAAGTCTCAATACTCCAACTCCAGGATTCTGATGTGGTTCCCTCTCCTTCAGTATTACTTTCCTCCACATTTGAAGGAACCAGCCAATGCCTAGTTTGAGAGGCTATTCTCAGAGTCAGAAAGCTTCTGGCCCCATACCAGAATGGTACAGAGGAGCTGGTAACTGTAAGTACTGAAATGGAACTCTCAATTCAAGGACTTACCAGGTTGTGTGAAGAAACAAGGAAAGGGAGTTAGCAAGAGAAATTCCCAATGGCAGAAAAACTGTATTTCAGGAAGGGAAGCCAATTTTATTTTAAATGAAATCTTTAAAAACTCAGGTTTGAATTAGGTTAAAGTGATCCTTTCAAATATAAATAATTCTAGCCTTTTCATGACTCTTCCTATCAAGCAGGTATAGAGCATTATTGAGGAAGACCATGGGACTGGAAGTTAGGCTGACTTCTAGTTCTGGCTCTATGAATGTAACTCTATGAACACACTGGCTAACTATTTACCCTCAAAGAGTTGGCTCTCTGCCTGTAGAATGAAGTAACTGAACGAGATTTTCTCAAAGTTCCTTCCCACTTCTATACAAACCTATAATTCTGATCATCTTATTTGTTTAATATGTATCTATATTTCCTGTTTAAAGATGGGTCTCCCCAGGCCCTGAATGACTGAAAATACTTTATCTCCAACAGGAATGATACCAACTCTATGGAGTCTTGGCTTCTGAACTCCTAAGAGCTTCACAAAGGCACCAGGGTTTAATAAAAATATAGAGAAACGAGTGTATGGTCTTTTTTTTTTTTAAATTTTTTTATTAACATATAATGTATTATTTACCCCAGGGTACAGGTCTGTGAATCATCAGGCTTACACATTTCACAGCATTTGTCATAGCGAGTGTATGGTCTTTTATGCCAGACAAGCTCTCTTAGGTCATGAGGATTTCCTCCATCAATGATACATGCTAATTCCAGATGTTTATAACAAAAAGGGTGGAGATTTTTTCACTCAGCTCAATACTCACTTTTTATATGTATCACTGGGTAAAACCAGAAAATACAAGCTTGTGGAAAAGGTATTATTAAACTCCATTTCTCTATATATTTGGAAGGGCTACTGTTTTAGTTCTTGTATGAATAATTTAGTACCTCTTTCTAGGAAATTGATTCATCACATATTTCCTGGACTTCTTCTATGTGCCAGCCACTATTTTAGGCAGGTGATACAGTGTTAGACAAAACAGAAAGGGTGCCTATACCAAAAACTTTAATTTTATATTTAATACTAGAACAAGGGTAAGTAAAATAGTGCCTGAAGGCTACACTGACGCTTTTGATCAGTTACTTCCTAATTGTTTAGTGGTGACTCACCTGTCAGTTTGCTGAAGCACCATGTCCAACTACCCTCTCCATTCTACCAAACCCCACTGCCACACCCATGATTCACATGCTCAAGTGGACTCTGAAAAACAAACTGAGGGTTTTGGAAGGGAGGGGGGTGGGAGGATGGGTGAGCCTGATGGTGGGTAGTTAGGAGGGCACGTATTGCATGGAGCACTGGGTGTGGTGCATAAAAAATGAAACTTGGAACACTCAAAAAAAAATTTAAAAAAAAGTGTAACCCTCCCCAAAGAGTCTTAACTTGTCTTTATATCAGTGGCCAGTTTCCCTACAGCTTTACTATTACTTTCCATCCCTCCAGTCAAAAGATACCTAAAGCAGTGAATGAAAACCCAAGTAAAATTGAAACGCAGGTGTTTGTAATTTATCAATATGTTTTGCCGTTTTTTAAAAATTTTATTTATTTGTTTGTTTGTTTGTTTGTTTGACAGAGAGAGAGATCACAAGTAGGCAGAGAGGCAGACAGAGAGAGACGGGGAAGCAGGCTCCCCACAGAGCAGAGAGCCCAATGCAGGGCTTGATCCCAAGACCCCAAGATCATGACCTGAGCCGAAAGCAAAGGCTTTAACCCACTGAGCCACTCAGGTGCCCCAATGTGTTTTGCTTTAAATTTGCTCAGGCAACATATGCGAAGATGTGCAATGTTCTACCAATGCCTTTTTTGATTATCATTTTATCTTCCTTATTTGTCTTTAAGAATTTTTTTTAGTATTTTCTTATTCCTTCTCCTACCCATCATTTTACTTTCTTACTTTCTTTCCAATACATCTTCATTCTTCCCCTTTATGTGTTCTTCCTGCCTGTCCTTTACACATGCTACTGACTCTGATTTCACATTGATTATATTCAGCGTCATATTTGGCATTGTAATTGTCCATTTTATAATAATTAAAGGTTATGAACAGATTAAATTATGTGTTATAAATGGAAGGTTAGAGTCTTTAGACTAATAGGTTCATGTAGTGTGGGATTTTCTTGTGTACAAAAATTATCACTCAAACTCCAAGACGAACACCATTTCAGTAGTACTAGTCTAACAGTAATGGCAGGGAGCCTGCTTCCCCCTCTCTCTCTGCCTGCCTCTCTGCCTACTTGTGATTTCTCTCTGTCAAATAAATAAATACATAAAATCTTAAAAAAATATATTGGACTATGCAATTTGTTTACTTTTATTGCACTCAATATTCTAAAGAAAAATCTTCCTAGTGCTATTATAAACTTTTATAAACATTTAAATAACTATTACATTCCATCATATGCAAATATTGGAACAGACTTAAAACTAATGTTTGGCTTTAAAATTATTCAGTTTTTCCACTGCAGAGTGTAATGAACATTTCTGTGCCAGAAACTTTTTCTGCCAAATAAAACTCCATAAGGAGTTCTATTACACCAAATGATATGGATCAAGACTCCTGATAAACAATTTAAAATGTTTTCTCTAATGCTTGAATCAGTCTGTATTTCCCCCAGCAGTGTATGAAGATATCTATTTCATTGAGGCTTCCCAGGTTTTGATAATAACCACAAAATTTTTCCTAATAGGAAACTAAAATATATTTTATATTTCTTTGATTTGTAAAGAAAAAATGAATATACCTACACACAGAGTTGACATTTGTGAATTATCTCTTGATATCAATTTTGTGTAGTAGGTTTTGGAGGTTTTACCGAATGGTTTGATCTTCTTTTTTTATATTATAAAGATATAAACCTTTTGTCTCTCTATAACATTTCAATTACAAGTATGATTTATGTGTTCCTTTGGAGTAAATTGTTTTTAAGGACTTATGAGAAACAGATTCCAGAAGTGTCTTAACTATTGTTATGTTAACTGTTACTATTCCATACTCATTTCTAATTTTTATTATTTTTTTAAAAGTTTTGGCTATTGGGCCCCTGGGTGGCTCAGTTGGTTGGGCGACTGCCTTCGGCTCAGGCCATGATCCCGGAGTTCCGGGATCGAGTCCCATATCAGACTCCCGGATCTGCGGGAAGTCTGCTTCTCCCTCTGACCTTCTCCCCTCTCATTCTCAGTCTCTCTCTCTCTCTCTCTAATAAATAAATAAATAAATCTTAAAAAAAAAAGTTTTGGCTATTTTTTGTTTTTTAAAAAAAAACTTTTTATATGCTCATGTACACCCTTCCAATTTTCTAGGAGTCAATATGTATTATTTTTGTTCTTAATTTTTTTAAGATTTTATTTATTTACTTGACAGAGAGAGACACAGCGAGAGAAGGAACACAAGTAGAGGGAGTGGGAGAGTGGGAAGCAAGCTTCCCACAGAGCAGGGAGCCCAATGTGGGGCTCAATCACAGGACCCTGGGATCATGACCCGAGCCAAAGGCAGACACTGAATGACTGAGCCACCTAGGCGCCCCTTGTTCTTAATTTTTTTATTTTCTTTCACCTAAATTCCTTGAGTTTAATTTGTATGTCCTTCTCTAACTTCTTAAGTTGCCTGATTACTCCATGTACTTGAATAAGTAAGAGCAATGTAAGCAATAATAGCCTCTGAGGGCAGCTTTGCTCATACTACCAAACCTATACTCTGGGTTCCCATTATTTTGTATATGATTTACTTTCAATTAAATAAAAGATCTGTCAATAATCAATTTAAATTATCTACATTTAACACATTGTTTTTAGTGCCTCGAAGCTGACCCTTCTTTCATTTCTTTCAGGTCACTTCAGAATCTTCCCTTCCTTATGATTCAGTGGACCAAGTAAATAGCTCTGTGGTAATTGAGCTTGCGATTGACCTGGGCCTTTTATCCACCACAGTTCCTAGGATGATCTCTGATCTTTCCAGTGGTTGCAAAATCATTTCCTTCCACAACTGCATGATACAAATGTTCTTTATTCATGTCATGGGAGGAGTTGAAATGGTACTGCTCATAGCCATGGCATATGACAGATACACAGCAATTTGCAAGCCTCTCCACTATCTAACTACTATGAATCCAAAAATGTGCATGCTTTTGATAGTGGCTGCTTGGATCATTGGGGTGATTCATGCTGTGTCTCAGTTTGTTTTTGTCATAAACAACTTTCTGTGGCCCTAATAATGTAGGGAGCTTTTATCGTGATTTCCCTAGGGTTATTAAACATGCATGCATAGCTTACAGACTAGAATTTGTGGTCACTCCCAACAGGGGCTTCATATCTATGGGCACCTTCTTTTTCTTAATTGTATCATACATCTTTATATTGATCACTGTCAGACAACATTCTCCATAAGACTGAACCAAAGCATTCATCACTCTGCCAGCTCACATCACTGTAGTGGTTTTGTTTTTTGTTCCATGCATGTTTCTCTACGTGTGGCCTTTCCCTACCACGTCAATGGATAATTTTTTGCCACCGTGGACTTTGTCATCACTCCTGTATTAGATCCTGCCATCCATACTTTAAGGAACAAAGATATGAAGGTGACAATGAGAGGGCTGTGTCAAAGAGTTGCAAATTCTAGAGAGATGCCATAACAGACTTCATTGGTAAGAGCACAGGGTGAATGTCAGGGATCATCAGGACACCTGTGACCACCATGAACACTATGGATTATGTACAATTTCCTTATTGCCCTTAAAAAACTGAGAACTCTACATAAAAGAAGTATTGAACTAATGAACTTCACTTTCAAATGGAGGTGCCGTTATTTCTGTTCAGTATAAAAAATAAAGTATTATATATGCCTTCCTACCTACAATACTAAATGGCAATTATCATCAATGAATACATTCAATTTTCACATAATTGTTTTGTATCTCCATGTAAATACATACATGTACATATGGATGAATTTTATTTATCAATATCTTCATATTGATTATAAGCGTCACTAGGAATCAATTAATATTTTTATGAAAATTATGTAGATCCAATGGATAAAATATGAGTTTATTCAAACCAGCACCCATTAAAAATCAAGAAATATTTCTCATCCTAATTATATTTTATGTGAGATAAGTAGGCAGGCAACACTCTGCTACAACTCCTAAGAATTCTTTACCATCTTTAATTCTCAAAGTATTGTGTACAAAGTTACTTTAGAAATAGGCTACTGGGCGCCTGGGTGGCTCAGTCGGTTGAGCAACTGCCTTTGGCTCAGGTCATGATCCTTGAGTTCTGGGATCAAGTCCCACATCGGGCTTCCAACTCATGGGGAGTCTGCTTTTTCCTCTAACCTTCTCCCCTCTCATGCTCTCTCTCACTTTCTCTGTTTCCCAAAAAAAAAAAGAAAAAAGAAATAGGCTACTATTTTACATAATGCAAAATTTCTCTATGTTCCATTTTTTTCAACAGTAGATTCCTGTCATCCTTGCAGTCTTCATCAAAGAATTTCTTGATTTACCCTAAAACAGGATCTTCAATTATAAAAGTATTTCAAGGATCTTATTACCTAAAGAAAAGCATCCAACTCAGATCTCACCTTATGTAATATACCTGTATTTAAGCCAGGGTGCTTAGGACAAAGAAGATGACTGACATCTTTACTTTACTTTTCCAAGTAAAACATGGAAAGTCTGAGTCAAGGAGCACAGTTGAGGAATCAGTTGGATGCATCCCAGTAACTCATTTAAGAAACATTAATTGTGGTGACTCAGCTCAGCTGTAACTGCTGAATTGTAACTAAAGCTGCTCAAAAAAAAACCCGGTAAATAATAAATGAGACTTTCTTTTTATTGGTCAAGGTTTTTTTCCCTATATTTTATCCAAAAGTGGTAATAAATGCTATATGCTATCCTCTTTATATAGTATCTAAAGCATTATTATTTGTCTACTTAATCCATCTGGATTTTAATATCAAAACTTTATCTTATTGTTTTCACTATGACTCTTTTAAAAAAAAGTCACCTTCAATAGAGAAAGACAAATACTATATGATATCACTGATTGGTGAAATCTTTAACACAAAACAAATGAAAAACAGACTCTCAGAGAAAAAAACCTGTTGGATGACACAGGGCTGATGGGTGGGGTATGGGAGAAATAAAGGGGATTCAGAATACACATATCCAGTTTTAAAGTAAGTCAACAGTCACAGAGATGAAAAGTATAGCATATGGAATAGTCAATAATATTGTCATGATGTTGTATGTTGACAGATGATGACTACACTTAGTGTGCTGAGCACTGAGTAATGTACAGAATTGTCAAATCAATGTGTTATACACTTAAAAGCAACAACACATTGTATGTCATCTATATTTGAATACAAAGAGAATTAAGGGAAATAAAGATACAGGGAAATAAAGTTTTATTTGCACAGGAAGAAAAAAATCACTCTTAGATTCAGTGAGGTACTAGAAATACCTAAGGAAGCCAAAAAATTTTGACAACAGCCCTTGACTCAAGCAGATTCTGTGTGTGTATCCTCAAGGGAAAACCTGTGAGACTATATGACTTAGTCTCAGCACTCAAACTTCAGGGTGGCTATTTCCAGATCTCCTCACTTGCCTCTGGTCAATTCATAAATGGCTCTTAACCAAGTGACTTACTAAGAAACACCAGTCAGACACATTTTATTCTCTTAGAAATGTTTTGCTTCAAGACAAAGTACAAAAAGGAAAATCTTTATTCTTCCTTGCTCTAAAAATTGCTGCAGTCTCTTCCAGATATGAAGGAGGTAGGTGGAATGAAGAAAGTGAAGTATATTAGTAGAACTAAACACAGTGTAGCATATTTATCGACTATGAGATGCTTCTATTAGTAAGAACCTATTTAGCAGAATTCAATTGCACATGCATCTTCAAGAAAAATGGAAGGATCATGTGAGGTCAGTTCAAATACTTAGAAGAATTAGTATGAATATTAACGAGGATTGCCCTAGGTGTGTTATAAAACTTAGTATATGTTATACAAATGTTCTAAGTGTTGAATCCTTCTGAGTCTTTCAGGCTAATCTCTTCTTTCCTTTCTATTTAATGAACTTTTTTCCATAGACCCAGAAGCAGTGTTCTCTTACCAACCTCTTTCCCTCCCTCCTGCAATTCCAATTTAACCTAGCTTTGGATATTTCTTTCACATATCGGTGTAAATCATACTTCTAGACTTACAGAATTTTGTCTTTGAGAGCTTTTGATCCAATGAGCTCATTTGTAAACAGGAAAACTAAGGCATGGAGATTCTGAATGACATGCCAAAATCACACAGTAAATTTGTACTAAAATCCCCAGGTCTTCTGACTTTAATCTCAGTGAAACTTATAAGGATTTTAGGTATTTTTCCTTAAAGAAGGGTAAAAGATATTTAGGACAAACATAAGACCCTCAATGTTGAATTTCAAGTTTAATTTAGTACATAGGGAAAGATTTTCTTGTTCATTTGTAGCTGGCTCTTGATGAATGCTACAGCCAGTGTCTAAGACTCTGGAGAACATCTTCAGTAAACTTAATGAATCAATAGAATTCTTCTCAAACTCCTTGAGCCATTTTTGAAGAATCAGATATGAACTTTCAAAGGATTACAGTGGTGAAGGGTCCCCTGTTACTGAGAATCCACCATCATCACTCCCTCCTCCATAGCATAAACTCAGGAAATGAGAAGTCTTAACTAAGTGAGCAAGAAATTCCTCTTGCTGAGGAGCAGCATATCTGAATTCTTACTTGCTACCATGATAAAAAGTCTTTTCGCTGCAGAAGAGAAACCACTGGTCAGCTATCACCCTTGGTATATTTCTTATGGAGATGTGAGTATCAAGTTTGTCCTCTCAGCGAAATGAAATGGTTGCTGCACATAAGTAAATGCTGAAGTTCCATTCTAAGTTGCACACTTTGATTCTTAAGAATCATCCTAACCAATCAGTCACATCAGAAATGATCTCACAACAGGAATCCCATCCTCTTTCGTCAATGATTACTATAAATGTACTTACTACTGTGCTTAAGCAGAAGGGAAGAGAGGAGTTATGCCTTATTTTATTATTTGACTTCTCTTTATTCATGGAAATAAAATTAGAATTCCTAAATTCACACAGAACTTTGAAATCAAGTCATATGGAGCATTAGTGGATAGGGCTAAGGAATGGAATTCAGATAAGGAAGAGAAAAGTGTAATTTCCAAAGGCAACACAATAACCATGATTAGGGAAGTGTTGAGAAGAAATACTACTCCTCCAAGAAATTTGATAAAATAACACACTATACTTTCAGGCCTCCATAGGATCCATCTATTTCCACAATTATGCAGAATAAAATCATTTACATTATGTTTTTTTAAACTCTCCCACATCCTGTTGACAAATGTCCTGTTATTACTACCTTAAAAATGGCTATTATGTATAGACTATTCACCATTTGTTAGAAACATATTAAACAACTGCACATAGTTCTTCGACAGTTCTGTACTGTACTCATAATAAAACACCTTAACAGGCATTCCAGAATCCGTTTTCAATTTTATCTCCTACTAATAAACCCTTTCACATTATCTCTCATGTGATTTTTCTTGGCATTTTTCTCACTTTTCATTTCACACCGAATCACCTTTTATTACTTTCCTGTTATTTTTTACTTTATTTTTCATCTTTAATTTATTTTGGATTAAATCTTTTTCTTCTAAGCACTTCCGTATAAGGCCTCTTACCTTCTTTTCTAGAATCTTCATTTATTTTAACTTCCCTAAGACTGGAATTCTACATCTGTCTTAGCTCTCATGTTTCTGTCCAAGCTTCTGAGAAACTATGAAAATTATTTTGGAATTCTGTCCCTCACTCATGCCCCATAGAGTATTAGATTAGTGGGCATTTTGAAAATTTTTAATCCAGTGCATTCATTCTAAAGATGGGAAACAGAAGGAACAGGGAGCTGAAATTCAATTATCTTGTTATGAGTGTTATTTCTAGAATACAAGTAAAATTCATTAATGATTTTTGGGGAGCTGGGGTTCCTCTATGAATCAGAAGGTGATAAATCTTACTACTAATAATTACCTAATCTACTGTGCACTCACTAAATACAAAAACTGTCCAAAAAACTTTACTTTCACTACTTCATTTGAATTCATAATAACCATAAGAATTGAATATGATTAGTATTTGGATTTGTAAAAATGGTAAAAATAAGTCCTAAATAGGAACTGTAAAATGTCCATGGACTACACTCAAAACTTATGCACTACAAATTACCTCACATAGCAAAACTGAATAAGGATTTGTCTTAGTTTGTTGGAGAGCTTTCCAATGACCAAAATATAAGATTATCATGATGGGCTACACAGCTGCTAAGAATACTTTTTCAAAAAGGAAGGGTAAATTGGGGGAAATTGGAGGGGGAGATGAACCATGAGAGACTGTGGACTCTGAGCAACAAACTGAGGGTTTTGGAGGGGAGGAGGTGGGAGGGTTGGGTGATCCTGGTGGTGGGTATTGAGGAGGGCACGTATTGCATGGAGCACTGGGTGTGGTGTATGAACAATGAATCTTGTAACACTGAAAAAATAAAATAAAAGTATTTGGGGGAAAAAAATAAAAGCTAAGGCAAGCCATTCTAAACCAAAAAAAAAGAGAGATGGGTGTCATAAAGCACTGCTATAAATGTAAAGATCATATGATATTTCATTTGCTTAAGAGCTAAAAGAGTGGTTACATAATATAAACTGTTTTGGAGCTCAAGGAAAAGGACCTAAATGAAGGCCGGGGGTATAGACTTGATCTGGCTGAGAAAGTAGCATGAACAAAGTTATTTTATTAGGAATAAGCCTAGCCTAAGTGGAAAAACTAAGCAGACTTGAATAACTAGACTATAAGGCATCGTCAGGGAAGGAGTGTGGGATAAAATGGTAGCTTTAGATTATGTGCATTTTGAAAGCCTTTGTGTAATAAACCACAGAAAGTCATTATGTGAGTGAGCAGGATAATATAAAATGAGACTCTGAGTTGGAATCTAATAATTCTGACTTCCTTCTTACTCTATTCTCTAAGGTAACTACAGAGGCTGTTTCCTGGAATGAATCAATAAGTGGTACAAATTACTCCATGGTGACTGAGTTCATTTTTCTGGGACTCTCCAATTCTCAGGAATTGCAGATTTTCCTATTTGTGCTCTTTTTTGTCTTCTATGTAGGAATTGTGTGTGGAAACCTTCTTATTGTCATAACTGTGGCCTCTGACTCCCACCTTCACTCCCCCATGTACTTCCTGCTGGCTAACCTCTCATTCATTGACCTGTGTCTGTCCTCAGTCACAGCCCCCAAGATGATTGCTGACTTTTTCAGTAAACGCAAAGTCATCTCTTTCAAGGGCTGCCTTGCTCAGATATTTCTCCTTCACTTTTTTGGTGGGAGTGAGTTGGTGATCCTTATAGCCATGGCTTTTGACAGGTATGTAGCAATCTGTAACCCGCTTCGCTACGCTACAGTTATGTGTGGCAATGTATGTGTTGGCCTTGTGGCTGCTGCATGGGGGACTGGTTTCCTCCATTCAGTGAGCCAGTTGGCCTTTGCAGTGAACTTACCTTTCTGTGGTCCCAATGAGGTTGATAGCTTTTATTGTGACCTACCTAGGGTTATCAAACTTGCTTGTACAGACACCTATAGGTTGGATATCATGGTCATTGCTAACAGTGGTGTGCTCACTGTGTGTTCTTTTGTTTTCCTAATCATCTCCTATGCTACCATCCTGGTGACCATCCAGCAACGCCCTTCACACAAGTCATCCAAGGCCCTGTCCACTTTGACTACTCACATCACAGTAGTTCTTTTGTTTTTTGGACCATGTATCTTCATTTATGCCTGGCCGTTCCCCATTGAGTCATTAGATAAATTCCTTGCTGTGTTTTATTCTGTGGTCACTCCTCTCTTGAACCCAATTATATACACACTGAGGAACAAGGACATGAAGACTGCAATGAAACGGCTGAGAAAAGGGATTGTGAACTCTAGAGAAAACTCTTAGATCTCCTGTAACTGTAAGGCTAATCTAAGACAATGACATAGTAAAGTTGATGAATTATTTAGTAAACCGCAGGAAAAGCTTATCTTCCATTTCCATACCCTTTAGTAACTGTCTAAGAACTTTCACATACATTGTCTCAGTTTATCCTTTGACAATTCTGCATTTTATATTCTTGGATACAGACAAAAAGTTGATATGCTTTCCAAATATTATCTCACTAATCCTCAGAACAACGGCAAAAATCTGTCAATATTGGTACACTCCTGTGACTACCTGAGCAGTCCTGAGCATAATACAGGAAAAGACAGAAACTAGCCTGGCTTATAATTTTTTTACATTTTACTTGGCTCATTTTCCCTAAAAACATCAAAAAAGCAACTGCCATACACCTCACTCAGAATACATCCTTAGTGATCAGAATGTTTATCAGCTAACCTTTAAGAGGTTTAGAAAAGAAACTCTTCACACTATAACACAACACACTCATAGTTCCTCTCCAATCACTAGAGCAACCCATAATCCATGAGTTCATCACCAGGAGTGACAGGAAGAGGGAGGTTGCCTTATAGGCATTTGACATCCTCATATGCGGTATGTTTTTACTGCTCATACGCAGTAAAAGGTACATAGAAGGATCCAAGTGTCTCAACAGTTTGGCACAAAGTACATCATTTTGGCCCATCCAAGTCATTTTCCATGGTTAGCTTTTAAGAACATAGATTTTGAAGTTAAAAAGAGATGGGTTCAACTCTACTTAAGCATTACTAACTATGACTGGGCATTTTGTTTTACTTGCCTAACCCTTAGCTTCCATGCGTGCAAAAGAAGGATAATAATACCCATACATATGGTTATTATAAATAACACATTTTGTGGCAAGTTATCTGGACACAATAAATATCAAGTACTACTGTCATTATTATAAAAAGCCTACATGCCAACCAACTAAAAGTTCTCGACCTTTATTTTATCCTAACATACTTGAAAGATAGGGTGCTCATTTGAGGATATCATAGTTATATAAGTGTGCATATATTTATTTGCAAGTATGTAACCGTACTACGAAAACATGCCAAAAAGTCGAGATAGAAGTAGAGGGAATATAATTTTTTAGAAGCTTGGCAAAGAGTCTGATAAGTAGCTCCACTCTCCAGCAAGAATCACTGAATCAGGCTAATTTTGAAGATTAAATATATTAAGTAAAAAAAGAATGTAGATTTCCAAAGCGAGGCTTGAATTAATAAATGAGAGTCAAATGATAAGAGAATCAAAGTTATGTTTGCCACAGGAAAAAAAAGAATAGAAACTCCAGTAGCAGGTTAAAAAACATAAGAAAATAAGAATATGATAATGGCAGTATTCAAATCAGTGGAGGAAAGAAGAACCTCGTAATGTCATGGTAGAATAACTGGATAACAATACAGGAAATGATATACTGGACCTATTCTTTATCCCATATGCCCAGACAATTTCTAACTGGATTCGAGCCTAGGTCTTTTTTTTTTTAACTATACAAATATTAACAGAAAACATGGGTTATGTCTTTGTAACCCATGAATATGGTAAAAATTGATAATATTAACTGAATCAAATTAAAGTTTTGAATGCATGATAAAACCATGAGCAAGGTAGAAAAGATAAATGTGATATTAGGAAAAAGCTACAACTCACATCACAAAGTATAATAGCTATAATGGTAAAGAACTTCTAAAAAATATCAGCAATCAAAATAAATGGGCAAAACATGAATATATAACTAACATTTAAGGAGATAGAAATGATGCTGAAATACATTTAAAAAGGTTAAAGCTCTCTCATATTAAGACATATACAGAATAAAACCAATTGAATATCAGTTTTGACCATAAGGTATGAAATATCTGACTTCAATAGTTAATAATACAAACTGTTGGTTCAGCTAAACAGAAAGAGGCACCATCTGCATTGTTTTTTTTCCCCAAATACTTTTATTTTTTCAGTGTTAATGCATTGTTGATAAGAATACAAAATTCTTATCAATTTATAAAATTTACTATGCTACTAACTTCTGACCCAACAATCCTAATTCTATCCTAACAACACATTTCAAAAATACAAAATAACCAATGTACAAGGTTACCTGTGGCAGCATTCTTTTTAACAGTGGAAGACTGAAAAATATCCAAAAGATAATGAGGGAAAAAAACTGCATAAATTCTACATAATGGAACATGAAGATACTATAAAAATTGCTGAGGAATATCTCCAAATAACAGCTCTGGAGGAATCTACAAGGTATATGATAAGTAAAAACAGTTAAGTTGGAAAAGAATATCTCCGGAATGTTAATTTTTATGTTTAAATGGGGATAGATATATAAGGTTTGTATGTACATATAATTTATAAATATATATTTTATAAATAATTACAGGAATATATTTCAATGGTAAACCAAAACTTAAAAATGGTTTCTTATGGAGAGAGGAAGAAACAGGACAAGGGACAGGGATAAGGGCTAGATTTTTCAGAATATGTCTTATTTTACAGTTTTGACATTGAAATCATGTAAATGTTTTTACATAAATAAAAATAAAATTAAATCAAAAGAAAAATGTTCTCTAAGTCACAAAAGGAATCTCAAAAACTTTCAATATCAGCACCTTAACAACATATGTTCTCCTACCACAATGCAGTTAAGTTAGAAAGCAACAACCATAAGATACATAGAAAAGCCCAGGTATATTAAAACTAAACATCTACCTCTGAATACTTTCAAGGAAGAATTAGAAGGAAATCTGAAAATATTTTAACTGAATTATAATAAAATTGCAATATGTCAAAATTTGTTAGGCAAATAAAGAGAACTTTGAAATTTATTACTTTAACATAGTGGGTTTTTTTTAACTAGTAGAAAGCATTACCTAAGTTTCTCACTTAAAAAGTTAGGGGGGGGAAAGGTGTATTAAATCCACATAAGCAGAAATAGAAACATTACACAAAAGAGAAGAAATCACTGGTAGAAAACAGACACAACATGAATTTATGTATTAGTTGGGTTCTCCAGAAAACAGAATAATAGGGGTGTGGGTGTGTGTGTGTGTGTGTGTGTGTGTGTGTGTGTGTGTGTGTGTGTGTTAATTTTGAAGAACTGGCTCATACTGTTGTAGAGACTACCAAATGCAAAAGGCTGGCAGACTGGAGACCCAGGGAAGAAGAGCTGATGTTGCAACTTGTATCCAAAGGCAGAATAGCCAGCCCACATTACAGAGTGGTCATCTTTACTGGAAGTGTATTGACTTCAATCTTATGCTTATCTAGAAAGGACCTTCAGAGATGTGATACAAAGAGTAAAAGCTACCGAAAAATAAAATAAAATTAGACTTCGTCAAAATGGAATACTTTTGTTTCAAATGTCACCATCAAGAAAGGCACAAGACATAGAATATAAACAAATTTGCTAATTATGTAAGATAAGGACAAAGGACATCATATCCAAATATATAAAAAAAAACTCTTGCAAATCAATAATAAAAACCAATATTAAATATAATATAACAACCAATATTAAAATGACCAAAAAAATTAATGGGCATTTTTTTCAAAAAAAAGATATCAAATAATAATTAAGTAAATTGAAAAATGCTCAACATCATTAACCATTAGGGCAATCCAAATCAAAACCCCATTAAGATATCATTTCACATATAACTAGGAATGCTCTAATCAAACAGAATATAACAAGTGTTGGCATGCCTGGCATAGTACATGTCAGAGACTATGCCAAGTACTGGGATTTTAAAAAGATGAATAAAATAATTGGGGGTTTCTAATAAAAAAAAAAGATGAGGCAAAAATGGAACCCTCATCAGTAAATGGGAATGCAAAATGCACCTGCTTTAGAAAACACTTTAAATGTAAGTAGACTAAAGACTCCCATCAAAATATATATGGTACAGTCACTGAGTTTCCTAAGTCTATTCTCATATTGCAGGATTCTTCTTTCTCTCTGTTGTTGAACTACATTATTTTCCATTATTTTGGCTTCTAGGTCACTAATTCATTTATCTACTTCTTCCAGCCTGCTGTTCATTGCAACAAGACTGTTTCCAACTTGTTTATTGCATTTTTCATCTCTGATTCTTTTTTACATCTTTCACCTCTGTGATAATGGTCTCCCTCGTTCTATTCTTTTCTCAAGCCCAGAGAGTATTCTTATGACTGTTGCTTCAAATTCTCCATCAGGCATGTTACTTATATCTGTTTCACTTAGATCTCTGGCCATGGCCTTATCTTGTTCTTTCACTGGAGATGAATTCCTCTGTATTTGCATTTTGTTTAAGTCTCTATCTTCTTCTCTGTGTTTGTTTAAGTCTCTATCTTCTTCTCTGTGTCTCCTGTTTCTGAAAGTAACGGCCTTATGAAGAAGTCATGTAGTACTCTGGGCCTACAGCTTCAGGGAGTACCCCCAGTGTGTGCCTCACGCACTCTGCTATCGTGTTTTGGCTGCTCTGTACTTCAGGCCAGCCTCTGCTCTCCTTGCCTACAGTGGAAAGTGTCTGGTCCCTGGCTTGAATACAGCCACTTTTAATTAGGTGTGCTCTGGTCTGCTTGTGAAATGAGACCAGTCACTGGAACTCAGGTGCTGAAAAATACTACCGGGTATTTACCCAAAGAATACAACAATACTAATTCAGAGGGACACATACACCCCAATGTCTATATCAGCATTCTCTACAATAGCCAAATGATGGAAATAACTCTAGTACCCATGGACTGATGAATGGATAAAATGTGGTATGTGTATGTATGTGTGTGTGTGTATATATATGGTAATAGAATAGTAATGGAATATTACTCAACTATAAAAAATCTTGCCATTTGCAATGACATGGATGGAACTAGAGAGTATTACACTAAGCAAAATTAGTCAGCCCCACTTCACCACCTGAGCACCTTTAAGCCAGGAACATACCCAACAGTAGCAGACTTATAAAAGGTCCAATTTTGTGGTCTGCTACTTAAAATACTTTGTGGTAGCCTCCTTAAGCAGGCTCTCTCCCCTACACTGTTTCCTCAGATATATCACCCCAGACTCAAGTCTCTGTACTTTCCAAAAAGTGATCACTTTTCTACTTACAGAATTTCAGCATTTTCCTCAGATCTCTAATCGATTTCACAGGTGTTCAGAGTGATTTGATAACTATCTAGCTGTATTTGAGGGACCAGGAAAACTTAGCACCCCCTACTCCTCTGCCGACTTAACTCTACCCTACTGGAATAATCTCTCATTTTTAAAGGGTGTATTAACTCCTTAGCATGTCCAATCTTTCCCACACAGAGTTATGTGCATTATAAGAAGCCAGAGGAAAAACCATCAGGTAGATGTTCAGGGGCCGGCAACAGAGAAACATCCCCTTGTTTGGAAACAAGAAATGCCACAGTATATCCCACTTTGTAAAGAACTTAGTTCCCCTTTACCTTATCCTGTCATAGATCCTTCAGAGTGATGGCTGTTTTAACTTTCACAAAAGGAAGGCTTAAAACAGGAGTGACAAGTTACAGCGGCACCGTTGCTCATAGTTGACAGTTATTCTCCTCTATCACCCATTCTAAATCCCCCTATCCTCAGGCAGTTCTCCTGATGATCTATGTTACTTACCTGCTGGGGTAAGTAAGCCAGTTTTGTATGAGAAGTCTGAGCCCTGGTTAAAGTGTTCTTGCCAATCTACTGTTGCTACAGCTGCTCCACTACGGTTATCGTCCATCATGGAGCCAACAAGCCATGCCTCAGAGGATCCCTAGTTTTAGACAAACTCTTCACTGTATTACCCATTAAGAAGCTGCAACCTGTTATATAACCAATATGGGATAAAAATGAGGTAACTCAATCTTCTGAGTGCTGGTCTTCCAATATGAGGAATCTCAAATGACAGAAAAGTAAACATTTTTATCATAACCCACACTGTGCTTCACAAAAGCAGCATTCTCCCCACTACAACAAAACCTAAATTTTGAGGGCAGAGAACAGAAACTACACAAGAATTTCACTGAAAT
>CM052797.1:59638927-59662892 GCA_028533885.1 Nasua narica | reverse complement strand
AACTTCTTCTAATAGCATAAACTAAGGAGGTTCTGGCAGATCAATTTCATTCTATGTATTCTAGCTTTGGGTCTATGTTTGTAGTCAACCAAATAAAGCAGACTGTTATTGTCACTCCACGCCATCTAATATACTGAATACGGAATTGTGGTTTAGTATAGTTATATTAACTGTGGCCCAATTCAACATTATACTCCTTCCCTTCTAGTCCCAACACCTTTAGGACCCCCTTCCAAAATATATACTTAGATTTCTGTTGATATAAATACATGAAATCTTAGTTCTTTGGTGTGTATTGTACTTTGTCGTGAATTCTACTTTGTACCTGACTCACTGGAGCTTTCTGGGACTTGAGCCTGCTTATAGGACTAGAAATAATGTGAAGAGGTGGGGGCAGGCACTGAGGATTATCAGTAATCCCCCCTATGACAACCAACTCAGGAGAGATCATTCTAGTTTTAAGATAGCACAGACAAATCTCTTCAGATAGAGGAAAAAATTATCCTTCCTTTAGGAAGGATAATTGAGAAAATTTAGAAAGTCAAGGTTCCTAGTTTTATTGGAATCCACCAGTATTCCCCATCTTGATTTTCAACGTTTTGCCCTTTCCCATCCAATCTCATAACATTAAGAGATTGTATGAGATTGTAAATTCAATTTACCTTCTAACTCAGCAAGTCATATATTAGGATTTTTTTACCCCCCTAAAGGCCATGACCCTGCAGCTACAAAAGATAGAAGTTTCTTTTAGGGCAACCAAAGAAAGCAACCTCATCCCTTGCTTGGACCTGAGATAAGAATTTAAAGCCTCAAACTCATCCATTTCTTTCCCAAAGATCTCCAATGCACCTATAAACAACCAACCAAACCCATTATACTTCCTATTTTTACTAAATTAGTCTATGACAAAAATTTGGGATCATCCAAAGCTTCACATCTACAAATACTCAACTGCAAGTGTCTACAGGTGATAATTGATGTAACTGTTTTGCTACAACACAGTAAGGACTATCAGTATCCCCTTTATTACTGACAACAAGGTCATTAATACTTTTAAATCTAATCTAATCAGTGGGGGAGGAGTTAAGGTGGCAGACTAGTAGGGGGACCCTGGCCTTGTCTTGTCCCTTAACACAGCTAAATCAACATCAAATCATTTTGAACAATGAGGAAATCAACCTGAGGAATAAGAAAACAATCTGTACAATTAGAGGGAGATAATGTGACAGATGCAAGGTTCTGAGATGTGACTTGGGAGAAAAAAAAGCCATGGTGCCATGGAGGACTGAGATCTGACAAAAGCCTGGAACATAGACAAAAACATTGTTCATTCTTCTGCAAGGGCCTCCTAAAGAGTGGTGGCCAGGATTCCCCTCCCCAAAAGAGAGGGTAGGGTGACTCAATCTTCCACTTCACCCCTCATAACTCCCCCATTTTCCATCCCCTAACCCCCTCCAACTAGCATCTAGGACTTCAAAGAAAAACACAGCACCTCCAGGGGTGGCTAGAGTAGCTTACATCAAACCCTGGCCCCCTGTGTCTGGCAGGGGCATCTTTTATTTTTTTTAAAGATGTTATTTATTTATTTTAAAGATAGAGATAGGGAGATAAAGAGAGTAGGGGGAGTTGCAGAGGGAGAGAGACAAGAAACTCCATGCTGAGCACAGAGCCTGACTTGGGGCTCAATCTCATGACCCCGAGGTCATGACCTGACCCAAAATCTAGATTTGGATGCTCAACTAAGCTATCCAGGTGCCTCTGGGGCAACTTTATTAGGAGAGGTCTGTGAGCCAGTGCAATGGGCCTCTCCCTCGGAAGACCAACACTGGCCCTCCACATGCATCAGGGCAACTGATCACAGAATGCTCAAATCATCAACTTCAGTTCTGGTGGAAACAGGACAAGGTTTTATTGGGGGGGGGTTAACATTTTTACTTTTTTTATTTTTTTCCCAGTATCAGGCTTACAGTTTTTGTTCATTTGTTGGCTTGTTTCCTTTTCTTTTCCTTTTTTTGGATCATGCTTTTATTTTCTCTTTCTTTTTTCCATCTTTCTTTTTCTTTGGAATCTGGCTTACACTTTTTGGTTTGCTTGCTTTCTTGTTCCTTTTCCTTTTCTCTTTTCTTAGATCAGCCTTTTTTTTTTCCTTTTTTAATCAGGCTTATCTTTTTTTTTAAAGACTTTATTTATTTATTTGACACACAAAGAGAGATCACAAGTAGGCAGAGAGGCAGGCAGAGAGAGAGGGGGAAGCAGGCTCCCTGCTGAGCAGAGAGCCCTATGTGGAGCTTGATCCCAGGACCCTGAGATCATGACCTGAGCTGAAGGCAGAGGCTTTAACCCACTGAGTCACCCAGGCACTCCAGGCTTATCTTAACAAACATATCAAAGTACATCTAGTTAAAAGTTCAAACGCTCGCCACTGCAAGCAAGGAGGAATCTCTACAGACCTGTGGGAAAGAGCAGCCAAAACACAACAGCAGAGTGCACACATCTTATACCAGAAAAACTTTCTAAAGGACCAAGCCCTGGATGGCACAGGACTCCTTCTTAATATGCTATAACTTTCAGTAGCAGGAAACATAACAAGCTTTCATAGCACACAAAAGGCAGAAACCTAGACATAATGACAAAATAGAGGAATTATCTCTGAAAGAAAGATCAAGAAGAAATCACAGCCAGGGATTTATTCAAAACAGATACAAGCAATATATATGAACAGAAATTTAAAACAACAGTCACAAGAATACTAGCTGGGCTTAAAAGAAACATAGAAGATACCAGAGAAACCCTGGCTACAGAAATAAAAGACCTCAAAACTAGCTGGGCTGAAATAAAGACTGCTGTAACAGAGATGCAAAATAGACTGGATGTTCTCACAAGGATGGAAGAATCAGAGGAATGAATAGGTGATACAGAAGATAAAGTTACAGAAAATAATGAAGCTGAAAAGAAGGAAAGAAAACTCTTAGATCACAAATATAGACTTAGGAACTCAGTGATTCCACAAAGTACAATAATATACATATCATAGGAGTCTCAGAAGTAGAAGAGCAGGAGAAAGGGGGCAGAAGATCTCTTTGACCAAATTATAGCTGAGAACTTTCCTAATACAGAGAAGGAAAACTCATTCAATACCAAGGGCCCAACAAACTCCCCTCAAAATCAAAAAACAGGTCAACACCAAGACATATCATAGTGAAACTTGCAAAATACAAAGAAAAAGGGAGGATTTTGAAAGCAGCTAGGGACAAAAGGTCCTTAACCTACAAGAGTAGACATATAAGGTTAGCAGCAGAGCTATGCACAGAAACCTGGCAAGCCAGAAGAAAGTGGCATGATATATTCAACGTGCTGAAAGGGAAAAATAAGAATACTATATCCAGCAAGGCTATATTTTAGAAGAGAGGAGAGATAGTTTCCAAGACAAGAAAAAACTAAAAGAATTTGTGAACACTAAATCAGGTCTGCAAGAAATACTAAAGGGAACACTTTGAGCATGAAAGCAAGACCAAAAGGAATAAAGACTAGAAAGGAAAAAAGACAATCTATAGGAACAGCAACTTTACAGATATATAATGGCACTAAATTCATATCTATCAATAATTACTCTGAATATAAATGGACTAAATGCTCTAATCAAAAGATACATGGTACCAGAACGGATAAAAAACCAAGACCCATCGATATGCTTCTTACAAAAGACTCATTTTTGACTCAAAGCCATCTCCAGATTGAAAATGAGGGCATGAAAAATCATTTGTCATGCCAATTGACATCAAAAGAAATCTGGGGTGGCCATACTTATGTCAGACGAACTAGATTTTAAACCAAAGACTGCAGTAAGTGGCAAAGAAGGACACTATAGCATAAAAAAGAGGTCTATCCAACAAGAAGATCTAACAATTTTAACTATTTATGTCCCCAAGTTGGGAGCAGCCAAATATATAAATCAATAACAAAAAAACTCATTGATAATAATACAGTAATAGTAAGGGACTTTAACAGCCCCCTCACAGCAATGGACAGATCATCTAAGCAGAAGATCAACAAGGAAACAAGGGCTTTGAATGACGCATGAGACCAGATGGACTTCACAGATATTCAGAACATTTCATCCTAAAGCAGAATACACATTCTTCTCAAATGTACATTGAATGTTCTCCCAAATAGATCACATACTGGGTCACAAATCAGGTCTCAACCAGTACAAAGACTAAGATCATAGAGTGCATATTTTCAGATCATAATGCTGTGATGAAAACATTATAGTCCAAAACCTTTGGGATGCAGCAAAGGTGGTCCTAAGAGGGAAGTATATAGCAAGACAGGTCTTCCTCAAGAAGCAAGGAAAGTCTCAATTACACAATCTAACTTGAGAGTAAAGGAGCTGGAAAAAGAACAGCAAATAAAGCCTAAAACCAGCAGAAGACAGGAAATAATGAAGAAGAGATGAGAAATAAATGACATAGAAATCAAAAAAATAGAACATATTAATGAAACTAGGAGTTGGTTCTCTGAAAGAATTAAAAGAATTAATAAACTCCTAGCCAGATTTATCAAAAGAGACAGGAACCAAGATATAAAATCACAAATGAAAGAGATCACAACAACACTGTAGAAATACAGACAATCATAAGAGAATATTATGAGCAATTATATGCCAACAAAATGGGGGCTCTGGAAGAAATGTATAGATTCCTAGAAACATAGACTATAAACTAAAACATAAACTAAAACTAAAACAGGAAAAAATAGAAAATTTGAACAGACTCTTAACCAGGAAAGAAATTCAATCAGTAATCAAAGATCTCCCAACAAATAAGAGTCCAGGGCCAGATGGCTTCCCTGGAGAATTCCACCAAATATTTCAAGAAGAATTAATACCTATTCTTCTAAAGCTGTTCCAAAAAAATGGAAATAGAAGTAAAACTTCCAAACTCATTCTATGAGGCCAACATTACCTTGATTCCAAAACCAGACAAAGACCCCACTAAAAAGGTGAATTACAGACTGATATCCCTGATGAACATGGATGCCAAAATTCTCACCAAGATACTAGCCAATGGGATCCAACAGTCCATTAAAAGGATCATTCACCATGATCAAGTGGGATTTATTCAGGCATGATTCAATATCCACAAAACAATCAACACAATATACAACATTAATAAAATAAAGGATAAGAATCATATAATCTTCTCAATAGATGCAGAAAAAAGCATTTGACAAAATACAACATCCTTTCTTGATAAAAAGGCTCAACCATGGAGGGATAGAGGAAACATATCTCAATATCATAAAAAGCCATATTTAAAAAAAACCTCACAGCAATTATCATCCTCAAGGGGGAAAAAGTGAGAGCTTTTTTCCCTTAAAGTCAGGAACATGACAGGGATGTCCACTCACCATTGTTGTTCAACATAGTACTGGAAGTCCTAGCCTCACCTTTCAGACAATAAAAAGTAATAAAAGGCATCCAAATTGGCAAGGAAGAACTCAAACTTTCACACTTCACAGACAACATGATACTCTATATAGAAAACCTGAGGGGTGCCTGGGTGGCTCAGTGAGTTAAAGCCTCTGCCTTCAGCTCAGGTCATGATCTCAGGGTCCTGTGATCGAGGCCCCACATCGGGTTCTCTGCTCAGCGGGGAGCCTGCTTCCCCTTCTCTCTCTCTGCCTGCCTCTCTGCCTGCTTGTGATCTCTCTCTCTCTCTCTCTCTGTCAGATAAATAAATAAAATTAAAAAAAAAAAAAAAAGAAAAAGAAAACCTGAAAGACTCCACCAAAAAATTGCTAGAACTGAATCATGAATTCAGCAAAGTTTCAGGATATAAAATCAATGTAGAGAAATCTGTTGCACTGCTATGCACCAATAATGAAGCACCAGAAACAGAAATCAATGAATTGGTCCCACTTAAAATTGCACCAAAAATCCTAAGATACCTAGCAATAAACCTAACCAAAGAGGTAAAACATCTGTACTCTGAAAATTACAGAACACTTATGAAAGAAATTGAGGAAAAAACAAAGTAATAGCAAAACATTCTTCATGGACTGGAAGAACAAATATTGTTAAAATGTCTATACTAGCCAAAGCAATCTACACATTCAATGCAATCCCAATCAAAATAACAATGGCATTTTTCACAGAGCCAGAATAAAGAATCATATAATTTGTATGGAACCATAAAAGATCCCAAATAGCCAAATTGATGTTGAAAAAAGAAAACCAAAATGGGAGGCACCACAATCCCAGACTTCAAGTTTTATTACAAAGTTATAATCATCAAGACAGTATGCTACTGGCACAAAAACAGACAAATAGATCAGTAGAACAGAATAGAGAACCCAGAAATGGACCTACAACTATATGGTCAATTAATCTTCAACAAAGCAGGAAAGAATATCCAATGGAAAAAAAACAATCTCCTCAACAAACTATGTTGGGAAAATTGGACAATGACATGCAAAAGAGTGAAACTGGACCACTCTCCATACACAAAAACAAATTCAAAATGGATGAGACACTTAAATATAAGACAGAAAATCCAAAAAAGAACACAGGAAGCAACCTCTTTGACCTTGGCCACAGCAACTTTTTGCTAGACACATCTTCTGAGCCAAGGGAAACAAAACCAAAAATGAACTATTGGGACTTGATCAAGATAAAAAGCTTCAGTACAGGGAAGGAAACAATCAACAAAACTAAAAGGCAATCTTTGGGGGTACCCAGCGGCTCAGTTGGTGGCTCAGTTGGTTAAGAGTCTGCCTTTGGGGCACCTGGGTGGTGCAGTTGGTTGAGCAACTGCCTTCGGCTCAGGTCATGATCCTGGAGTCCCGGGATCGAGTCCCACATCGGGCTCCCATCTCCATGGGGAGTCCTCTTCTCACTCTGACCTTCTCCCTTCTCATGCTCTCTCTCACTCTCTCTCTTTCCTAATAAATAAAGAAATAAAAAAAATATTTAAAAAAAAAAAAAAAGAGTCTGCCTTTGGCTCAGGTCATGATCCCAGAGTCGTGGGATCAAGTCCTACATTAAACTTCTTGCTCAGGAGGGAGTCTATTCCTTCCTCTGCCAGCTACTCCCCCTGCTTGGGCTCTCTCTGTCTCTCTATCAAATAAATAAATAAAATCTTTTAAAAATTAATTAATTTTTAAAAGGCAACCTTTGGAATGGGAGAAGATATTTGCAAATGACTTATCAAATAATAGGCTACTATCCAGAATCTATAAAGAACTCATCAAAATCAATACCCAAAAAACAAATAATCCAGTTATGAGATGGGCAGAAGACATGAACAGATATTTTTCCAAATAAGACATTAAAAATGGCTAATAGACATGAAAAATGCTCAACATCACTCATCATCAGGGAAATACAAATTAAAATCATGAAATACCTCATACCTGTCAGAACGGTTAAAATTAACAACTCAGAAAACAAAAGGTGTTGGCAAGGATGTGGACAGATGAACATGAGGAAGGGAAGAAAAAATAAGATAAAAACAGAGAGGGAGGCAAACCTTAAGAAACTCTATAGTTAAGAGAACAAACTGAGGGTTGCTGAAAGGGAGGTGAGTTAGGGAATTGCCTAATGAGTGATAGGTAATAAGGAAGGCATTTGTTAGGATGAGCACTGGGAGTTATATTAAGTGATGAATCACTAAATTCTACCGCTGAAGCCAATATTACACTATATGTTAATGAACTTGCATTTAAATAAAACTACAATAAATAAATGAATGAATCTAATCTGATCAGAAAACTAATTTCCAAATAATATAAAACTGGGGAGCCTGGGTGGCTCAGTAGGTTAAACATCCAATTCTTGATTTTGGATCAGGTAATGATCTCAGAGTCACGAGACTGAGCCCCATCTCAAGCTCCACACTCAGTGGGGAGTCTACTTAATAGTCTTTCTCTCCCTCTCCCTCTCCCTCTTCCCCCACTTGCTCTCTCTCTCTCTCTCTCTCAAATAAATCTTTAAAAAATCTAATTTTGAGAACTCATTCCCCATTTTTTGTAATGTAATTAATATATAAAATTATATTAGTTTCAGGTGTACAATCTAATGATTCAATATTTCTGTATCTTGCAAAATGATCACAGTAAGTCTGGTAAACATTCATCACCACACACAGTTCCTTTTTTTCTTGTGATGAGTATTTTTAAGATATACTCTTTCAGCATCTTTTAAATCCACAATACAGTTTTAGCAACTATAGTCACTATGCTGTACATTTCTATCCCTGGGATTTATTTTAAAACTGGAAATTTGTTCCTTTTGACCACCTTCACCCATTTTGCCCATACTCTACCCCCAAACCCCTGCCTCTGGCAACTGTCAATTTGTTCTCTTTATCTAATGACTTTATTTGTTAGATTCCACATATGCATGAGATCATAACTATTTATCTTTCTCTGACTTATTTCACTTTACATAATGTCCTCAAGGTCATTCATGTTGTTACAAATGGCAAGATTTCCTTCTTTTCATGGTTAAATAATATTCCACTGCATATATATGTCACATGTTCTTTATCCCTTTATCCTTTGATGAACTCTTAGGTTGCTTCCATGTCTTAGCTATTATGAATAATGCTGCAGCGGACATGGGGGAACATATATCTTTTTGAGTTAGTATTTTCATTTCCTTCAGATATATACCCAGAAGTAGAATTGCTAGATCACATGGCAGTTCTAATTTTAATTTTTTGAGGAACCTCTGTACTACTTCCTATAGTGGCTGCACTAATTTACATTCCCACCAACAATGCACAAAGGTTCCCTTTTCTCCACATTCTTACCAATACTTGTTATCTCATATGTTTTATGATAACCATTTTAACAGGTGTGCGGTTATATCTCATTGTGGTTTTGATTTGTATTTCCCTCATGATTCATGATGTTAGGCAGCTTTTCATGTGCCTGATGGCCATCTATGTGTCTTTTAGAAAAACATCGATTCAAATCCTCTGTCCATTTTTAATCAGATTTTTTTTTTTTTTTTGCTATTGAGTTCTGAGTACTTTACATATTTAGGATATTAACTCCTTATTAGATATATAACTTGAAAATATTCTCTCCCATTCTGTAGGTTACCTTTCCATTTTGTTGATATTTTCTTTTGCTGTTAAAAGTCTTTTTGGTTTGAGTGTCTGGGTGGCTCAGTCAGTCTAGCATTCTGGAAAAGCTCTACAATTGTTATTTGCAGTAAGCCAAGAATCCTCAAACTTGGCTCCCTGAATTCAATAGGAATGATAGGATAACTGGCCAAGTGGCAGCACTTAATGGCCAGATATAAAATAGGTGTCATATCATAATAAGCAATAGAACCAAAGCAATAATAAAATAGTTTGCCCTGATAACATCTTTTGCATTAGATAATTAATCATGGTGTTTCTAGAACCAAAAAAAAAGTGGGTAGCTTATTAAAAGTCTTCTGTTTTGTATAAACAGAAAATCTCTATTTCAGTGAAAAAAAATCTGAACAATAAGAGCAATAGAGATTCACATTGCTCAAGAATTTTCAGACTTGAGGGAGTTAACAAATAGAGCTCTTTGAATAAAAATAAGACTGGGTCTCCTTGAAGAAGGAAACTTAGTACAGGGCAAAAACAATGTGTACAGCAAATATTTCTCATAGATTTTCCTAAAGCTAGCATCATTTACCAGAGTGATTATAAATCATGGAAGGAGAATTAATCAGACTTTTGGGCAATTTCTGGATGCTATTTCTGAATTTACATTAATTCCTGAAGACCCAAAATACTACTATGGTCCACCAGCTAAGGAAGGTCTAATGGAGAGATTAGATGAAGGGAGTTCTGCTTGGTTCTTTCTCACAGTGGGCCAGCAGGTCCCAACCCATTCGGGTTATTTCTTGAGTTCTTAAATTCATGGCTGGACTATACATACACAACAAATGGAAAAATCTTTGCATTGGTTCTCTGGTATGTGGGCTATTATGAGTATTATATGAGATATTATAGTATCAGTAGGCCGGTATAAGCCAATGGAACTATCTCTTCATACCAAAAAGGAAAGCTAGAAACAATACCAAATTCCTGGAGCAATTTCAAAGATCAGTGGCACCACTGCAGACTTCAAAGATGTAAGACTGGTGATTCCTCCCATATCCTTATTAAAATCACCTCTTAGCCGGTGCAAAAGAGTTCTCTTTTGTCTATATTCTTGCATATACTTGTCTTTCACCTTTTTGATAATAGCCATTCTAATAAGTGTGAAGTGATATATCACTGTGGTTTTCATTTATATTTCACTGATGATTAGTGATATTGGCCACTTTTTATATATCTGCTAACCATTATTAAGTCTACTTTTGAGAAATATCTCTTCAAGACATTAGCCCATTTTTTTAATCAAGTTATTTAATTTTCCATCTGTTGAGTTGTATGTGTTCCTTATATACTTAGATGGATATTAACCCCTTACCAGACTTACAATTTGTAAGTATTTTTTCCCATTCCATGAGTTGTCTCTACAAACTGTTGATTGCTTTCGTCACTGTGTAGAAGCTTTTTATTTTGATACAAACCCATTTGTCTATTTTTTGCTTTGTTTTTATTGCTTATGCTTTTGGTGTTGTATTTTTTAAAATCATGCCTATACCAATGTCAAGAAGCTTCTCCTTATCTTTTCTTTTAGTCCTTGCCCTGGTTGTATAGTTTAGGCTTTGTCTCTAATCCATTTTGAGGGGGGTTTTTTGTATCAGGTATGAAATAAGGATCTAATTCCATTCTTCTTCATGTGCTATCCAATTTTCCCAACACCATTTATTGAAGAGGCAATCCTTTCCCTATTGTGTATTCTCTGTGGCTTTGTCAAAGATTACTTGGCCATATATTTTTAGTTGTACTTCTGGTCTCTCTACTCAGTTGGTCCATTTGTCTGTTTTTATGCCAATACCATGCTGTTTTGATTACTATAGCTCTGTATTAGTTTGAAATCAGACAATGTGATGCCTCCAGTTTTGTTCTTCTTTGGTTATTCAGGATAACCATATTCTTTTATGGTTTCACACAAATTTTAGGATTCTTTCCATTTCTGTGAAAAATGCCATTAGAACTTTGATAGGATTGCACTGAATCTACAGATAACTTTGGGGAGTATGGACATTTTAACAATATTAATTTTTCCAATCCATGGACATGTCTTTACATTGATTAGTACCTTTTCAATTTCTTTCATCACTGACTTAAAGTTTTCAGTGCACAGATCTTTCACCTACTTCGTTAAATGTATTCCTAAGTGTTTTGTATTGTTTGATGGCATTATAAATGGACTGTTTACTTCATTTCTTTTTTAAATAGTTCTTTGTGGGCAGCTGGGTGACTCAGCTAAGTGTCCAACTCTTGATCTTGGCTCAGGTCATGATCTCAAGGTTGTGAGATCAAGCCCCACATCAGGCTTCATACTCAATGCAGAATCTACTTGAGATTCTCTCTCTCTCTCTCTCTCTCTCCCTCTCCCTCTTCCAATCCCCTCACTCACATGCTTGCTCTCTCTCTCTAAAACAAATAAATTTTTAAATAAATAAATAGTTTTGTTAGTATATAGAAATTCAAGTGATTTTTGTATGTCAATTTTGTGTCTTGCAACTTTACTGAATTTGCTTATTACTTCTAACAGTTTTTTTGGTGGCATTTTTAGGCTTTCTCATATAACATCACGTCATCTGCAAATAGAGCTTTATTTCTTCCTTTCTGATTTGGAGGCACTTCATTTCTTTTTCTTGTTTTATTGCTTTGGCTTATCTATGTCAAATAAAAGTGGCAAGAGAGCATCCTTGTCTTATTCCTGATCTTAGAAGAAAAGCTTTCAGCTTTTCACTACTGAGTACAGTATTATTTGTGCACTATCATATGGCCTTTATCACATTAAGTTATATTCCCTCTATGCCAGATTTGTTTATTATCTTTATCATGAAAGGATATATTTGGTCAAATGCTTTTTCAGCATCTATTGAGATGATATGATTTTTATCCTTCATTCTGATAATATTTCACATTTATTGATCTCCATATATGGAACCATCCTTGAATCCCAGAAATAAATGCTACTTGATTATGGCACATAATTTTTTAATGTGCTGTTGAATTTTGTATGCTAATATTTTGTTGAGAAATTTTGCATATATTCATAAGGAATATTGCCTATAGTTTTCTTTTCTTGTAATGTCATGGTCTAGCTTTGGTATCAGAGCAATGCTGTTCTAGTAGAATGAGTCCGAGAATATTCACTCCTCTTCAAATTTTTAGAAGAGTTAGAAAAGGACTGCTATTAAGTTTTCTTTAAATATCTGGTAGAATTAATCAGTGAAGCCATCTTATCCTGGGCTTTTTTTGTTGGAAGGTGTTTGGTTACTGATTTAATCTTTCTCATTATTCATCTACTCAAATTTTGTTATTTCTTTATGATTTAGTCTTTCTAGGTCATATATTTCTAGAAATTTGTCTATTTCTTCTGGTTATCCAATTTGTTGCAATATCATTTTTCATAAGCACTGTCATACTTTGTATTTCTGTGGTTATTATTCACATGTCCTCTTTCATTTGTAATTTTACTTATTTGTGTCTTCTCTCTTTTTCTTATTCCTCTGGCAAAAGTTTATCCACTTTGTTTATCTTCTCAAAAAAACAGCTTTTTTTTAAGATTTAAATCCAAGTTAGTTAACATATAGTGTAGTATTAGTTTCAGGGGTAAAATTTAGGGTTATATCACTTGCATATAACACCAGTGCTCATTACAACAAGTGCCCCTCTTTAATATCCATCACCCATTTACCCCATCCTCTCACCCACCACCCCTCTAGCAATGGTCAGTTTGTTCTTTTTTTTTTTTAAGATTTTTATTTATTCATTTATTAGGAAAGAGAGAGAGAGAGAGAACATGAGAAGGGAGGAGAAGGTCAAAATGAGAAGCAGACTCCCCATGGAGCTGGGAGCCCGATGTGGGACTCGACTCTGGAATCATGACCCGAGCAGAAGGCAGTCGCTTAACCAACTGAGCCACCCAGGCACCCCTCAGTTTGTTCTCTTAACTGTAGGCTCTATGGTTTGCCTCCCTCTTTGTTTATATCTTATTTTATTTTTCCTTCCCTTCCCCTATAATCATGCTTTATTTCTTAAATTCCACATATGAGTGAAATCATAAGGTATTTGTCTTTCTCTAAGTTATTTTTCTTAGCATAATACCCTCTAGTTCCATCCACGTCACTGCAAATGGCAAGATTTCATTCTTTTTGATCACTGAGTAATATTCCATTATATACTATATATATTACATCCTTCTTAGTATACGTGCTGCCAAAGTGAGCACTGAATGAACACCATGAATACAACTAGATAACTATCAAGTCATCCTAGATAGCCCAGAAATTGACCTGAACACTGGAAGAACAAACTCGACAACTAAAGATAGAGAAGAGGCCACATCAAAGAAGGTAGGAAGTACAGAGATATAGTTTGGGAGATAAACAGATCATTGCTGTTGCAGTAGGGAGGGAGCCACAGTCACAGAGAAGGGGAAGAAACAGATTAGCACACAAGGGAGCACATGGGGAAAATAAATCCCCACAGCATTTGGCTTGGAAAGCTAGAGGGCCTGAATTTCATGAATTCTTGCAACCATCAAGGCTTAAAGCTTTGTCAGTGGGTGTGGCTATGGTAGAACCTGGGGAGCATTGCTCTGTTCCTGGAGAGAAGGCAGGAAAATAAGCCACTGGCCTACAATATGGAAATAGCAATCTGAGGAGTGCCTGGGGCACACAGTAAGAAGTTTATTTACTCATCCAAGAGCATATCCCAAAGAGGCAGCATTCACTGGAAGACACCTCTGGGAATAAAGGAACTGGCAGGTGCCATTTCCCTCCCCTGCCCCTCAGCATAAGCATGGGGGTACCCGCAGGAACCAACACAGTGCTGAAACTTGCTACCTAACTTGCTTACACCAAGCCCTGCCCTACAAAATCCCCCACCACACCCTACTCCCCCACCCCCCCATACCTGCACACTTCAGTGGAACCATGTCTCTCCCAGTCATACTTGTCTCAGTCTCAGACCAGTGGGCCCTCTCCCCCAGAAGACCAGACCAAACCCCCATTCACATTGCATCTCTCAACTTAGAAATTTTGCAAAGCCTCAACTCCAGGGGTGTTGTTGACAGATCTCATTTCACAAGCAGACCAGAGCATATCTAATTAAAACACGGCACATTCAGGCCAGAGACTGCACACTGCCCACAAGTAAAGAGAGCCTCTGTAGACAACTGGCCCAAAAGATAAAGCAGCCAGGACAAAATAGTAAACACAACATACATTGGAAACATTCCCAGAAGCACCAGGCACTGGGGAACTGGGGATGCCACACAACAGGGCAACACAGGATCTTTTCATAATGCTATCATTCACAAGAACAGGAGACATAGCTGACCTTCCTGACCACATACAGGCACTAAGACTTGGACAAAATGAGAAGGCAGAGAAATTTATCCCAAATGAAAGAACAGGACAAAGCCATGCCAGAGATCTAAGTGAAACAAATACAAGTAACATGCCTGAGAGATAATTTAATGATCATAAGGATACTCGCTGGACTTGCAAAAAGAGTAGAAGACATGCATTAGACCCTTAACACAGAGATAAGGAATAACATAGAAGAGATAAAGGGCTTAAAAAGGAAGTAAGAAACATACCTGATGGAATGAACAGCTGGCTGGAAAAAGCAAAGAAATGAATTGGTGATCAGATAGAGTGATGGAAAGTAATCAAGCTGAACAAAAGAGAGAAAAAAGAATTGTGCAAAACAATAATTGACTTAGAGAACTTCTTGACTCCATCAAACATAATAACATTCATATTATAGGAGTCCCAGAAGAAGAAGATAGAGAAGATGGAGCAGAAAATTTATTTGAAAAAACAACAGCTGAAAAATTCCCTAATATAAAGAATGAAAGAGCCATCCAGATCCACAGGGCAACCAAAATCAACAAAATCAGATCCATTACAAGACATGTTATAATTAAAATGGCAAAATTTAGTGATTAAAAAAAAATCTTAAAAGTCACAAGACTAAAGAAGACACTAATTTACAAGGGAAAATCCGTAAGACTAGCTGGTGATTTTTCAAAAAAAACTTTCCAAGCTAGGGAGGGCATCATATGTTCAAAGTGCTGAATTAGAAAAATCTGTAATCCAAAATACTCTTTCTAGCAAGGATATCATTCAGAATAGAAGGAGACATAAAGAATTTCCCAGAAAAACAAAACTAAAGGAGTTTATGACTACTAAACCAGCCCTGCAAGAAATACTAAAGGGGACTCCGAATGGAAAGGACAGAACAAAAGGGACCATATAAAAGTGGGAAACATAAAAGCAGTGAAAATGAATATTTCTATAAAAAAGAACTCACAAAAAAATATTAAATATACTAAGATATACCTAAAACACAGGAGGGAGAGGAGCAAAGAATGAGTTCAAACTTAAGTGACATCAACTTAATATAGACTGCTACATGCAGAAGAAGTTATATACAAAATTAATGGTAATCTTATATCAAAAACCACTAATAAACATGCAAAGAATAAAGAGGAAAAAAATCCAAATATAGCACTAAAGAGAATCAACAAAACAAGAAGGAATCAGAGACAATCTTCTGAACCACAAAAAAGTAACAAAATAACAATAAATACATACCAATAATTATATTTCATGTAAATGGACTAAACGCCCCAATCAGAAGACATAGGGTGACAAAACTGATAAAAAAACAAGACCCGTCAATTATCTTATGGTCTCACTTACGTGTGGAGCATAAGGAAAAACATGGAGGGCATTGTGAGAAGGAAGGGAAGGGTGAATGGGTGGAAATCGGAGGGGGTGATGAACCATGAAAGACTGTGGACTCTGAGCAACAAACTGAGGGGTTTGGAGGGGAGGGGTGGGGGTTGGGCGAGCCTGGTGGTGGGTATTGAGAAGGGCACATATTGCATGGAGCACAGGGTGTAGTGGATGAACAATCAATCTTGTAACACTGAAAATATAAACATATTTGGGGGAAAAAAAAAGACCCATCTATATGATGCCTATAACAAATTCATTTTATTTTATTTTTTTTAAGATTTATTTGTCAGAGAGAGAACAGAAGCAGGGGGAGTGGCAGGCAGAGAGAGAAGCAGGGTCCCCACTGAGCAAGGAGCCCAATGTGGGGCTCAATCCCAGAACCCTGGGATCATGACCTGAGCAGAAGGCAGCCACTTAACTGAGACACCCAGGCACCCCACAGACTCATTTTAGACCTAAAAATACCACAGATTGAAAGTGAGAGGATGAAGAAATGTCTATCATGCAAATGGTTATCAAAAGAAAGCCAAAGTAGGGCCATCTGGGTGGCTCAGTCAGTTAAGTATCTGCTTATGGCTCAGGTCATGATTCTTGGGTCCTGGGATTAAGCCCTGCATAGGGCTCCCTGCTTATCAAGGAAACTGCCTGTCCCTCTCCCTCTGCACCTCCTCACCCCTGCTCATGTTCTCTCTCTTGTTCTCTCTCAAATATTTTTTTAAAAAAAGAGAAAAGGAAAAAAAAGCCAGAGCAGCAATACTTATTTCAGATAAAATAGACTATTTTGGGGGCTGGGTAGAACATACTTTATTGGTGTACATAATAATGTAGGGCTCTCCAAGCCTTTCCCTTTCCTCAATGAGTGGAAACTATGGAGGTTGGGAAGATTCTCAGTGTATTGGGGATGAGTTATGGCAAATACTTCCCGGCAGCTGAGGTTCTCTCTCTTCCTTTTGCTCTCACTGGGGCTGGTGGTTTAGAGGACTCTTACTTCCTGAAGGCCATGTGGATCATAACATCTACCACCCAGTTGCTATAGCCAAATGTACTGTCATACCAAGAAATGAGCTTGACAAAGTGGTCATTGAGAGCAATGCCAGTCCCAGCATCAAAGGTAGAAGAGTGGGTGTCACTGTTAAAGTTGCAGGGGACAACCTGATCCTCAGCATTGCCCAGGATGTCCTTGAGGAGGCCATCTAATGCCTGCTTACCACCTTCTTGATGTCAGTGTATTTGGCAACTTTCTCCAGGAGGCAGGCTGGATCCAAAATTGACACAGTGGGGATAGGAATATGGAAGGCCATGCTAGTGGGCTTACCATTTAGCTCAGAGATGACCCTACCTTACAGCCTTGGTGGCACTGTAGAAGAAGAAATGGTATTCTGGGCAGCCTCTTAGGTTCATGCCACAGCTTCCCAGAGGGGCTCTCCACAGTCCTCCAGGTGGCAGTGATGGCATGGACTATCATCATGAGTCCCTCCACAATGTCAAAATTGTCATGGATAACCTTGGCCAGAGGGACCAAGCAGTTGGTGGTATGTCAGGTACTACCCATCACAAATATGGGGGCACCCACAAAAGGGGCAGAGATGATAATCCTGTTGGCCCCATACTTCAAGTGAATCCCAGGCTTCACGAGATGAAGACCCCAGTGGACTACACCAGGATCACCCCACTTTATGGTGAGATTTCTTTTATGGAAGTCGGAGATGGGCTTTCTGTGATGACGAATTTCCCATCCTGAGCCTTGACTGTGCGATGGAATTTGCTATTGGAACATGTACACCATGTAGTTGAGGTCAATGAAGACGTCACTAATTGTGACAATATCCACTTTGCCAAAGTTAAATGCAGCCATAGTGACCAGGCGCACAATATCGCCAAATCTGTTAACTCTGACCATCACCATCTTGTCTCTGGGTCATGGCTAGCACTGTACCAGAAGATGTGGCTGTCTGCTGAGCAGGGAGAAGTAGAGACCCAAGATAAAACAGACTTTAAAGTAAAGACTCTAACAAGCGATAAAGAAGGACACTATGTAATAATAAAGGGACATTCCAATGGGAAGATATACCAATTGTAAATATTTACACACCCAACATAGGAACACCCAAACATATAAAACAGTAACAAACATAAAGGAACTAATCGAAAATAATACAATAAAAGCAGTGATTTTAACATCTTAACATCCCACTAACATCAAAGGACAGATCATCAAATGAGAACTGGGTGCTTGGGTGTATCAGTCGGTTGAGCATCTCTTTGGCTCAGGTCATGATCCCAGGGTCCTGAGATTGGGCCCCACATCAGGCTGCCTGCCCAGTGGAGAATCTGCTTCTCCTTCTCCCTCTTCCCTCCACACTCCTGCTCTCTTGCACACTCTCTGTCTCAAATAAATAAATAAAATGTTTTTAAAAATAATTAAAATAAACAGGTAATCAACAAAGAAACAATGGCTTTTAATCACACACTGGATCAGAAGGACTTAACAAATACATACAGAACATTCCATTCTAAAACAGCAGAATACATATTCTTTCCAAGTGTACATGACACATTCTCCAGACCGTCATATATTAGGTCACAAAATAAGCCTCAACAAAGTCAAGAAGATCAAAGTCATACCATGCAGTTTTTCTGACCACAATACTATGAAACCAGAAGTCAACCACACAAAAAATGTGAAAGGACCACAAATACATGGAGGTTAAATAAATAACAAATGGGTCACCCAGGAAATTAAAAAAAAAAAAAAACAGAAATTTAAAAAGGCACATGGAAACAAATGAAAATGAAGACAAAACAATGCAAAATGTCTGAGATGCGGCAAAAGCAGTTCTAACAGGGAAGTTTATAGCAAGACTATAAACATGCCTATCTCAAGAAACAAGAAAGAGCTCAAATAAACAAGCTAATTTTATACCTACAGGAGCTAGAAACAGAACAACAAAACCTAAAACCAACAGAAGGAAGGAAATAAAGATTAGAGCAGAATTAATTAATGTTGAAACTTAAAAAAAAATACAACAAATCAATGAAACCAGGACCTGGTTCTTTGAAAAAGATCAAAAAAATTGATAAAACTCTAGCCAGACTAAACAAAAAGAAAACTCTCTGGTCAGCAGGGAGTCTGCTTCTCCCTCTCCCTATGTGTGCTCACACTCTCTCAAATAAACATATAAATCTTTAAAGAAAAAAAAGAGAGAGAGAGAAAAGACTCAAAACCACAAACGAGAGAAGCAAAATAACAATCAACACCACAGAAATACAAACAATTATAAGAGAATATTGTGAAAAAATTATATGCCAACAAATTGGACAACTGAGAAAGAAATGGATAAATTCCTAGAAACATATAACCTCCCAAAACTGAAATAGGAAGAAATAGAAAATTTGAATAGACTGACATTGAGCAAAGAAATTCAATCAGTAAACAAAAAAAAATCTCAACAAACAGAAGTCCAGGACCAGAGGGCTTCCTAGGTGAATTCTACCAAACATTTAAGAAGAGTTAATACCTATTCTTCTCAAACGATTCCAAAAAATAGAAATGAAGGAAAACTTCCAAAGCCATTCTATGAGGCCAGCTTATGCTCATACCAAAACCAGATAAAGAAACTACTAAAAAAAGAGAACTGCAGGGCAAAACTTCTGATGAATATAGACACAAAAATCCTCAATGAAATACTAGCAAACTAAATCCAACAAAACATTTTTAAAAATCATTCACCATAATGAAGTAGGATTTATTCCTGTGTTTCAGGGGTGGTTCAATACTCACAAATTAATCAACATGATACATCATATCAATAAGAGAAAGGACAAGAACCATATGATCATTTAAACAGATGTAGAAAAAGTATTTGACAAAGTATTTGACACTCTCCATCCATGATAAAAAAAAAACCCTCAAAAAGTAGGCTTAGAGGGAACATACCTCAACTAATAAGGCCATATGGGAAAAACCCACAGCTAACATCATCCTTAGTGGGAAAAACTGAGAGCTTTTCCACTAAGGTCGAGAATAAGACCAGGATGTCCACTCTCACCATTGTTATTCAACACCATACTGGAAGTCCTAGCCACAGCAATCAGACAAGAAGAAGAAACAAAAGGCATCAAATAGTAAGAAAGAAGTAAAATTTTCATTACCCGAAGATGACATGGTACTATATATAGAAAATATGAAAGAATCCATCAAAAAAACTGCTAGAACTGATAAATGAATTCACTAATGTCACAGGATATAAAATCAACATACAAAAATCTGTTGCATTTTCATATACCAATAATGATGCAGCAGAAAGAGAAATTAAGAAAACAATCCCAATGGACCAAAAATAAGATATTTAGGAATAAACCTAACCAAAGAGGTCAAAGACCTTACTCTGAAAATTAAAAAATACTGATAAGGAAATTTAAGACAACACAAAGAAATGGAAAGACATTCCATGCTCATGGATTAGAAGAACAAATATTGTTAAAATGTCTATACTACCCAAATCAATCTACATATTTAATGTAATCCCAATGAAAATACCACCAATATTTTTCACAGAGCTAGAACAATCCTAAAATTTATATGGAACCACAAAAGACCCTGAGTAGCAAAAGGAATCTTGACAAAGAAAAGCAAAGCTGGAGGCATCACAATTCCGAACTTTGAGTTACATTACAAAGCTGTAGTCATGAAAACAGTATGATACTGGCACAAAAAGAGACATATAGATCAACAGAACAGAAGAGAAAACCCAGAAATGAACCCACATCTTTATGGCCAATTAATCTTCAAAAAAGCAGGAAAGAATATCCTATGAGAAAGTCTCTTCAACAAATAAATAGGTCTGGAAAACAACTTGATAGTTATATGCTAATGAATGAAACTGGACCACTTTCTTACACCACACACAAAATAAATTCAAAATGGATGAAAGACCTAAACATGAAACAGGAAACCATAAAAATCCTAGAAGAGAACACAGGCAGTAACTCCTTTGACATCAATCATAGCAAATTCTTTCTAGATATGTCTCCTGAGACAAGGGAAACAAAAGCAAAAATAAACTATTGGGACATCAAGATAGAAATCTTCATTACAGTGAAGAAAACAATCAAGAAAACTAACAGGAAACCAACAGAATGGGAGAAGATATTTGCCAATGATATATCTGATAAAGGGTTAGCATCTAAACTCTATAAAGAACTTATCAAACAACACCCAAAAAACAAATAATCCAGTTTAAAAATGGGCAGAAGACATGAACAGCCATTTTTCCAAAGAAGACATACAGATGGCCAACAGACACACGAAAAGATGTTTAATACTGCTAAATATTAGGGAAGTGCAAATTAAAACCACAATGAGTTACCACTTCACACTGTTAGAATTGCTATTATCGAAAGGATGAGAAGCAAGTGTTGGAGAGAATGTGAAGAAAAAGAAATCCTTCTGCCCTCTTGATGGGAATGTAAATTGGAGCAGCCACTTTGGAAAAACAGTAGAAATTTCTCAGAAAATTAAGAATAGATCTCCCATATGATCCAGTGATACCACTTCTAGGTATTTATTCAAGGAATATGAAAATATTAATTTGAAAAGATGTGCATACCACTATGTTTACTGCAGCACTATTTACAACATATGGAAGCAACCTAAGTATCCATCAATAGAAAAACTACTCACCCACAAAGAAAAATGAAATCTTATCTTTTGCAGCATAAAGGGATTTCAAGGATATTATGCTAAGTAAAATAAGTCAGAGACAAATAGTACATTTTACTGATATGTGGAATCTAAAAAAAAAAAGAAAGAAAAGAAAAGCCTAAAACATACAAAAAAATACAAAACCAAACTCACAGATACAGAGAACAGACTGGTAGTCACCAAAGGGGCAGTTTGTTGGGGGGTGGGTAAAATGGGTGAAGTGGGTCAATTGTATAGTGATGAATAGTAACTAGACTTTTGGTGGTAATCACTTTGTCATGTACACAGATGTCAAATTATAACATTATACACCTGAAACATACATAATGTTTTATACTAATTTTACCTCAATAAAAAAAGGAAGCCGAAAAACCTCTAAAATGCTGATAAAATATTTTTAAAAAACAAACTACCGGGACGCCTGGGTGGCTCAGTTTGTTAAGCAGCTGCCTTTGGCTCAGGTCATGATCCCGGCGTCTTGGGATCGAGTCCCGCATCAGGCTCCTTGCTCCGCAGGGAGCCTGCTCCTCTCTCTGCCTCTGCCTGCCTCTCTGCCTGCTTGTGTTCTCTCTCTGTTAAATAAATAAATAAAATCTTTAAAAAAAAAAAAACTACCAATAGACAATAAAAGAGAGGAAAATATTACAAGTCTTACAGATATTTCATAATAAGAAAATATTAGGAAAAACTTCCTCCAATAAATTTGATAACACAGATTAATATACGAATTTCTTTGAAGACATGAGCTACCAAAAATTGGATTTATGGTTGAAAGCTTTTCCACAGAGAAAACTTCAGGCTGAAATGACTTCTATAGTGAATTTTATCAAATATTTAAGAAAGAAACAGTAACAATTCTACAAAACTCCTGCAACAAATTTAATATGAAGAGATATATTCTATAAGGCCAGCATTACACCCTGATGCTAAACCAGAAAAATCATTGTTTCAAACTTCAACATCCATTCTTGATTTTAAAAATTTTCAGCAAACTAAATAGAAAGGAATTTCCATAGCCTGATAAAAAGCTTCTACTAAAAATCTATGGCTAGCATCATGCTTAATGGTGAAAAACTGAACGCTTTTCTTATAAGAATAGGAACAGTCAAGGGTGTCTGCCCTAACTACTTGTATTCAGCACTACACTATTTGATGTAGCAAGTACAAGAAGGCAACAAAATGAATAAAATGATCCATACTAGAATATGAGAAGTATAATGTCTTTATGCACTGAAAACATGATCATCTATGATGAAAATACTACTTGCCCTATAAGAAACAAGTAGAAGTAAAAGATTTTGCAAGTTTTCAAACTACAATGCCAATAAACAAAATATCTACTATAGTTCTATATATTAGCAATAATTATAAATTAAATAAAAATACCATTTAAAATAGCACCAAAAATTTAAATAATTAGGAATAAATCTCAAGAAAGATATGTGAGACCTATTCACCAGAAGCTATATAATATGGCTGAAAGAAATTAAATGGGATTTATCTATACAGAAAGGTACACTGTTCTCATGGCTCACTTTTCATAAGGAATAAATACATTCATCAGGTAAGAATTACGTTACAGCTGTGACAACACTCATATCAATATTGGATGTCGCAAGTCTTCTGAATCCAAAATACCAAAGACAGAAACAAAAGGCCACACCATGATTAGTGAGAAGGTATATTACCTATGAGATCTTCCTGTAAATCACTAGCTGTCTGCATACTCTCTTCATTGCTGCCTTCATCTCTTTATTCCTGAATGTATAGATGACAGGATTCAGAAAAGGAGTGAGAACTGCATCAAAAATAGCAAGAAATTTGTCCATCTGCGAATTGGGATGTGGCCATGTATAGACAAACATGGTTGGACCAAAGAACAAAAGGACCACAGTGATGTGAGCTGACAGCGTGGAAAGGGCTTTGGATGAACTACCTGAGGAATGTTTCCAAACAGTAAACAGGATGAAGATGTAGGAGATGAGGAGTATGAAGAAAGAGCCAACACAGATAAACCCACTGTTGACAGTGACCATGAACTGCAATCTGTAGGTATCTGTACAGGCCAGTCTGAGGAGACGAGGAAGGTCACAGTAAAAGCTGTCCAATACATTAGGACCACAGAAGGGTAAATTAACAATAAATGCTAGTTGGAACAGTGAGTGACTGACACCAAGGGCCCAAGCAGCAGCCAGAAACAAAATGCACGTTCGTGAGTTCATGATGGTCAAGTAGTGCAGAGGCTTACAAATGGCAACATATCTGTCAAAGGCCATGGCAATGAGCAGCACCATCTCCACGCCACCAATGACGTGAATGAAGAACACCTGGGCAATGCAGCCTCCAAAGGAGATAACTTTGCGCTTTCTGAAAAGATCGTAAATCATCTTGGG
>CM052797.1:59625824-59638827 GCA_028533885.1 Nasua narica | reverse complement strand
ACTCAGACACAACCGAGTGATTCCCTCCATCCATGGATCCCGCCAACTGGGCTACCACTGAAATGATGAGAATTAAGAAAATGAGGAAGAAAATGTGATTATGGAGATGATAATAGGTCACAGAACTATCAATGTCTCAATATTCCTATTATGAATGAAAACTATATAGTCATCTACTTTCTCAAACATTATAAAAACAAAAAAACAAAAATCAACACACTATCATCACACATGTGAGCTATGACATAATTTAAACCAAACCTATGACAAATTTAAACCAAAACTCTGACTGCAATGTTCTGTTCTCAAATTAACAGATTAGGCATGAACATGGATACATGAGTATCCATGACATTCATTAGTTATTTAAATCACTTCTGATATTGACTATTCCTCATTTCTAACATATTCCATCTTGCTTTTATGTATATTCTCATAATCTACTTCTCTCCCCAGTTTGCTCTCACAATTTGCTGATAAAAAGTAGGAATAAGACGGTGCCTACATGGCTCAGTTGGTTAAGCATCCAACTCTTGATTGTGGCTCAAGTCATGATCTCAGGGTCATGAGATCAAGCCCCAGATCAGGTCCCATGTTGGGTGTAGAGTCTAAGATTCTCTCTCCCTCTCTCTCTGCCCCTCATCACCTCTTGCTGGCACACAGAAAGAAAGAAAGAAAGAAAGAAAGAAAGAAAGAAAGAAAGAAAGAAAGAAAGAAAGAAAGACAGACAAAAAGAAAGAAGACAAAAAAAATGTAGGAATGAGAGGAAAGTAGAATTAACAAGTGGAATGTCACCTGGAGAGAGAGGTGCTTGATATAAGAGTTGAGACTGAATTAAGACAGATTAAGACTGAATAAAGAGACTGGAGTATGTGAAATTGGACAGCTCACAAGTGTAGTAGAACACTCGTTATGTGTACTTTATTACAAAATAGAACAAGTATTTTCCCATCATGTTTTGTTATGTTTACTATCCTGGGTACCTCTAGCTTCCACGCAATTTTTCACAACTAAAAGCCCTAAACTAGCCTCAACATTCAATAAGGAGTCTATGGCACCTAGGGATATAAGGCTTTCTCCACACCTAATAAATGTGTATTTGAAAGAGTTCACCAGTTTCTGCTAAGGTGCATGCCTAAAGTGACCACCGAGGGTGTAACATATCTTTGTAAACAGCTTTTCTCTGTCCACACACATGAAGGTACTAAAGATCAGCACTTGGAATTGCTGGGATACCACGTTTTAATTCACCAGTGCCTCAGCCTCCCTTTGGTAGGATGAACTTCTACATCCAGGGACATCCCCCCAGGCTTTAAAGTGCTCAGTACTGGGGCGCTCGGGTGGCTCAGTGGGTTAGGGACTCTGCCTTCAGCTTGGGTCATGATTTCAGGGTCCTGGGATAGAGCCCTGCATCAGGCTCTTTTCTCAGTGAGAGCCTGTTTCCCCCTCTCTCTCTGCCTACTTGTGAGCTCTCTCTCTGACAAATAGATGGATAAAATCTTAAAAAAAAATAAAGTACTCAGTAGCACCTGCTGGGTAACTGTGATAATGTTGTGGTATGTGGTATTATCTTGCTTACTTTGACTGAAATCCATTCAGATACTTTATCTTCAAGGCAATTCGTATTTTATACTTTTGATTTATGATGATAAGAACATCAAATATTAATAAGTTGTATTTTAGGACAGATGAGCTTTCTTTCTGATCTTGAACCATAAAATACAAAATGTGACATTGGACATGCAGTCTTTTAATATGTATAGTATTTATATGTGAAGTGAAAGGTGAGCAGAGAACAGTGTTATATGTTTCTCTGTGTCCAGATATCTACCTCAATCATACCCTATAATACAGAGCAGTTTCTGAGAACAGTACTCTCTAATGAGGTTAATTATTTTAGGAATTGATGAAGTACAGTAGAAAGGTATAATGACATCCTTCATATTTGCAGCTACAATTCCAGACTTTCCCACACAAAGGAGCAACTGACTGATGCCCTTAAGTCATCTCAGACCACAAAACTCATAGAAACTATCACTGTGTCCTGCCCCTAACTCTGGGTTACCACCTCTGGCATTAATCTCTCTATTCTCACCTACACACAGTGATTACACTGCTACCTCTGGAGCTAATAGTCCACAGTCTCAAAGAGCACACTTTCTATTACCAGAAACCTGGGACCTGGAGTAGGGGGCAAAGATAGCACCTTTAGGGGGGAAAGATAGCACCTCGAAGGACTGAAAGGATGAATCATGCATGGGGAGGTGATGGAGGCACTGGGGAGTGAGCCAGGAAATTCAGTCAAGGCCTTGATGAGGAAACCACATGTCCCCAGTGTAATAAAATGAAATTCTCGTGGTCTTATATAAAGTGTATTTTGTCCAACTGGTCGTCATTCAGATGAAAAACATGAAATTCAGCAAAGTAAAATGAGTTTCCAAAATTCATACAAATGGCAGTCCGGTGACCAAAACTATGTGTTTTGATTCCTACTCCAAAAAGAAAAATCCTAGAGAAAGCAATTAAGTAAGAGAAAGCAAACTCAAAATACTGATTTTTTTTTTTCCTGGTTAAAACCAAACCAATCAGAGACACTCATACAAAATGTCCATTATAATATAGCAAACTGACATTAATTAAATATTATATAAAATGTGTGCCCAATTAAAGATTATTTGACTAATACAATAGTAAATTATATCTGGGAAAGTGCTTATTCATCGCAATTATGATTTGTGTATTGACTCTTTGTATTTTGGTGGTTATGTAACCAGTCACTACAACAGTAAAAAACTTAACATAATGTTTCTAAAAAGTCCATTGTTTGGTCTTTTTAAATTTTTCTTTTTTCTTTTTTTTAAGTGGTCTCTATACCCAACATGACCCACAGATCAAGAGCTGCATGCTCTACCAACTGATCCAGCCAGGCACCCTAGTCTCCCTAAATTTTATTATCTAAGGTTAATTCAACCTATTCTAAGGTTAATTCAAATCCCAAATCCTTCTTGTAGCTCTTATTGACAATTTTCCTTCATACTGATTTATTCTTTTGCTAACTCCTATAAGTGAAAGAATCAAGAAAATATTGAAAAAACATAAACTGTACACACAGCAAATACAGTCTAATGTGATATACAATACATGCCAAGTAAATACTAAGATAAATATGTGGTCATTTGGGGCAGGGAAAAGGAAATGTGTTAAAAACATTTAAAGGTAGAAGATAACTTGTATCAGCAAGAGCAGATGGTAGCAGAGAGCTACCCCAAGAACACAGATATTGATCTGGCCCTTTAAGAATTAGAACTGAATAAAAAGAGATATACTGTATGTGGGAAATACCTTGAATTATGTAATATGAACGTAACTTTTAATATTAACTTTTAATATTACCAATCGTTATGCATGTGTGTATAGCCCATATTATGTACCCAGGTACATAGAGAAAGTCAGTAGATAGTTCTTGATTGAGAAGTTAGATTAATAACCCCAGGCACTGCTTTCTGGTCAGTGATCTTTACTATTTTTTATTTTCTCCTTTCCTGGTCATCTTTTCCAATCATTTTAACAGACATAAGGGGAAATTTCTCATTTAAAAACTTATCATACCATAACTAATAGTCTCCCAGTGAGAAGGCACCTAAGGCCTTACAGCATACTTCTTGGTGAGGATTAAATCGCATTTAATCTTCAAGCCTATAGCCAGCACTCAATTTATTTTCCTGGAAGTCTATGGAATAATCGGAGATGCAGAAAAAAATAAAGCAGAGAGAAAGGAGAAAGAATGAAGGTTTTAAATGTGGGGAATACAGGGAAAGGGGGAAATTAGGAAAGATACATATGATAAAGAACAAAAAGAAAGAAACCACCAGGAAAAAAGAAAAAGAGCTGAACAAGGATCAGAGAATATGAAATATGGTAGCCAAGGTTTCTGAGAACCCAGGTAAATTAAAGAGAACATGGATCTCTCACCTTAAATTCACTGATCCAGGGCTGCTCCTGACTTTGACACTGGGTTGCTTTTAAGGAAGGCAGATTGCTTCTATTACCTGCCCTGTCAGGCTCACAGAGTTTCTGTGAAAATCACAGATGATAATAAATGGAAAGACTGTCTTTTATACTGTACAATGATATAGATAAGTAATTCACTATAAAAATTTTTACTGTTTTTATGACTTGAGGAGTTTAATCATATACTAAATAAGAGAAGGAGGCATACAGAAGAGACAACAGGCAAGTGAAATTGTCCCCACTGTGTGTTTTCTGTGTGTTCTACTATCACAGGAGGGTTCTCTGTCCAGTCAACTTCTGCTACTGAGGGTCACAGTACAGTTATTTCCAAAGGTGGTGTTCTTCTACATGGCGGACTTATCACACGGCTATAGACTCCCATTCAAAAGTCCAGAGATCATTTCCAAATTTTCATCTCTATATTCTTCAATCCTAAAAATATAAAAATTCACAGATTGCCTTTCACATATTATAGTAGAATGATTAGCAGCTTGGGCTTTGATGGCATCACCATTCACTTGCAACATGAGCATGTCGAAGTTACTTGACCTCTCTGAACTTCGGTATTATCATTACTAATGTGGAGATAATAATACGTCCTTACAGGGTGTTGTGAGAAATATATGATATAGGTAAACTTATCTGACTCAGTACCTCCTACACAGTGTGGCACAATAAATCCTATCTATTACATGTTTAAGAATATCTACATGAGTGACTTTCAAGTACAGAAAATTATTCCTCAAATTCTGAAACTTCCATTGTTTTACTAGAACTAGTTTTAGGCAAAGCTTCCATATCCACACTCACATTCAATCACTTAAGCATATTTCTCAAATAGCAATTTTTCTCCTTAATGGAAATCAAAGACTAATCAAAGACTACCTAAGGGACGGAGGAAGGAGCTCTGTGTTCTGACCAGGCTGTGTCCCTTCCACCACTCCTGTTTCCTCAATCCAAAGTCATAAATTTCAATTGAAAAAAAATTTTTTTTCTGACCACCACAGGTAACACTGGATACTTCCCTTGTTGTTAGTGGTAAGAGGAAAGAAGGAATGGAGAAAGGCCCACAGCAGGTGCTTCAAGGAATTTCTGAACGCTGTGCCCATCCAGGCTCAATTTGTGTTGATCTGCCAGGAAAACAGACTTTTCTTTCAAACCTTTTCATAAAGCATATAAAATTCTTTAGTTTTTACCTCCACTTTAGTTGTGTAAGTGGAGAAAGCAGAGGTAGTTTAGGCATATTTTAGCTAGATGGTTATTCAAAACCAAAGTCTCAGTTATGTTCTATTCCCATTTTTCTCACTTATTCATTTGGTTAAAATGAATTTGCTTACTATTTTCCAGAGCTCAACCCATACCAATGTTGTACAAAGTCAATCCTTAGCCAACATATATATAAAAATACTTCAGGCATTTCATGATACATGTCATAGAAGTGTAATTGGCCCCCTAATATATGAGGAGAGTGAAAAAAGGTAACTATAGTGATGAGAAAAGGCAGCATAGCAGATGTGGCATTTGTGTATAGCTTCAAGAGTTGTTAAGTATTGCAATACACAAACAGAGTCTAAAAAAGTTATTTCAAGCAGATGTAAAATATGAAAAGCAGATACATTTGTTGCTCAATGAGTTAATGGTGAAGCATGAGGATTATCTACAGAATAGATACTGGTTTTGCAGAATAAAAAAAAAAGAAAGATGATAAAGATTAGTTTGTGCCTGACATTGGGAACTAACATAGATATTTAAGAATTACGAGATATATGTAAGAAGTCAATGAAGAGGGTGCAAGAAATTGGTGATAGGGCCAGTAATTAGGGAAGATGCTCCATCTGTAAGTATGATGGGTCATTTGGAGGAAAGAAACAATGAGGTAAAGAGTCCTCTAAAGAGAATGCTGAAATAAAATAAGACTGTCAAGTCATAAAATAAAAATATTAAGAAATACACAAAAAAACTGGTGGCTGATTAAAGTTGGAGTGAACGTGAGGAGTGATGTCAAATATGACACCAATATTCGGGCATGAATAGATAGGACAATGGTGGATTCATTTTTAAAAACAAGGAAATTGGACACAGAATTCTGTGGGGATGGAGAAAATAGATGATCACATTTCTATTAAACAACTGGGAGTTTTGGATACTAGTGAGATGTACAAGTGGAAATATGAGTCAGGATGTGTGGAAAGAAATATAGGTTCAAGATATAATTGTATAGTAATCCATATGAATAATAACCGAATGTACAAGAATGAATGAATTCCCTAAAGGAAAGAGTATAAAGGAAAAAAAAACCTGACCATATAGAAAGTCATAGTAATAATGTGAAAGGAGACAAAGAAGCCAACAAATTAGGCAAAACAGTCTCAGAGGTAGGACAATCAGTGGTGAGCCAAAGAAGCCAGAACTGAAATGCAAGTCAAAACGAAGGATGAAAACAATAAAAAAAAAAAATTGAGATACCAACTTACATAAATTTTTCTGCTTTGTAAGTTTGGGCCTGGTGTATCATAGGCACACACTATAAATATCAAACGGATTTATTAGTGGATGAATAATAAATGAGAAAGAATTATCAAAGAATGGATGAATGAAATGTCTACTCTGTTAGGGGCTAGATAACGAAGTTTTCAGAGAATCTATGTAACACTCTGTTGTGACTCACACCTTCAATATTCAGCAGCTTGATATCAATTGAAGAACTGTAACCATTTGAATGAGGGCGGAGCAGTGCAATGGCAGGTGAAGGACAAGTTTAAAAAGGGACGAAAAGTTTCTGAGCACTGAATAGACGGATCAGGTGGCCAAGCTGACCACAGACCAGAAAGAAAGTCACAAAGACTGAAAACATAACTAAAAGCAAAGCAAAACGAACACAAGGTCAGGGGCACCTGAGCGGCTCAGTTGGTTAAGCATCCGGCTCTTGGTTTTGGTTAAGGTCATGATCTCAGGGTCATGAAATTGAGCCCCACATCACAGCTCCATGCTTAGTGGGGAGTCTGCTTGAAGATTCTCTCTGTCCCCTCTCCCTCTGACCCTCCACCCCTCTCCAGTAAATAAATAAGTACATCTTAAAAAAAAAATCCAAGGTAAAACTGTTGAGAAACTTGGAAAGGAAGATAGTCATATGATAAACTCTAAGTCTTCCATGATGGTCTTCTACAGCTTTACTCCTTTCTTTGGGAGCTAGATGTACACTTTCCCCTACTCATACCTTTAGTTACCCATACACAGTGACTCTCCTTCATGGGCCTGATTCCTGTTCCATCCTATTTCTATAGGATACCAATAGCAACATGCCACATAGAAGGCTGACATCATGGTGAGTTGAGGAAAACTTAAGTCCTGGAACATAGAAACCTTGGCTTGCTGATTTACTCACTATAGATTTTATTTCTGTCCCTCTCACTTACCTATTTGCCAAGAAAATTAAGAGAACAGTATCATTAAAGATTCAGATAGATTATAGTTCTCCCCAAATCAAAGGGATCCTATACAGGATCATTCTAGACACTCAAAATGGCTGTATAAAACAGTCAGAGGAGCAGCTAATTATATCCCCAAGAGGTAGTGACCAAGTGATGCTGCAGAGATTTGGGATTGCCAAACTGAGATCACTTGGCTTGGGGAATTATTGCCTATGGTTGTTTTGGTTCTCCCAGTGTAGCCAAGCACAGAAGCTGTTAATAAGAAAAAATGAAAGCCATTTAGTTTCTAACAACAAAGAGGCCTTTGCCATTTTTTAGAGCAGCTTTAAACCTTTATTTTATGGTGACTAAAGTTGAATTCCAGAGCAACAGTGAAAAACTGTCCTTTGACAATTTTTAACATTTTTATCAGGTCTATTACCTCAATAATATTCAACTTAAGAATATATTAAAAAGTATGAAGAATAATACATGGAGATAAAACCATATTATATTGTATGAAAAAAGAGAGAATATATAAGAAAATGAGATTTAAATTGACTTCAAATATAATGTTTTTATACATACTCTACTGAATCCTCACGACCACACTCTGAAGCACATGTTGCCACCTAATCTCGAATTATTTTTCATCAAAATTACACACATATTATAAGTTTGGTCTACATATGAATTTAGGACAGTCTTGAAATTTTCTTCCTGCTCCTACAGCTAACTTCCTTAAATTATTGAAAAGTCAATATTATAAAACATATTCATGAAGCACATATAATCTTGAATCCAAATTTCAGACAAGTATGACAGCAAAATTAAATTATTAACCTCAATTATGTAAATAAATACATACTTCCAGACTAAGAGTTAAAACTTGAGAGGCTTCTTCTCTCCTCTTCCTTTACAGCAGAAGAAACAAAAATGTAAACTCCATCCTTAGAAAGGCTAGGAAATAAATCTACAATTCCAAACCACAACATATTAAAAAAAAAACTTTGTGTGCAATAAAAATTGAAATAGGACAAGAGTAAACACCAAAATAAAAATCATGCCTCCTAAGATCCTAAGGTAGTCACTAAGCTCAGCAGTCTCAAAAGGAGGTGGATGAATTTAGAACAAAACCAGTGATCTTTACTTTGAACAGAAACATGGGAGTGTGTGAACACTCACTCCACAGAGTGACCAAGGAAAAGAATTTAAAGGGAAAGACACAGATAGAGCATTTTTAGAATAAGTAGGCCATGTGTGGTGGAATGAAAGAAAAATCAAAGAAGTGATGGGAAACAGCAGAACACTTGACTATTCCCAATATGCAATGAGAAGAAAAGGATAAACCATAAGGCAAATGACCAAATTTAACAAATATGGCTGCTCTGAGCCAGTGGTTAGGCCAGGAATCCAGAAGAGAATCATCCCAACAGGTGAGAGACGATTTGGAGACAATACTCCAAACTCACCTGCCTTCTGTCATATCTCACTAAAACCCTTAGTTCCTCCTCCACAGTATCTTTTCAAATTTTTAGCATATTCAGTTAATATATTAGATTAATAATTGGGATGCTTGGCCAGCTAAGTTGGAAAAGCAAGTGACTCTTGAACTCAGGATTGTAAATTCAAGCTCCACAACAGGTGTAGAGATGACTAAAAAATAAAATCTTAAAATAATAATAATCATATATATTATAATAATTCTATTATAAGGGCACCTGGGTACCTCAGTTGATTAAGCAACTGCCTTCAGCTCAGGTCATGATCCCAGGGTCCTGGGATCAAGTCCCACATCAGACTCCCTGCTCAGCAGGGAGCCTGCCTCTCTCTCTCCCTCTGCCAATCCTCCTGGGTGCTCCTGCTCTCTCTCTGTCAAATAAATAAAATCTTTAAAAAACAAAACAAAAAACAAAAATAATTTTATTATAAAATAAAGCAGATGACCTATACGAAAATACTTCAAGAAAGTAAAGGGAAATGACACAAGGTATATGTCATATACATAATGGGCTATATACCATGAAGTAATGAAAGTTATGAGCAAAATTTCCTAGGAATTTTTAAAGATCTAACTTCTTTCTAAAATGAAAGAAAATATATATGAGTTATACAATGAAATAAATGGAATATTATGCCTCCATCAGAAAGGATGAATATCCAACTTTTGTGTCAACATGGACAGGACTAGAAGAGATTATGCGGAGTGAAATAAGTCAAGCGGAGAGGGTCAATTATCTTATGGTCTCACTTACGTGTGGACTATAAAGAAAATCATGGAGGGCATCGTGAGAAGGAAGGGAAGGGCGAATGGGGGGAAATCGGAGGGGGTGATGAACCAGGAGAGACTGTGGACTCTGAGCAACAAACTGAGGGTTTTGGAGGGGAGGGGGTTGGGGGGCTGGGTGAGCCTGGTGGTGGGTATCGAGAGAGACACGTACTGCATGGAGCATTGGGTGTGGTGCATGAACAATCAATCTTGTAACACTGAAAGATTAAAATAAACAAATTTGGGGAGAAAAAAAAGAAATAAATGACAGAAAATATGAAGTGGTGAAAATAAATTGGAGAAATTCAAGAAATACAAACAGACTTCATTTTATTGTGCTTTGTTTTATTGCACTCTTCAGAAACTGCATTTTTTTTTACAAATTGAAGTTTTGTGGCAATCCTGCCTTGAGCAAGTCTATTAGTGCCATTTTTCTAACAGTATTTGCCTCCTTCAAGTCTCTGTATCACATTTTGGTATGCTTATAATACTTCAGACTTTTTCATGATATTATGTTTGTAAGGGAGAGCTGTGATCAGTTATCTTTGCTGTTATTACTGTAATTGTTTTGGGGCACCACAAACCACACCCATGTAAGACAGCAAATTTAATCAATAAATGTGTATGTTCCTCACTGCTCCAACTGGCTATTCCCTCTCCTCTCTCCCTCTCCTCGGACCTCCCTATTCCGTGAGACAAAATATTGAATTAGACCAGTTAATAACCTTACAATATCCTCTAAGTGTTCAAATAAGGGAAAGAGTCATGTGTTCTCTCAGTTTTAACTAAAAGCTGGAATGATTAAGCTTAGTGAGGAAGGCATGTCAAAAGCTAAGAAAGGCCAAAAGCTAGGCCTCTTCAACCAAACAGTTAGCCAAGTTGTGAACGCAAAGGAAAAGTTCTTGAAAGAAATTAAAATTATACCCCAATGAATATACAAATGATAAGAAAGCAAGACAGCCTTATTGCTGATATGGAGAAAGTTTTAGTGGTCTGGCTAGAACAAACTAGCCAAAACATTCCCTTAAGCAAAAGTCTATCCCAGAGCAAGTCCCTAACTCTCTTCAGTTCTATGAAGGCTGAAAGAGATGAGGAAGCTACAGAAGTTTCCTTGTGTTTCCTTAAACACAAGTTTAAGGAAAGAAGGCATCTCTGTAACATAAAAGTGCAAGGTGAAGCAGCAAGTGCTAATGTAGAAGCTGCAACAAGTTATTCAGAAGAGTTTGCTGATTATAAGGATGTCTATAATGAACAACAAAAATAGTGTTCCGTTGGAAGAAGATAACATCTAGGATTTTCATAGCTAGAGAGAAGTCTATGTTTGGCTTCAAAGCTTCAAAGGAGAAACAGACTCTTTTTTGGGGGGTCCTTATGCAGCTGTGACTTTAAGTTGAAGCCAATGTTCATTTACCATTCTAAAATTCTTAGAGCCCTCAAGAATTATGCTAAATCTACTCTGCCTAGGCTCTACAAATGAATCAACAAAGCCTAGATGATGGCACATCTGTTTACAACACAATTTACTAAATATTTTAATCCTATGGTTCAGACCTACTGCTCACAAAAAAAAGGTTCTTTTCAAAATATAATCACTTATTGACAATGCACCTGTTCACCTAAGAACTCTGATGGAGATGTACAATGAAACGTTTTCATGCCTGATAACACAACATCCATTCTGCAGCTAAGGGATCAAGGAGTAATGTTGACTTTCAAGTCATATTATTTAAGAAATACATTTCATTAGACTAGAGCTGACATAAACAGTGATTTCTCTGATGAATCTCGGCAAAGTCATTTGAAAACCAAGAAAGGACCCATCATTCTAGGTGCCATTAAGAATATTCATGATTCATGGGAATAGGTCAAAAACATCAACAGGAACAAGACTTTGGAAGAAGCTGACTCCAACTCTCATGGATGACTTTGAGGGAGTTTCCATGGAGAAAGTAACTGCAGATGTGGTGGAAAGAGCAACAGAACTGGAACTAGAAATGGAGTTGGAAGATGTGACCGAACCGCCACAATCTTGTAATAAAATTTTAATAGATAAGAAGTTACTTCCTAGGGATGACCAAAGAAAATGGTCTCTTGAGATGGAACCTACTCCTGGTGATGATACTGTGAAGACTGTTAAAATGACAACAAAAGATTTAGAATATTCCACAAACTTAGTTGACAAAGTAGTGGCAGAGTTTGAGAGGTTTGACTCTAATATTGAAAGAAGTTGTATCGTAAATAAAATACTATCAAACTGCAGCACATGCTACAGAGAAATCATTCAAGAAATGAAGAATCAATGGATGTAGCAAACTTCATTTCATCTTCTTGTAAGGAATTGCTACAGCAACCCCAACTTTCATTGACCATCACCCTGATCAGTCAGCAGCCATCAATATCAAGGTAAGAACTTCCACTGGCAAAAAAGATTATGACTCATTAAAAGCTCAGATAATGTTTAGTATTATTTAGCAAAAAAGTATTTTTTAATCAAAGTACGGTATCTTAGGGGTAAATAATACATTATATGTTAATAAAAGAGATATTATTATAAAAAAATTAAAAAATTAAAAAAACAAAGTACGGTATCTTAGATGGGTTTTTATATGGTTTTAGATGGTTTTTTAGATGTAATGTACAATTAATAGGCTATGTATCATGTAAACATAATTTTTATATGCACGAGGAAACCAAAAAATTCATTTAACTGACTTTATTGCAATATTTGCTTTACTAAGACAGCCTAAACCTACAATATCTCTGAGGTATGCCTGTAAATTAAAAAAATTATATGAAAAATCCTTATAAGAAGAAAAAAGTATGGACTTAAACACTCTGAGCAAATAAAAAACCAAAGAGCTTAAAAGAATTAGAAAAAATATATAATCATGTCAAAAAATGGGCAGAAGACATGAACAGACACTTCTCCAAAGAAGACATACAAATGGCTAACAGACACATGAAAAAATGTTCATCATCTTTAGCCATCAGAGAGATTCAAATCAAAACCACACTGAGATATCACCTTACGCCAGTTAGAATGGCCAAAATCAACAAGTCAGTAAACAACAAATGCTGGAGAGGATGTGGAGAAAGGGGAACCCTCCTCCACTGTTGGTGGGGATGCAAGTTGGTGCAGCCACTTTGGAAAACAGTATGGAGATTCCTCAGGAAATTAAATATACAGCTACCCTACGACCCTGCAATTGCACTACTCGGTGTTTACCCCAAAGAAGCAGATGCAGTACAAAGAAGAGCCACATGTACCCCAATGTTCATAGCCGCAATGGCCACAATAGCCAAACTGTGGAAA
>CM052797.1:59609920-59625324 GCA_028533885.1 Nasua narica | reverse complement strand
TGGGGGGGGTGAGCCTGGTGGTGGGTATCGAGAGGGGCACGTACTGCATGGAGCACTGGGTGTGGTGCATGAACAATCAATCTTGTAACACTGAAAAATTAAAATAAACAAATTTGGGGAGAAAAAAAATTAAAAAAATAAATAAATGCACAAATGTAGGAGTTAAAAAAAAAGAAAAAATATATAGATTAAAATAAGATACGAGAAATGAAAAATTAATATTCCTTTCTTTTTTTAAAAAAATAATTTATTTATTTATTTGTCAGCGAAAGAGCACAAGCAGGTGGAGGGGTAGAGAGAGAAGCAGTCTCCCTGCTAAGCAAGGAGGCCAATGCAGCACTTAATCTCAGGACCCTGTGATCATAACCTGACCCAAAGGCAGACACTTAACCGACTGAGCCACCCAGGCATCCTGAAAAATTAGTGTTCCTTAAGAATTCATTATTTTTGGTAAAGAAAAAAATTCAAAAGAAAACTTCCTGAAATGAAAGAAGCATTGAACCCACCGTCTAAAGAGACTGTCATGACCCAGGGGGAAAAAAAATATTATTGCATAGGCCACATCAAGGCTGATCTTGTTGAAGGTACCAGACTCCATGTGCATAAAATAAACAGCCTACAAAATAACAAAAACAAACAAAAACCTTAGGAAATAGAGTTCCTGTGAGGTATTATTAAAGAAAACCATTAGAGAATAAACTTCACTAATGAAAAGTGAGTAAAGACAACATATTGAATTATGAAGCCTAGTATTAAACAATTCTGGGGATTATGATTAAAGAAAAGAATACAAATGTTACAAACCATGACAGTATTAAAGAATAATTATCTTAGTAACAAAAATTTAAAAAAAAAATTTCTACTGAAAAACTATGGTTTCCTCACCTTTCTCAGTGAGAGAGAATCAATAGATCATCTTAAGGGTAATTAAATATTATATTAAAGTATAAATGCAGTGATTAGAAGAACTAAGAATACTAGAATAAAATGAAATTGAGTGAAGATAGAAAGGAAAGTAGGATACAGGGTTAAAATATAATAATTTTTTTCTATCTCATAGTGAGGAGTCAATGGATACTATCTTTGGAGGTAACACAAAATTAAAGAATTAACTTATAAACAGTGAGTAATTAAAATGATCTATAAACCTTCAGTATTATTAAATCATTCACACACAAAGGAAATAAAACATCCTATAGAGAAATCTTAATGAAAGGATTAAATGGATCCAAAAAATGTATTCACTCATTTATTCTACTAATATTTATTGAGCACTCATATGCCAGTATTGGGTTGACTGCCAGTGACGTAGATCTCCTGAATGTTGGAGTTTTACAGAATAGTAGGGGAGGAATATATTTAAGATTTTTTTTTTTTTATTAGAGAGAGAGAGACTGAGAATGAGAGGGGAGAAGGTCAGAGGGAGAAGCAGACCTCCCGCAGAGCCGGGAGTCCGACATGGGACTCGATCCCGAAACCCCGGGATCATGACCTGAGCGGAAGGCAGCCGCTCAACCGAGCCACCCAGGCGCCTCAGGGGAGGAATATATTAATCAAACAATCACACAAATGTAAAACTGCAACCATAAAAATCACTCTGCAAAAGAGTGAATATCACATAAGTAGAAGAATTTGATATAAACAAGGAAATCAGGGGAGGTTTCCCTGAGGAAGTGACACTGGAACAAAGATCTGAAGGATAAACAGAAGTTAACTAGGAGTGGAGGACAAAGGATTCCCTGCAGAGGGAACAATTTGTGCTCCCTTGTGAGGTCAGAGGTGGCTTTGGGAGTTGTGTCTGGAACCACACTGCAAGAAAATGAGGTGAACATCATACAGGATATGGCTGAATTAAGTAGTGAGAGACTGCTCCTAAGAGAATGAAAAGGAAGATTTTAAAGCAGAAGGGTGATTTGACCAGACTTGACATTTATAAATATTAGTCTTGCTACAGAGTACAGAATGGATTTGAAGGAGTCCAGACTGGATGCAGGTGAGCCATTTAGAAAGCAACATACTTCTCAAGGCAAAAAGTGTTCTTTAGACTAGGTATAAGAGTTTGGGAAGGAGGTAGATTTGCCATATATTTGGGAGAGACTATCAACAAGGCTTGATGACGGGTTCAGATGAAGATGCACTCACTCTAACTAACGCTTCAATTTTAAGAATTATTCAACTCCACTAGGACCTCCAATCCAATAATTCTAACCAGTATTTTTACTGTTTCTCACTCCCCTGATGTCCTACCTCTCTTCCTTTCCCAGCTTAAATTCCATGGTCAATTTTCTTGCTCTCTTTTCTTGCTCAATTTTCTTATGCTCTCAGTGAAGCATAAGTGAACCCTAAGGCTTCCAATGCTATGTGTGGGATTTCTGGGTCGTAAGTGTGAGTTGAACCTTTTTAAAAGAAACTGCCAAACAGTTTTGCCAAGTAGCTTCCCATTTTATGTCACCATCAGACATGCACAACAGTTCCAGATGTTCCACAACCTCAAGAGCTCTTGAAATTGTCGGGTTTTCTTTTCTTTTCTTCTATTTATGTATTCATTTATTTCCATTAATAACTAACAGTGTTGAGCAACTTTTCATGTGTTCGGTAGCCACATATTTTCTTTAGGAAAGTATTTGTTCAAATCTTTTGCTAATTTAAATGGGGTCATTTTTTTCTTAGTATTGAGAATTCTTCATAGATTCAAAATAAAAGTCATTTCTCAGATATATAATGTGCAGATATTTTTCCCCACTATGTGGCTCGCTGCTTCATTAATAGAGTGGAAATTTTTAATTTTGATAAAGTATATCAATTTTTGTTTTATGTTTCTGGTGTCGTATCTTAGAAATCTTTACTAAGCTAAGGTCACAAAAATTTTTTCAATATTTTTTCTTGAAGTTTCATAGTTTTAGATTTTACATTTAGATCTACAATCCACTGTGAGTTAATTTTGTGTAAGACGTAAGATATGGGTTGAGGTTCAATGCATGTAAATGTTTGTTATTAGCTCAATTTGTTAAAAAGACTACTGGTTCTCCATTGAATTGTGTTTGTACATATGTAGGCCTATTGCTTGAGTCTTTTTTCTGTTATACTTATCCATGTGTATTTTATAAAATACAACTTGGCCTTTTCTAAATTGTTTTTTGCTGTTCTAGTTTCTTTGCGTTCCCATACAAATTTTAGAATCAGTCTGTTGATATCTTCAAAAATTTGATGGTATTTTCATTATGGTTTTGTTGAATCTGTGGATCAGTATGGAAAGAATTGACATATTAACAATATTAAGTGTTCCAATTTATGATTTATTTATACTCTTTCACTTATTTCATCAATGTTTTATAATTATCAAAGTGTATATATTCCGTTATATTCATACCTAGGTGTTTCATGTTTATAAGTGTTACCATAAATGGCATGTTTAAATTTTTTATTTCCAAATGTACATTTCCAGTACACAGAAATACAACTGAATTTTATATACTGACTTGAAGCCTGTGACCTTCACTTACCAGTTTTGTAACTTGTACTACAGATTCTTTATTATTTATAGAAATCACATCTTTGGCACATGGAAGCAGTCTTTTATTTCCTCTGTTTAAAACTACATATCTCTTTTTTCTCTTGCCTTTTTCACTGGCTAGACTTCTATTGTGATGATAATCATGAGAATGTACCTCTTCGCCTTCTTCCCAATCTTAGGATGAAATCATTTAGTCTTTTGCCAATGAGTTAGATTCTGCCTACAGGTTGTTGGTACCTTTAATCAGATTAAGGAAATTCCCTTCTATTTTTGTTTGCTGAGGGTTTTTATCATGAATGAATATTTAATTTTGTCATGTGTTTTCTCTGCATCCATTAAGACAATCATGTGGTCTTACTTCTTTAGTCTCTCAATTGATAATTAAGTGTTGAGCCACCTTTCATGTTTGGATAAACCCTAATCATGTTATGATGTATTTATCCTTTTTATACATGTCTGATTTTAATTTTTTAATAGTTTTAGAGCATTTTTGTATCTGTGCATATGGTAGATATTGGTGTACAGTTTCTTTTCTTGTAACGTACTTGTATAGTTTTGACACCAGAGTATGCTGATCCCATATATTAAGCTGCAAAGTGTTCCCTCCTTTACTATTTTCTGAAAAAAAGATTGTGTAAAATGGATATTATATCCTTCCTAAATATCTGATAGAATTTGCCAATGACATCATTTGGATCTAGAGTTCTCTTTATTGTAAGGTTTTTAACCAGGAATTCCATTTCCTTAACTAATATAAGACTATTCAAGTTATTCTTCTTGATTAAACTGGAATATTTTCTTTCAAAAATCAAAGCATTTAAGTTGTTAAAATTATGGGAATAATTACTTGTAGCATCTATTTTCCTTTTGATGTGTCTAGAGTACCTACTGAGGCCACAACTTTCATTTCTGATAATAATAATTTAGTCTTCTCTTTTTCTTGATTAGTTTGGTTAGAGTTTTCAATTTTATTGTTATTTTCCAAAAATCTTTTAGTTTCAATATTATTACTTACTTTATAGATCTACTTTCTTCTTTTATTTAAATTCGATTAATTAACATATGTGTATTATTAGTTTCAGATCTATTTTCAAAATATATTTATATTATCATTACTGTTTCTTTTCTTCTGTTTATCTGTATTTAATTGAATATTGTTCTATTTTCTTATGGTGAAATATTAGAGTACTGACTTAATAACTTCCTTATATTCTATATATATTAGTATTTTTATAAACCTATCCCTAAGCATTGCTATAACTGCATTCCCGAAATTCTGATGCTGAGTGCTTCTGCAAGAAAGTGGAGAAGTGGGAGACTTTAGTTTTGTCTAGTCCCAGGAATTCAGCTAGACAACTATCGAATCATTCTGATTATCTGTGAACTCAACCAGAGATTCAAGAAGAATTTGCAATTCTACAAATAGAAAAGTGACCACTTTTTGCAAGGTAGGAGATGTGAAGAAGTGAATCTGAGACGATATATGGGAAGATAAACCGCAGGGGGAAGGGAGCCTCTGTAAGCTGGCTACTGGGAAGTGATGCAGCAGCTGAGCACAAAATTGGAAATCTCCAGTGAGAGACAACCCTGCCTGAAAGGCACTTAGGTGAAGAAGCGGGTTGGAAACCTAGGTGGGAGAGTGTGGGCTCAGGATCAATGGGGCCACAGAAAGACCAGCAGTGCCTGAGTACATGAGGGTTCCCAAGCACCAGATAGGGGAAGCTGGCTGCAATCAGCAAGCCCAGGAGTGGGCTTTCGGCTCAGTGTTGCCAAAAATCATGAACCACAGCACAGGTCAGGTGACTGCTCTCCAAGCAGGGGCCCAGCAAATGGCAGAACCATGGGAGACCTCCCCCATCCTCCTCCAGGATTAGTGGTGCAGATGCATGCAGCAGGATTCTGCAGGGTTTGGAGACTCAAGGTAGGCTCATGTGTCTGAGATTGAAATGCTTGGTCACAAGATGAGAGCGCACGGAGTGCAGATGGAGACCAGGGAGACAGGAGTGATCAACCGCTTTTCTCTGAGGACACACTGAGGAGTGGGGAGGTGCGAGCTTTCAGTGCCTGGGCTAGAGACTGGGAGGCTGCCATTTTCATTCCCCTCCTCGAAAGCAGTGGAGAAAGCTTTCAGGGAACAAAGTCCATATAGAGCATTCCGAAACCCCTTACTTAGCTTGGCCTCCAGAGCAAGGGTTGTGAAACTCAGCACAGAGCAAAGAGACCTGAGAATCAGCGAAACAGGACCCTCCCCCATAAGATCAGCAAAACCCAACTAAGACCAAGTTAATGGATCACACAAAACTGCAAATCTCCAAGGCTAGAGGAAAAAAGTATATAGAATTCTTGGGGGGGTTTTTTCATGATTCTTTAGTCTTTCAATTTTAATTTTTTCCTCTTTCTTTTTCAACCAATTTCTTATTTTATCAACCCTTTAAGTCTTTTTTAATTTTCATTTTTATAGTAACATACTATCTTTTCATTGTATTTAATTGCATTTTGGTATGTATATATTTTTTTTCCTTTACAATGTTGGGAAGCAGTTTCTTCTAACGAACAGACCAAAATACAACCAGGATACAGTATATTGCTTGTTGTGTTCATCTGTCTGTTGATATTCTCTTTTTTTTTGGTCTTTTAATATTCATTTTTCCAGTGACATTCTATCCTTTTATTGTACATAATTTTATTTTTCTACATATATATTTTTCTTTCTTTACAATTTTAGGATCTCGTTTTCTAACAAACAGATCAAAATACACACAAGACCAAGGGTACTGCTATGTTACATTCACCTATCTGATTATATTCTCTTTTTCTTCTTAATTTTTTTTTAGTTTCAGGTCTCTTCTGATTTATTTAGTGTATACTGCTTTGGAGTCATTGTTCTGATTTTAGTATTTTATTCTCTTGTTCATCTATTCTTCTCTGGACAGAATGACATGATTGAAAAACTCACCTCAAAAAAGAGAAGAAGAGGCAGTACTGACTGCCAGGGACCTAATAAGTATGGATATAGATGTACCGATGAGATACGGGTACTAGAGTTCAGAATAATGATTATAAAGACAAGATTGGCTTTAAAAAAAAGCATAGATGACACTACAGAATCCCTTTATGGAGAAATAAAAGAACTAAAATCTAATCAAGTCAAAATCAAAAAAGCTATTAATGGCATGCAACAAAAAAATGGAGGCTCTAAATATTAGGATAAATGAGTCAGAAGAGAGAATTAGTGATATAGAAGAAAAAATGATGGAGAATAAAGAAGCTGAGAAAGAGCAAGATAAATAACTATTGGATAATGAGGGGAGAATTTGAGAGACAAATGATACCAAAAAGCAAACCAATATTAGAATAATTGGAATCCTAGAAGAAAAGGAAAGAGAGAGGGAGGCAGAAGGTATATTGGAGCAAATTATAGCAGAGAACTTCCCTAATCTGGGGAAGGAAACAGGCATTCAAGTCTAGGAGTCACAAGTAACATCTCTTAAAAGCAAAAATATAGGCCAAAATCTCGACATATAATAGTGAAGCTTGCAAATCACAGACAAAGAGAAAACACTGAAAGCATCTCTGGACAAGAGGTCTGTAACCTACAAGGATAGAGACATTAGATTGGCAGCAGACCAATCCACAGAGACAAGGAAGGCCAGAAACGACAGGCATGATATATTCAAGGAGCTAAATGAGTAAAACATGCAGCTAAGAATACTTTATTGAGCAAGGCTGTCATTCAAAATAGGAGATAAAGAGCTTCCAGGACAAACAAAAACTGAAAGAACTTGTGATTACCAAACCAGCCCTACAAGAAATATCAAAAGGTATCCTATAATCAAAGAAAGAACCCAAAAGTAACACAGACCAAAAAGGAACAGAGACAACATACAGAAACAGTAACTATACATGTAATATAATGGCACTAAATTCATATCTTTCAATAATTACTCTGAATGTAAATGGGCTAAATGCCCCAATCAAAAGGTACAGGGTATCAGAGCAGATAAAAAACTAAGATCCATTGATATGCTGTCTGCAAGAGACACATTTTAGACCCAAAAACACTTCTGCATTAAAATGAGGGGATGGAAAACCATTTATCATGCTAATAGACATCAAAAGAGCTAGAACAAATAACCTTAAAACTTGTATGGAACCAGAAAAGACCCTGAACAGCCACAGGAATGTTGAAAAAGAAAACAGAAGCTGGTAGTATCACAAACCTGGTATTCAACCTCTATTACAAAGCTATAACCATCAAGACAGTATGGTACTGGCACAAAAATAGACACATAGTTCAATGGAACAGAATAGAGAACCCAGAAATGGACCCTCAACTCTATGGTCAACTAATCTTCAACAAAGCAGAAAAGAATATCCAATGGAAAAAAGACAGTGTCTTCAACAAATCACATTGGGACAGCTGGACAGTCACATGCAGGAGAATTAAACTGGACCATTTCCTTACACCATACAGAAAAATATACTCAAAATGGATAAAATACCTAAATGTGAGACAGGAATCTATCAAAATCCCTGAGAGGGACACAAGTAGCAACCTCTGTGACTTCAGCCAAAGCAACTTCCTACTAGACCTTTCTCCAAAGGCAAGAGAAACAAAACAAAAATGAACTATTGGGACTTCATCATGATAAAAAGCTTTTGCAGAGCAAAGGAAACAGTTCACAAAACCAAAAGACAACCAAGAGAATGGGAGAAGATATTTGCAAATGTCTTATCAGATAAAGGGCTAGTATCTAAGATCTATAAAGAACTTATCAAACTCAACACCTAAAAAACAAAAAATCCAGTAAAGCAATGAGCAGAAGACATGAACAGACATTTCTTCAAAGAAGACATACAAATGACTAACAGATACATGAAAAATCATCACTCGGCCTCAGGGAAATATAAATCAAAACCACAATGACATAGCATCTCACATCCGTCAGAATGGCTAAAATTAACAAGTGAGGAAATGACAGATGTTGGCAAGGATGCAGAGAAAGGGGAACCCTCAAACACCATTGGTGGGAATGCAAGCTGTACAGTCACTCTGGAAAACAGTACGGAGATTCCTCAGGGAGTTAAAAATAAAGCTACCTTATGACCCAGCAATTGCACTAATAGGTATCTATTCAAAGGATACAAATATAGTGATCCAAAGGGGCACCAACACCCCAATATTTATAGCAGCAATGCCTATTTGTTTACACTAGCCAAACTACGGAAAGAGCACAGATGTCCATCAACAGATGAATAAATAAAGAAGATGTGGTGTATATATATACAATGAGATACCACTCAGCCATCAAAAAAATGAAATCTTGCTATTTGCAAGGACATATATAGAACTAGAGGGTATTATGCTAAACAAAATAAGTCAATCAGAGAAAGACAATTACCATACAGTTTCATTCATATGTGGAATTTAAGAAACAAAACAGAGTAGCAAGGGGAAAGAAGTGAAAAATAAAATAAGATGGAATCAGAGAGGGAGACAAACCATAAGAGACTCTTAACTAAAGGAAACTAACTGTGAGCTGCTGGAAGAGAGGTGGGTGGGAGGGGTAACTGGGTGATGGGTATTAGGAGGGCATATGATGTAATGAGCACTGGATACTATATGCAACTGATGAATCAGTAAACTCAACCTCTGAAATAATAACATGTTAATTAATTGAATTTAAATAAAATAAATCAAAGACTGTAACAAGAGACAAAGAAGGGCATTATATAATCAAAAAGGGAATAAATCAACAAGAAGATATAACAATTATAAATATTCACACACCCAACATGGGAACACCCAAATATATAAAACAATTAATAACAAACCTAAAGGAACTAATTAATAATAATACAATAATAGGAGGTGACTTTAACACCCCACTTGCATCAATGGGCAGATTATCTAAACAGAAAATCGATAAGGAAACAATGGCTTTGAATGACATATTGGACCAGATGGACTTAACAGACATATTCAGAACATTCCATTCTAATGTAGCAGAATACACATTCTTTTAAAGTGCATACAGAACATTCTCCAAAACAGAGCAGATATTAAATCACAAAACAGGCCTTGGCAAATATAAAAACATTTAAATCATACCATACACCTTTTCTGATGACACTATAAAACTTGAAGTCAACCACGACAAAAAACCTGGAAAGACCACAAGTACTCAAACAACATGACACTAAATCAACCAGGAAATAAGAGAAGAAATAAAAAAATACATGGAAACAAGTGAAAATGAAAACACAATGGTCCAAAACCTTTGGGATGCAACAAGAGCAGTCCTGAAGGAAGTAAACAGCAGTGACAGGCCTATCTCAAGAAGCAAGAAAAATCTCAAATATATAACCAAGCCTTACACATAAAGGAGTTAGAAAAGGAACAAATGAAGCCTAAAGCCAGCAGAAGAAAGGAAATAATAAAGATCAGAGCTGAAATAAATGATATAGAAACCATAAAAAAAAGAAATAGAACAAATCAATTAAACCAGGACTAGTTCTTTAAAAAAATTAATAAAATTGATAAACCTCTAGCCATACTTACCTTTATCTATCTATAAAAGATAGATAGATACTTACCAAACCTCTAGCCATACTTACCTTTATCTATCTATAAAAGATAAAGGACCCCAAAAAATAAAATCAAAAAGAGAAGAGAAATAACCACCAACATCACTGAAATACAAACAATGTAAGAGAATATTACAAAAAGCTGTACACTAGCAAATTGGACAACCTAGAAGAAATGGGTAAATTCCTAGAAACATATAACCTACCAAAACTGAACCAGGAAGAAATAGAAAACTTGAAGAGATCAATTACCAGCAAAGAAACTGAATCAGTAATCAAAAAAAAAAAACCCCAACAAATAAAATCCAGGATGAAATGCCTTCACAGGCAAATGCTATCAAGCATTTAAAGAAGAGTTAATACCCAGTCTTCTCAAACTATTCCAAAAAATAGAAAAGGAAAACATCTAGATTCATTCTATGAGGCCAGCATTACCCTGACACCAAACTAGATAAAGACACCACTTAAAAAGAGAACTACAGGCCAGTATCCCTGATCAACACAGATAAAGAAACTCTCAATAATAGACTAGCAAAATGAATCCAACACATTAAAAAAATCATTGACCACAATCCAGTGGGATTTATTCGTGGGTTGCAAGTGTGGTTCAATATTCTTAAATCAATCAATGTGCTACATTACATTAATAAAAGAAAGGGTAAGAGCCATTTGATCATTTCAATAGATGTGGAAAAATCATTTGACAAAGTAAAATATCCATTCATAATAAAAAAAAAAAAAAAAAAGCCCCAGGCCACCTGAGTGGCTCAATAGGTTAAGCCTTTGCTGTCAGCTCAGGTCACGATCTCAGGGTCCTGGGATCAAGCCCCACATTGGGCTCTCTGCTCAGTGGGGAGCCTGCTTCCTCCTCTCTCTCTGCCTGCCTCTCTGCCTACTTGTGATCTCTCTCCTTCTGTCAAATAAATAAATAAAATCTTTTAAAAAAAAAAAGCCCCTCCACAAGTAGTATTAGAGGGAACATACCTCAACATAATAAAAGCCATATAGAAAAACCCACAGCTATTATCATCCTAAATTGGGAAAAACAGAGTTTTTCCTCTACAGTCAAAAAAAACTGGGATGTCTATTCTCACCACTGTTATTTAACATAGTAACTGGAAGTCCTAGCCACAGCAGGAAGACAATAAAATTAAATAAAAGGATCCAAAGTGGAAAGGAAGAAGTACAGGTTTTGCTATTTGTAGACGGCAAGATACTATATATAGAAAACCTGAAAGATTCTACAAAAAAAACCTGCTAGAACTGATAAATGAATTCACTTATGTCACAGGACACAAAATCAACATACAGAAATCTGTTGCATTTCCATACACCAATAATGAAGCAGGAGAAAGAGAAATTAAGGGCTCAGTTCTATTTACCATTGTACAAAAACCGTAAGATACCTCAGAAAAAAACTAACCAAAAAGGTGAAAAACCTATACTCTGAAAACTATAAAACACTGATAAAGAAATTTAAGACCACAAAGAAATGGAAAGACATTCCATGCTCATGGATTGGAAAAATAAATACTACTAAAATGTCTATACTATTCAAATCAATCTACACATTTAATATAATCCCAATCAAAATACCACCAGCATTTTTCACAGAGATAGAACAATCCTAAAATTTGTATGAAACCACACACAAAGACTCCAAATAGCCAAATAAATCTTGAAAAAGAAGAGCAAATCTAGAGGCAACACAATTCTGGACAATTCTGGACAAGGTATATTACAAAGCTGCAGTCATCAAAACAGTATGGTACTGACACAAAAATAGACACATGGATCAATAGAACAGAATGGAAAACTCAGAAATGAACCCATAACTTTATGGTCAATTAATCTTCAGCAAAGCAGGATAGAATATCCCATGGAAAAATCTCTTCAACAAATGGGAATAACCTTTGGGGAAAATTTGACAGCTATATACTAATGAATGAAACTGGACCACTTTCTTACACCATACACAAAATAAATTCAAAATGGATAAAAGACCTAAATGTGAAACAGGAAACCATAAAAATCCTAAAGGAGAATATATACAGCAATTTCTTTGACACTGGCCATAGTAACTTCTTTCTAAATATGTCTCCTGAGGCAAGGAAAACAAAACAAAAATTAAACTATTGGGACATCATCAAAATAAAAAGCTTCAAAACAGTGAAGGAACCAATAAAGAAAACTAAAAGGCAACCTACAGAATGGGAGAAGATTTTCAAATGACATATTCAATAAAGGGTTAGCATCTAGACTCTATAAAGAACTTATCAAACCCAACAACCAAAAAACAAATAATCCAGTTAAATAAGGGGCAGAGGACATGAACAGACATTTTTCCAAAGAAGACATACAGATAGCCAAGAGACACATGAAAAGATGCTCAACATCACTGATCATCAAGGAAATGCAAATAAAAACTACAATGAGGTATCACTATATGGCTAAAATCAATAACACAAGGAACAACTTGGTGAAGATGTGAAGGGGAACACTTTTGCATTGTTGGTGGGATTGCAAACTGGTACAGCCACTCTGGAAAACAGTATGGAGTTTCCTCAAAAAGTTAAAAATAGAACAATCCTACAATCCAGCAATTGTACTACTAGCTATTTACCCAAAGAATACAAAAACACTAATTCAAAGGGATACATATACATGTACCTCAATATTTATACCAGCATTATCTACAATAGCCAAACTATGGAAGCAACCCAAGTGACCAGGGGCTAACGAATGAATAACAAAAAAGTGTATACACACACACACACACACACACACATACACACACACAATGGACTATTACTCCCCAGGCCATAAAAGAAGAATGAAATCACCATTTGCAACAACACGGTTGGAGCTAGAGAGTATTATACTAAGTGAAATAAGTCAGTCAGAGAAAGACAAATACCATATCATTTCATCTTAACTATAGAACAAACTGATAGTTACCAGAATGGGGTAGGGGGTGGAGAGGAAACAGGTAAGGGGATTAAACAGTGCACTTGTGATGAGCACTGGGTATTTTATGGAAGTGCTGAATCACTATATTGTACACCTGAAACTAATACTACAGTGTGTGTTAACTAACTAGAATTTAAATAAACTTTTTAAAAATTGAATAAAACAAGTGACTAAACAAAAGGCATAATCAGATTTGCAAGTATAAAGAACAAATTGATGGTTTCCAGAGGGGAGGGAAGTGGAAGGTGGGCAAAAAAACTGAAAGTGAGTGGAAGATACAAGATTCTAGTTATAGAGTAAATAAGTCATGAGAATAGAAGACACAGCATTGGTAATATACTCAGTGGTATCACAATAACGCTGTATGGTGATGGTAGCTACACTTATGGTGTGCACAGCATAACATATACAGAAGTTGAATTGCTGTTATATACCTAAAACTAATGTAACATTTTGTATCAACTACACTCAAAATTTTTTAAACTTTTTAATTAAAATAAATTAAATTAAATAATTAAATATATAATCTTCTAGGCCATACATTTTAGGATGCTTCCATGAATTCCTAGAAACAATTCCAGATATAGAATAAGCATAGCTCCATATATGTAGTAAGCCAAAAAGTAATTTTAGAGAACAAGTGAATAAAACAAAGAATGAATTACTGGTTCATGAATGTACACATGTATGTGGTCAAAAGGAAATCGAAAAGTATCATGGTTTATGCTTTTCAAAATTCTTTCTAGAAAGAGTTACATCACCAATAGATAAAATACTGAGTGATCATGAGGCAATTATCTAAGAGAAAGATTAGCAAGAAAAGGGGGGTGAAGGGAGAACACAATGAAGCAGGGAAGATCAGTACTCCTCTAATCTGAAATCAAGACTATTTTTAATTATCTGAAGAATAATCTGAACACAAAATTTCCCTGCTGAACAACATAACTATGTCCTCCAAATCATAAAGAAAAAGTTGACTTGTAAGAGACCTGAAGAACCTGGATTAGATGGGGAACCTGAGTGGCTCAGATGGTTAAACCTCTGCCTTTGGCTCAGGTCATGATTGGATCAAGCCCCACATCAAGCCTCTCACTGGGCTCCCAGATCATCAGGGAGTCTGCTTCTGCCTCTACCATTCTCCCTGCTTGTGCTCTCTCTCTCTCTCTAATGAATAAATAAAATCTTAAAAAAAAAATAAAGGACCTGGATTAGATATATTTCCCAACTCACCAAAGGAATAGGAGAAAGAGCCATTATTGGTAAAATGGAAATTATTATAAATCATAAGTGAATAACTAGCACCTGGGATATATCAAGAGAAAAATTTTAAGAAAGTATGTGGATAACTTGAACAAACAATTATAAACTGAAAACTTTAACAGAAAAAGTGAAGCAAAGAAAATAATAAAAGTAGCACATATATGTGCAACTCCATATGAATCAACATAAGTTTTCAATTAAGGTTTTATCTAAGTCTTCATTACTCTAAGGAAAGAGGAGCATTCTTAAAAGATGTGGTAACACGCAAATCAACTGCAGTTGATTTGCACTAAAGAAGCCAGTTCTAAAATGCCAGATACAACCTCCATAATGATCACGATAAAAAATCTTATAGCATGGGGCACTGGGTGGCTCAGTGAGTTAAAGCCTCTGCCTTTGGCTCAGGTCATCATCTCAGGGTCCTGGGATCCAGCCCTGCATCAGGCTCTCTGCTTGGTGGGAAGCCTGCTTTCCCCTCTCTCTCTGCCTGTCTCTCTCCCTACTTGTGATCCCTCTCTCTCTCTTCCAAATAAATAATTAAAATATTTTTTTAGAAATAGGATTTTTTATGAAATCTTTCTAAAAATCACTAATGGTCTGAAAGCTCTTTTCATTGCTGCCTTCATCTCTTTATTCCTGAATGTGTAGATGACAGGATTTAAAAAAGGAGTGAGAACAGCATCAGAGAGGGCAAGAAATTTGTCCATTTGTGAATTGGGGTGTGGCCATGTATAGATAAACATAGTTGGACCAAAGAAAAAAAATACCACAGTGATGTGAGCTGACAAAGTGGAGAGGGCTTTGGATGAACCACGTGAGGAATGTTTCCAAACAGTAAACAGGATGAAGATGTAGGAGATGAGGAGTATGAAGAAAGAGCCAACACAGATAAACCCACTGTTGACAGTGACCATGAACTGCAATCTGTAGGTATCTGTACAGGCCAGTCTGAGGAGACGAGGAAGGTCACAGTAAAAGCTGTCCAATACATTAGGACCACAGAAGGGTAAATTAACAATAAATGCTAGTTGGAACAGTGAGTGACTGACACCAAGGGCCCAAGCAGCAGCCA
>CM052797.1:59595084-59609820 GCA_028533885.1 Nasua narica | reverse complement strand
GAGGTGGCAGAGCAGGCCCCCAAGTCAATGAAAGAGAGACTGGCCAGTAGGAAGTACATGGGGGAATGTAAGTGAGGATCGATGGTCACAGAAAACACAATGAGGATGTTTCCGGTCATGCTTGCCACATAGAGCACAGAGGAGAACACCAGGAGGAGAAACTGGATCTCCCATGAATGAGTGAGTCCCAGAAACACAAACTCAGACACAACCGAGTGATTCCCTCCATCCATGGATCCCGCCAACTGGGCTGCCACTGAAATGATGAGAATTAAAATGTGAGAAAGAAATTATGATTATCAAGAATGATAGTGGTATTAATTATTTATGTTGCATTACAAATGAGAACTACCTGGTAACACAATTTTTCAGACTTCATAAGTAATGATGATAATGATGATGACATAAGCACAACTCAGGAGATCATATTATAACTGGAACTATCGGGAAAATCTCTCATTGCCTAAAATTAATAGGAAAATTTGGCAACAATAAAAGATTCACAGGTGCCTACAATAATAAACAGAATATACAGAAAGAAGATATATTTCCTCGCAAAAGAAAGACAGTAAGTGAAAATAAAATTTAATTACCCACGAAGGGAAATTATACAGTTATACAAATTATATGTGATCCTACCTTCCCATATCAACACATTTCATCTCCCTTTTATGATCATTTTCAATTTCTTCTCTCTGTACAATTTTCACTTAGAGTAGGATTATGGAGAAACTTATTAATCAATGGATCATCATTTAGGAGTACAAGTATTCTGAAACATAAGATAGGAATGAATTAAGGAGAAACACACTGTAGAACAGGACTGATTAGGGACATGAAACTGGGGAATAAGAAAACACCAAAACCAGTGAAGAGTAGTAAAAGGGGAGAAATGAGCTTTATCAAAGATAGATAGAATTTCATTCTTTTTCATCACATCAGATCAGGTTCACTGCTTTTCTGAATCTTTCCATTTTTTTATTGTGGTAAAAACCATATAGCATTAAAATTTATTATATAAACCCTGAATAAGTGTACAGTTCAGTCTTATTAAGTATATTTATCTGTGGTAGAAAATCCCTAGAATTTCTTCATCTTCTAAATCTGAAACTCAATACCCATTAAACAACAACTCCCCTCAACCCCTGGTAACCACCATTCTACTTTCTGTTTTTATGAATTTGACTACTTTAGGTACCTCACAGAAGTGGAATCACACAGTATTTATTTTTGACTGTCTTATTTCACTTAGCATAATACCTGCAGATTCATCAACTACATCTTCCCATTTTTTAAAAGTATTATCAAAATCATGCAGAGATCTCTACTGGACACTCAATAAAGTTCCCTCTGGAATGTACCTCTGGCCCTGGAACACCTAAGATATGCACAAATATTTTGGATTTCACCCTAGTTTCTGCTAAGGCAGGGGCCTATATTACCACAAGGAATGTGAAATACACCTGCAAAGAGATTCTATTTGTCCACATATATAAAGTGCTTATAGCCAGCACTTGGGAAACATTGAAATACTACATTTTTCTTCATCAGTGATTCAGCCACTCACTCCCTTTTTCTGCTTAGTATCTCCATCCTTTTAAAGTATTCAGTATTTTGGGGCACCTGGGTGGCTCAGTAGGTTAAAGTCTCTGCCTTCGGCTCAGGTCATGATGCCAGGGTCCTGGGATCGAGCCCCACATTGGGCTCTCTGCTCAGCAGGGAGCCTGCTTCCTTCCCCCTTCTCTCTCTGCCTGCCTCTCTGCCTAGTTGTGATCTCTATATGAAAGAAATAAATAAAATCTTTTTTTTAAAGATTTTTTTTTAATTTTATTTATGTATTTGAGAGAGAGAGAGAGAATGAGAGAGAGGAAGAGGTCAGATGGAGAAGCAGACTCCTCCCCACTGAGGAGGGAGCCCGATGCGGGACTCGATCCAGGGACTCCAGGATCATGACCTGAGCCGAAGGCAGTTGCTTAACAACTGAGCCACCCAGGCGCCCAGAAATAAGTAAAATCTTTTTAAAAAAAAATTTTTTTAGGGGCGCCTGGGTGGCTCAGTTGGTTGAGCAACTGCCTTTGGCTCAGGTCATGATCCTTGAGTTCTGAGATCAAGTCCCGCGTCGGACTCCCGGCTCTACAGGGAGTCTGCTTCTTCCTCTAACCTTCTCTCCTCTCATGCTCTCTCTCACTTTCTAAAAAAAAAAAAAAGTTTAAAAAAAAATTTTTTTTAAAGTATTCAGTATTTTATTGTAACCTGCTCTGATATTTGATATGATCATGCTCAATGTGTATGAAATCCATGCAGGTAAGTGGTTATCTCCAAGATCATTGGTACTTTTAAGATTTAGCCCATTTTGAAATGGAAAGAATGTCAAACTTCAGTAACATAGGAGGGCACCAGAGTTATCACCTTGGCTTGATCACATGCACCTAAAGCAGATACTAAAGACTTGGTAGTTGGGGTACCTGGCTGGCTCAGTTGGTAAAGCATGTAACTCTTGATCTCCGAGTTGTAAGTTCAAGTCCCACAGTGGGTACAGAGATTACTTAAAATCTTGAAAAAAAAAGTGTTGGTGACTGTTAAGTTTTGGCTATATTTTGTATTTGGGAGAAGAAGGGATGAAAGTGGTGAAGATTCCATTGCTCTGTGTCCAAATACCCACCATAATGAATTCCCCAGTACAGGGTAAGCCCTGAAAACAGCTGCTGAAATTTTATTCCTTTAGAAGGTGCCGGAATATAATACAGGCTTACTGACATTCTTCTCCTTTTGCAGACACAGCTCCAGGAATTTGAAGAATCTTCTCAAAAAAAAAAAAAAAATACAGTTGATACTCTCATCTATCCTAAAACATCCCTTTGCCCCAAAACTTAAAAAAGCACTCACTGATCTAACCCCAACTCTAGCTCACCAATACTAAGCTGAGTCTCTCCATATGTAACTGAATCAAATGATTTTGCTGTCACCTCCTGAGTCTACATTCCATAGTCTCAAGATACACACTTACTATAGCCTGAAGCTCTTAGGTCAGAAATCTCTGAGCCTGGGCTGGAGGAAAAGGAACCACCGATATTGCCATTGTGTGAGGGACGGATGCAAGGAAGAGGACTGGTGGAATAAATATTTATGGGTGACTGAAAGAAGCACTGGGCTGATGGCCAGAAATACTCAGCAAGTGAGGATGAAACATGGCAACTCTGTGTGCAAAACATACTCACCTAGTGAAATCACACCAATATTTCTATCTAAGGGACTGCCTATTCCAGAGCGATCATTATTCAGATGAAAAACCTGAGATTCAAAAATGTAAACTGAATTGGTTATAGTCGCACAAGTGCCAGAATTGGGGACCAGAATCCAAGTCTCTGGATTCTTGATCCAGAAACTACAGTTCCCTAAGAAAGAAGAGCAAAAAAGTAAAAATGTGATTTTCTGAGTTAAAACTGACACCAAATACCAGCATTTACACAAACCACCTATTATGGTGCATACACTATTTTGCATGACAATAACTACATATAACAACAACAAAACGACCAATTAAACGTTATAAGTAAATAGTATATAGAAATGAGATCTTTCAAAAGACATATACCATATGATGTCATTCATATGTGGATTTTAAGAAACACAACACATGAACATAGGGGAAAAGGAAAAAAAAAGAGAGGGGGGAGGGGAAGCAAACCATAAGAGACTCCTAACTATAGAGAACAAGCTGAGGGTTGCTGAAGAGGAGATGAGGGGATGGGCTAAATGGGTAATGGGCATTAAGGAGGGCACTTGTGATGAACACTGAGTGTTATATATAAGTGATGAATCACTAAATTCTATACCTGAAACCAATATTACACTACATGTTAACTAACTAGAATTTAAATAAAAACTTGAAAAAAACAAAACAAACAAAAAAAAGAAATGACATCATTTATTGCTGCCACACTTTAAGTGTTCACTCTTCTTGTTTTAGTGCTAATTTGGAAGAACACGACAATGTATATTTGAAAGTATGTTTATCACACCATCATTTCTGCCTCTCTATAGTTTGCTGCCCTCAAAAGTCAAATAAGTGTTCTCAATTATTTTTATAAAGCTTTCCCTGAAAGTTCCAGTATATTATGGTCAGGGTTTTTTGTTGCTGTTGTTTTTCTAATTTCTGTAAGTCACCAACTCAATAAACCCACTGGAAAGACATAAATTGCACACATAATAGCTACAATATAAGGTAGTATACAACATATGCCATATAAACAGTAGAGAAAATTATTTGCTGAATGTGTGAGAAAAAAAGAAATAAATTCAAAGGAAGGACCAGCATTATCCAGTAAGGTCGAGGATGTCAGGAAGAGGATGGAATGTAATGTGTCCTTTTTTTCTTTAAGATTCTACTAATTATTTATTTGAGAGAGAGCGAGCAAGAAGGGGGAGAAAAAGGGACAAGCAGACTCATCACTGAGTGCATGACTGACACAGGCCTCGCTCCCAGGAACCCAAGATCACAACCTGAGCCAAAATCAAAAGTCCAACATTTAACCGCCTGAGCCACCCAGGTGTTCCATGATATGTTCTTTTAAATATGAGTGGGAAACACCTTAATCTGCAAACTGTAGTCTTTTGCTATTAACTAATGCCTTAAAAGTTTTATTTATATTGTCAAAAGTTCCGAAATGTAAAAGTTAGTAAATATTTCCAGAATGAAATGTTGATTAATAACCATTCCACACTCAGGAACCAGTGATTCCAACACTATTTCTTTACCATCTTTGAAATAGATCCCACACAGAGAAAAGAATATTTCTTATCTCTTATATCAAAACCCATAATAACCATAACTAATAGTCTCTATTCAGAGGCACCCCAACCTCTACAACATATACCTTGCTTGGGGATGGAGAAAACTTTTCTCTGCAAACCTACACCTAAAACTCAATTTCATGAAGCTTGGCAATAATCTGAGAGGTAGAAAGAAACAGGGAAGAGAGGAAATAGCAATATAAAAGAGAGAAAGACACAACAAGTAAAGGAGAAATTAGAAAAGACACATACTACAGGACTTGGGTGGCTCAGTCGGTTAAGCATCTGACTCTTGATCTCAGCTCAGGATCATGAGTTCAAACTCCGCGCTGGGCCCCACACTGGGTATAGAGCCTACTTAAACACACATTACACACACACACAAACACACACACACACACACACACACACCATAACGAAAGGAAAAGAGAGAAAAGAAACCATACAGGGACAGAGGGGGGAAGTTCAGAACAGTTCAGATAAAATTAAACAGGATGATCCAATTCCCACCTCTGAATAAGTGATTCAATTTGAAAAGGCAAACTCCTTCAAACCTGCCCTGCAGGCTCAATTTCCTGTGACTATCACATATGAAAATGAATGGAAAGACTGCTTTTTATAATGCAATGCAAATAGAAATTACCCAAAGGTTTTAACTGCTACTCTAACTTGAGAAGGCCACAAAAGAGCTTGGGCTCTGAAGTCTATGAAATTTGTTTTTGAGTCCAGACTCCACTACAACTTGCTATATAAGCATGGGAAAGTTATCTAACCTCTCCAAGCCTCAGTTTCCTCATTTGTAAAAGGAGACAACAACACCTCCCTTGCAGGGCATCGTGGGAGCTAGGTGATATGATATATGTAACATGTACCTAATGCAGTACCTACCACATTGTAAGGGCACAGTAAGTGGTACCTAATAAGTAGTAAGGACCAGCTAGCTATATGTCCCAGTTCTGAGTTCCAAGTCTTAAAAATTTTTCAATTCTGAATCCATTGTTTTGAGATAATTAAGAAGAACTGGTTTCAGTTTCGGTTTTCACATCTACGCTAGTGTCCAATAGCTTAAAAGTCTTCATTAGGGGTATTTCCTATAGAATAATTTTGCTCCTAAGTGGAGACACTGCTCAGGGCTTGATTTGTGAGAAGTTTGTTTCCTGACAAATAATAAGAAGGGCTGGCCATTTCCACAACCTCCCAGAGCCAAAGTTATGGATAAATTCTCACAAAAACTATTCTGAAGCCTTTCTGGACCACCTCAGATAATACTGGTCATTTGCACCTGCATGGGGGTGGGGTGCTTCATGGGATTTCCAAAGGTGTGCTCATCCAGATAAAAATTTACATAAACCTACCTAAAAAGAAGAGGCAAACCAACAAATACATGCCTTTCAGGAAATAACTTGCTCCCTAACTCCCTTTTCCAAGATCCATTTAGCATCTTTAGCTGTAACTGTTGCTAACTCTGTACAAATGGAAAACACAAAGAGAATTTATGCACGTCAATAAATCAGTTATGGATGCAGATGACGACTCAGGCCAACGTAGTCCTAGTTCTGTTTATTCCTATTCTACTGTGCCTTCTTATTTAATTATTTTACTAATTAAAATGTATTTACTTAGTATCTGTTTTTGTTAGTTGTTTGGAAAGACAATGCCTATCTCACATCTTAAGTCAATACCAACAAGCATGGTAAGATGAATGCCACGGACTTAGTAACACCTGAGTAAAGTGAAAGGAGAAAGTCACAGATGTGGTAATCAGAAAGATAAAATGAAAAATGCAGCATTGAGCAGAACTTTCATAAATAGTAATATTATAATACATAAAGAGAGTCTAAAGAATCATTTCAAGCAGATAGTGCAATATAGAAATGATAGTTAAGTTCAAGATACTCTGAGATAATGGTGAAGAGTACAGATTGCCCAGAGGATGGAAAATGCTTAAAGAACAGTAGAAAATAAGATGAGAAGGAAAGTTGAGATTAGTTTTATCTTACCTAAGGCTCTAATTTCAGATGGTGGAGTAATAAGTACTGTTAATAAATAAACAGGAATAAAGACTTAGAGCAAGAAATTAATGCATGGGACCAGTGCTGGAGGAAGATGATTCATTTGCCAGTGTGACAGAAAGGCTGGAAGGAAAGGCTAAACAAGAAAGAAGCCCAATTAAGAGACTGCTATAATAACTTTTGTATCAACATGGACAGGACTAGAAGAGATTATGCGGAGTGAAATAAGTCAAGCGGAGAGAGTCAATTATCTTATGGTCTCACTTACGTGTGGAGTATAAAGAAAATCATGGAGGGCATCGTGAGAAGGAAGGGAAGGGTGAATGGGGGGAAATCAGAGGGGGTGATGAACCAGGAGAGACTGTGGACTCTGAGCAACAAACTGAGGGTTTTGGAGGGGAGAGGGTGGAGGGGTGGGCGAGCCTGGTGGTGGGTATTGAGAAGGGCACGTATTGCATGGAGCACTGGGTGTGGTACATGAACAATCAATCTTGTAACACTGAAAAATTAAAATAAACATATTTGGGGAGAAAAAAAAGAGACTGCTATAATAAAATGGATTTGACTTGAGAAAATCTTCATCACATTGCCAAAACCATCTCCACCTTTAGATTGGAGAAACCTTTGTTCTCTGATTTTCTTACCATTCTTATCCCCCTCACCTACCTGTTTTGCCAAGAGAACTAAGAGATCAGCATCACTAGATTTAGATTTGGTCCCCCAACAAGATCCTATTCAGGATCATTACAGACATACACAAATAGCTTTATAAAAACAATGTCACAGTAAGAGTGAAAGCTAATTACAACCCCAGAGGGCAGTGACCAAGTGATGCTGCAGAGATCTGGGATTGCCAGACTGAGATCTCTTGACCTGGGGAATTATAACCTATGTTCATTTTGGTTTTCCCAGTACAGCTAACCAGAGAGGCTATTAATGAGAAGAAATAAGACTTTGTAGTTTTCTGACAAAGAAACTCTTTGCCATATTCTAGAACAATTTGGAATCTTTATTTTACTGTAACTGAATATGCATTCCACAGAAAAATGTAAGGTGGACTTTTGCATTTTTAATCATTTTATGATCATTTCAATAGTACGTATTCCATCTTAGAAATGCAAAAATACAGAGAAGTATTTTTAAAATCTTAAGGACAGAATATTTTCAGTTTTTTTAAAAAGAACGTATTACATGGAGCACTGGGTGTGGTGCATGAACAATTAATCTTGTAACACTGAAAAAATAAAATAAACGTATTTGGGGAAAAATAAGAAAAAAATAAGATTAATATTTCACAGAAAAAAAGAATATTTTCATATGTGAAAATAAAGTGCTTTTGGAAATCAATCCTTTTGCATATTATATTGAATCCTTATAACAGCATAGCAGAGTAAGCATTATTATTACATTTATGACTTCAACTTATGTATTAAGCTCAATTATACAGCTAATAAAGCTTAGTTTCATCTTTGAACCCAAAACTACAAAATTCATTGTTCTCTTCAGCATTCTTTGACACAAATTGTGTCAAAATACAGAATAAAGATACAATGTTATCCACCTATTTTATAAGGCAAAATCAAAGTATCAGGCAAGAACACCACAACAAAGAAAATTAGCAGCCACATCACTTTTGAAAATAGATATATAATTCTCGCTTAAGAGAGCAGAAAAGGAAGTATGTCCTCTTGTCTTCCTTCTATACCAAAGTGACAAGGCTCTCACCAAACCTCATTCATTGTAACCCTTCCTTCTTGTGCACTCAAGAACCACTCCAGCTTTACCCCACCTCTCTCTTCTACATCATCTATGCTTCCTTCTCTATTATGTTGTTCCACACAGCTTTCACCATGTGTTATATCTCCTATCTTAATAAAATCTCTTGATCCAACTTTCCCTTCTGGCTGCTGCTTCATTGCTCTAAATACCTTTAAAGCAAAATTCCTCAAAAGAGTTGCCTCTGCTCTCTTGGTCCAATTCCTCTCCTGTATTTTCTTTCAAATTCACTCCAATCAAAATTTGCCCCCACAACCTCCACTAAAACTAGTCTGTCAATTCTCCCACGACCTCCATATCAAAATCTAATGATCAAGTCTCAGTCCTCATCTTTTAACCATTACCTACTCCAATCTTCATGTACATTTTCTTCATTTGGCTTCTCAGGTACCACACAATCCTGGTTCTCCTACTATATCACTGGTGGCTCTTCCTTAGTCTCCATTAATTGTTATTTACTCTCTGATCTCTTGATTTTTAAGAATACCAGGGTTCATGCCTTTTCTATCTAAATTCATGCTCCAGGTTTGCTCATCTAGTACCATGCCTTTAAATAATATCTGTGTATCAGCTGTATCAGCTGTGTATCAGCTGTGTAACACTTTTGAAAATAGATATAAAATTCTAGCTTAAGAGAGCAGAAAAGGAAGTATGTCCTCTTGTCTTCCTTCTATACAAAAGTGACATGTCTCTCACCAAACCTCATTTGTTATAATCATCCTCAATGGGGGAAAACAGAGAGGTTTTCCTCTACAAACAGGGATAAGACAGGGATGTCCACTCTCACCATTACTATTTAACAAAATACTGTAAGTCTTAGCCTCAGCAATCAGAAAACAAAAATAAATAAAAGGTACTCAAATAGCAAGGAAGAAATCAAACTTTCACTATTTGCAAATGACATCATACTCTATATAGAAAACCCAAAAGACTTTACCAAAAAAATTGCTAGAACTAATACATGAATTTAACAAAGTTGCAGGATATAAAATCAATGTGCAGAAATCAGTTGCGTTTCTATACACCAATAACAAAGCAGCAGGAAAAAATCAAGGAATTGATCTCATTTACAATTACACCAAAAACAGTAAGATACCTAGGAGTAAACCAAATCAAAGTTTCTGTACTCTGAAGAGTATAGAATGCTTACACACGAAACTGAGGAGGATACAAAGAAATGGAAAAATATTCCATGCTCATGGATTGGAACAAAAAGCATTGTTAAAATGTCTATACTATCCAAAGCAATCTGCAGATTTAATGCAATCCCTATCAAAATACCACCAGCATTTTTCACAGAGCTAGAACAAACAATCCTAAAATTTGTACAGAACCAGACACAAAGACCCTGAATAGCCAAAAGCAAATCCTGAAAAAGAAAAGCAAAGCTGGAGGCATCACGATTCCAGACTTCAAGCCATATTACAAAGCTTGACTATATTACAAAGATGACTACAAAGTATTCATCAAGACAGTATGACACTGACACAAAAACAGACACATAGATAAGTGGAAAGAATAGAAAACTCAGAAATGGACCCACAACTATATGGTCAATTAATATTTGACAAAGCCAGAAACAATATGCAATGGAAAAAAGTCTCTTCAACAAATGGTGTTGGGAAAACTGGACAGCAACATGCAGAAGAATGAAACTGGACCACTTTTTTACACCACACACAAAAATAAATTCAAAATGAATGAAAGACCTAAATGTGAGACAGGAATCCATCAAAATCCTATAGGAGAACACAGGCAGCAACCTCTTTGACCTAAGCCACAGCAACTTCTTACTAGACATGTCACCAGAGGCAAGGGAAACAAAAGCAAAAATGATCTACTAAGACTTCATCTGGATAAAAAACTTCTGCACAACAAAAGAAACAATCAAGAAAACTAAAAGGAAACCTACAGAATGGGAGCAGATATTTGCAAATGACATATCCAATAAAGGGTTAGTATCCAAAATCTATAAAGAACTCATCAAACTAAACACCCAAAAACCAAATAATCCAGTTATGAAGTGGGCAGAAGATATGAATAGGCATTTTTCCAGAAATATACATATGGCTAATAGGCACATGAAAAGTTGCTCAACATCACTCATCGTCAGGGGTATACAAATCAAAACCATGATGAGATACTATCTCACACCTGTTAGAATGGCTAAAATTAAGAACCCAGGAAACAACAGGTGTTGACAAGGATCTGGAGAAAGGGGAACCCTTTTGCACTATTGGTGGAAATGCAAACTGGTGCAGCCACTCAGGAAAACAATATCGAGTTTCCTCAAAAAATGAAAAATAGAACTACCCTATGACCCAGCAATTACATTACTAAGTATTTACCCAAAGTATACAAAAATACAGATTAAAAGGGGTACATGCCCCCCAATACAGCAGCATTATCAACAATAACCAAACTATGGAGAGAATCTAAATGTCCATCGAGTGATGAAAGGATAAAGAAACAGTGATATAGGGGTGCCTAGGTGGCTCAGTTGGTTAAGCATCTGCCTTCAGCTCAAGTCATGATTCCAGGGTCCTAGGATTGAGTTCTGTGTCTGGCTCCCTTCTCAGTGGAGAATCTGCTTCTCCCTCTGCACCCCTGCCCCCTCATGTTCCTTCTCACTCTCTCTCAAATAAATAAAATCTTAAAAAAAAAAAAAGTGATATACATACAAACACAACCATGCAATGATGTTACTCAGCCATAAAAAACAATGAAATCTTTGGGGTAAACACCGAGTAGTGCAATTGCAGGGTCACAGGGTAGCTGTATATTTAATTTCCTGAGGAATCTCCATACTGTTTTCCAAAGTGGCTGTACCAACTTGCATTCCCACCAACAGTGGAGGAGGGTTCCCCTTTCTCCACATCCTCTCCAGCATTTGTAGTTTACTGTCTTGTTGATTTTGGCCATTCTAACTGCTGTAAGGTGGTATCTCAGTGTGGTTTTGATTTGAATCTCTCTGATGGCTAAAGATGATGAACATTTTTTCATGTGTCTGTTAGACATTTGTATGTCTTCTTTGGAGCAGGGTTCTGGGATCAAGCCCCACATCAGGCTCCTTGCTCAGCGGGGAGCCTGCTTCTCCCTCTTCCTCTGCCTGCCTGCCTGCCTACTGCTCCCCCTACCTGTGCTCTCTCTTACTATCTCTGTGTGTCAAATAAATAAAATAAAATCTTTAAAAAAAAAAAATAAGATCCTCAACAGATTGAGCCACCTGGATGCCCCAAAGTTAATTTTAAATGTAAATGATACCATGTCACCTCTTTGCTCAGAATCCTCCAATGATCCCCCTTTCTCAGAGTAAAAGGCAAATAATGTTACAATGGTTTACAGAATTCTGTATGATTTGGCCTCACTTTACCTCCATGAATAGTCTCTCCCTATTTTCCCTCTTTTATATTGACCAAGTCACAGTGGCCTTCTTGCTGTTTCTGAATACAACTAAGCATGTTAGGCCTTTATACTGACTAACTTCTCGGCCTGGAATGCCCTTATCCCTGATATTTACATTGATAATCCACTGACCTATATCAAACCTTCCCAATGATCCCTACACCCAGACTACCCTAACTCAGAAGTGCAACCCACTCCCCACAACTCCGGAGTTTCAGATTCACCTTAACCTTCTCTATTATACGGGTAGTGCACTTATTTTTATTTAACTTACTATATAACTTACTTGTTTATTCTGCTTATTATTTATTGTCTGGATAGCTCCACAATGGTAGGAACTTTATATACACATATAAAATATATATATTTTATATATATATATATATGTTTAATATATACATTTTTTAACTGAGATATCCCAAAAGCCTACAATAATAATGCCTGACACTCAGTAGGCACTTGGTATTTGTTGCATAAATGAAAAATTGAAAAGGGGAGATGGAGAGAAAAGGAGAGGGAGAGGATAAGAATCACTCCTGGGTTTCTTGTTTTCATGACTGGATAGATAACAGTGGAAGAAAACAGTTTTCAGTGATGATCATAAGGATCATTTTGCATTTATTCAGTCAAACGGCATATGAAAGACGCCAGAAGATAGATTACATACGAATTTGGGATCTCAGAAGAGACAAGGACTATGTTTTATATAATAGTGTGGTATAAAATCATTACAGATCAGAAGGGAAATGATTACTCACCAAATGGTATGAAGAAAATTAAAAAGCAAATTTGAGAAATTTAGATCTTCTATTATTTCCACTAAAAATAATTTTCAGGTGGATTAAGTATTTTAGAAATACATGTTCATGGATATTGTTTAGGTATTAGAATGGAAAAGGACTAAGAATAAAATGTAGTCACAATAAAGACTAAAACTATAAAGTCACAATTCATAATCTCCATGAAGCTGGAGTCACAAAAACCATTACTTTCATGTTGTTGAATACAATAGGTAAAATTAAAGAGAAAACAACAAATTGGGGGAAATATTTTAAATACAGATATGATAATAAAGGAGTCAGTGTCCTCAACATATATGTGAGACTAGTAAATCAATATGACAAAATCATAAATCATCTATATATGAAGATGGGGAGGAAGAACACCTCAGCAAAGGTTCTATTTCAAATAACAAAAAACATGTGACAATTTTTCACCTGCCCTAAATCACTTTTCCCTTCCACTCATGGTTGTTCCCCATCTCCTCCATTTGGGAAATGCTTCTCCTCAAATTCATGTAGTTCTTTGGAGGCTCACAGCCAGATTATGTTGGTCCCTGCCTGCTGGGGTGGGCGTGTGATCCAGAGCTGGCCCATGGAAGACCCGTCACAGTTAGGATCAAACAAACCAATGCCAGTTAGGATCCTTTCACTGAGTTTTAATATGGAGCTGACAAAGAAAACCTTTCCCTTTTCTATGAGGTTGCTCTGCTGGAATGATTTAAACTTGGGAGTTATTTGTGGCCTCTCCTCTCTCTCAACACATAAAGAAATCTATGTGTAAAACAAGAAAATGAGATCAAGGTACAGAGATAAACAGAGTTAAAAGAGAGAAGGAGGAGAGAAAGAAAGAGGAGCAAGAGAAAGGGAGTGAATGAGAGAGCAAAATCTGAGAGTGTAAAATTGAGTGAATCCCTGGAGTCTATGAGGCTGATGCCACTATTGGACATACCAATAACCTGAGTCAATAAATTCCTTTTATATAAAATACTTTTTTTTTTCTAGAGTGCCTGGGTGGCTCAGTTGGTTTAGTATCTGCCTTCAGCTCAGGTCATTATCTCATGGTCCTGGGATCAAGCCCTAATTTGGGTTCCCCACTCAGCAGGGGGTCAGCTTCTCCCTTTGCCCCTCCTCCCACTCGAGTGTGTGCACGTGTGTGTGTGTGTGTGTGTTCTCTCTCTCAAATAAAATCTTTAAAAATAAAATAAAATACTTTTAAGATTTTATTTATTTATTTGACAGAGAGAGAAATCACAAATAGGCAGAGAGGCAGGCAGAGAGAGATGAGCTGAGCAGAGAGCCCGATGCAGGGCTCCATCCCAGGACCCTGAGATCATGACCTGAGCTGAAGGCCAGAGGCCTTAACCCACTGAGCCACCCAGGCGCCCCAAAATAAAATACTTTTTTATTTTTAATTTTGGTTTTAAAATTTACCACCTTAAGCAGTTTTAGATGTGTAGTTCAATAAGTGTTAAGTGCATTAATATTATTGTAAAACATTTCTAGATCATTTTCCTTTTGCAACACTAAAACTATACTTTTTTTTTTTTTTTAGTTATTTTAAGCTAGTTCTGATTGAATTTCTGACATATGTAATTCAAAGAGTTCAGGTAAATAACAGTATCTGAAAAATTACAACCATATATAAATTGAAAAAGTTTAAAATAAGATTTTATCTTTTTTGTCTTTTAAATTGGCAAATGTTTTTTAATTTATTTTTTATTAACATATAATGTATTATTTGCCCCAGGGTATATGTCTGTGAATCATCAGGCTTACACATTTCACAGCACTTACCATAGCACATACCCTCCCCAATGTCCATAACCCAGCCCCCCTATCCCTACCCCCCCTACCTCCCAGCCACCCTCAGTTTGTTTTGTGAGTTTAGGAGTCTCTTATGGTTTGTCTCCTTCCCAATCCCATCTTGTTTCATTTCCCTCCCCCACCCCCCCAAGACCCCCTGCCCT
>CM052797.1:59577923-59594984 GCA_028533885.1 Nasua narica | reverse complement strand
TCATGTGATAATTGTCTTTCTCTGACTGACTTATTTCGCTTAGCATAATACCCTCTAGTTCCACCCACGTCATTGCAAATGGCAAGATTTCGTTTTTCTCGATGGCTGCATAGTATTCCATTGTATATATATACCACCTCTTCTTTATCCATTTATCTGTTGATGGACATCTAGGTTCTTTCCATAGTTTGGCTACTGTGGACATTGCTGCTATAAACATTCAGGTGCACGTGCCCCTTTGGATCACTACCTTTGTATCTTTAGGGTAAATACCCAGTACTGCGATTGCTGGGTCATAGGGTAGCTCTATTTTCAACTTTCTGAGGAACCTCCATACTGTTTTCCAGAGTGGCTGCACCAGCTTGCATTCCTACCAACAGTGTTGGAGGGTTCTCTTTCCTGCGTATCCTCGCCAACATCTGTCATTTCCTGACTTGCCAATTTTAGCCATTCTGACTGGTGTGAGGTAGTATCTCACTGTGGTTCTGATTTGTATTTCTCTGATTAAATTGGCAAATATTTTTAATAAATGATCATAGTCAGTGCTTTGGGAAGGGTACTAAAGTGGATATATTTCTTAGCAGGTACAAATCTTTGGGGAGAAATGATGATGTGAATAAAGAGTTTAAAAGATTATTTTTTTAAGAATTTATTTATTTGAGAGAGAGAGAGCATGAGAGGGGAGAAGGTCAGAGAGAGAAGCAGTCTCCCCCACGAAGCTGGGAGCCTGACATGGGACTTGATCCCGGGATTCTGGGATCATGACTTGAGCTGAAGGCAGTCGCTTAACCAACTGAGCCACCCAGACGCCCCAAGAATTTAAAAGATTATTACCCTCTATTAACTCCAAATATATCAAACTATAAATGAAGAAATCTGAAATACAGACAATATATATTCAAGATTTTCAAGACGGTAAAAAATTAAAGAATCTAATTGACCAATGTTAGAGGAATAACAACTATAATTATGATATAGTCATGTAATGCAATACTAAATTATTAAATAATATTACAAAATAATTTTGGTTATTTTGTACCACAATATTTAATAATGTGAAAAACTTCCTGGCAGGTAATATTCATCAAAAAGGATAAAAATACAGAGACCATTAAATCCCTATTTTGAAATAAATAAAATCCTTAAAAATAAATAAATCCCTATTTTTTAAATATGTTTTTATTAGGCATAGAAAATCACTAGAAATAAGTATACCAAGATATACTACTAAGTATCTCCATACAGTGATTTTATGGATGATTTCTATTTTATCATCTCTAATTTACATATAAATTTTTTATTAGAAGAAAATTTTTTCTTTTATTAGAAAAAAATATTTTCTTAGATAAGTAATAAAACACAGAGGATTTCACATTAGAAGTAATGGAAAATAAAATCTTCCTAGGACCAGAGATGTATTTATTAGTATCCTTTTGATTGTAAATGACAGAATTGCACCTTAAATGAACTTAAGCAAGAAGGTTAACGTATTGGCTCATTTATTTGCTCAGCTGGTAACCAAACTAATTGGAGAGCAAGAATGAAGCTGAATGCTCAAGGCAGCTGGAACCAAGAAACTGATTACCACCAAGCTTCTATCTTTAAAACTTAGAGCTTCTCCCACATATCTTTTTTCAGTATCCCAGACTTGATTTTTGACAGCAGGAAATATGATTGCCAGCAGGTTCTGCATATACAGCTCCAAAAGGGATTTAGTTTGTTTCCTCTCTCTTCGCAAATCCAACATCCTGGGGAAAAGCTCAGATCTGGCCCATCTTTGTCAGAGACTCATACCTGCACCCTTCAATTGTGGCTAAGGGATGTGCATTATGGCTTGGTTCAGAAGCCCAACCTTTGACCAAAACAGTAGGGGTCAAAGATGTAGGATTTACATATTACCTTCATAATCATACCACATGGTTACTGCAAGAGAAAGCTACATTTACCAAGAGAAGGAAGTTGCTGATTCGAGCAAACAACAGACTAGATGTCCACTAAAAGTAGTTTCTTCAGAGTAAAAAGAATGACCTTTAAAAGTAGATGACACAGAAAATCTTTAGGTACTATAAAGTTGGAGAATCTATCTAGTAATAGATATAGACCTGAGAGAAAAGCAGAAAGACAAAAGACTAGGAGGGGTAGGCCATTTTTTTAATCTACACATGTAAACAGTGAGGAATATGGGAATCTCTGCCACACCTATTACATGTTATTTAATCAATGAAAGAGAAAACTGAGTGGAATTTCCATTTTAAAAACACCACTTCCAAACAAATTTTAGGGAGACTAAGCATAAGTGGTAGCTAGTAAACTGATAATATATTGGTATTCCAAGTGTCCAATAGAAGGCTCAAAAAAATGAGTGAATGATATAAGAGCAATGGAAATCAAAAGAAAAGGCATATAAATTATCAAGTGAGATACAATATGAGGTAAATAACGACCATTTATAAGACAATAGGAATATTGATAAACTGGTTAAGATGTACGGAGTATGTGTAAGGAAATATAAGGTTCAGAGTCATTTGCACTACATCTCTGAAAAGAAGCCTTGGTTCCTCTTTGTTGAAATGGATAGGAATTGAAATTTCTAAATCTGTATATGCAAATCCCTCATTAAGAGAGAAGAGAATACAGTCACATATAAAAAGGCTCCCAAACTAAACTTTAGCTTGTAATGACTCAAATCGTGTAAATACAATGGAAATAGTATTGCCTCAGCAGGAAAAAATCGAAGAACTTGGTTATTTACAAATGAAAATAAGAATGAATCTTAAAGAACATAGAGGTTAGACAGCCTGAAACATAGTACAAACAAAAGTCAAAAAAAATCTTGTGAGACCAGCCAGCACTGTCCAGACAGAAAGGTGGCCTGGTCTAAGGATCCTATAGCATCAAAATCGAATATGATTAAATATTTGAATAATCCATCTAACTCCTCTTACTCTGATTCCCTACTTATTAATGTCCTTTTCATTACCTGACTTCTCCGAAATTTCCCTATAATGAACACTAAGGTTTTCATGACAGTTCAGACCACTTTACTAATTTTTTAATAGCAAACTGATAGACTGACATCTTGATATGCATATATTTGTATCCAGAGTCAAATTATTTAGTGTCAATAGCAAGTATTCCCTTATGTAACCCACTTGGACACTGAAGAATTCTAGACTATAGTCAATTGTGGTCCAATTCTAGACCACACTGAATTCTAGACCAGAGCCAATTCATCAAGGTAATGTCTCCTGAGAGACAAGCAATTGGCCTTCTCTGGGAGATACTTTTTATTACACCACATGCTTCCTCCAACCAGAGGCAGCAACACAATTTCTCAGTTAAGGTTCTTAAAGAACCATATTATTTTCATCTGGGACACCTAAACAGTAGTAAGGTACCTGGAAACTAATAGTAAAACTATGAAAATTTAATGTTATCTCAAGTCGGTAATGAAACCCTCTAATACTTTTATCATTTATGAAATTCTTCTATAAGTAATAAATTGACTGCATACTTTCTTCACTGCCTCTTTCATTTCTTTGTTCCTCAACGTATAGATAAGGGAATTTAAAAAGGGAGTAAGTACTGCATCAAAAACAGCAAGAAATTTGTCTAAGTGTGATGTGGGGTGAGGCGAGATATAAACAAAGATGCAAGGACCAAAGAACAAAATCACCACCATGACATGGGTTGACAAAGTGGAGAGGGCCTTGGATAAGCCTCTTGAGGAGTGTTTCCAAACAGTGATCAGGATAAAACTGTAGGAGACAAGCAATATGAAGAATGATCCCAGAGATAAAAACCCACTGTTGGCTGTGACCATGAACTCTAAATTGTAGGTATCTGTGCAGGCAAGTTTGAGTAACCGAGGGAAGTCACAGTAAAAGCTGTCTAATAAATTAGGGCCACAGAACGGCAATTTTATAACAAAAACCAGTTGAATCGCAGAGTGGATCAAGCCAATTACCCATGCAGCAACCAGAAGCAAAATACACATTTTTCGGTTCATAATAGTCAAATAGTGCAGAGGCTTACATATGGCAACATATCTGTCAAAGGCCATGGCCATGAGCAGCACCATCTCCACACCACCAATGACGTGAAGAAAGAAGATTTGAGCGATACAGCCACCAAAGGAGATGACTTTAAGCTTTCTGAAAAGATCATAAATCATCTTGGGAGAAATGACAGAAGAAACTCCCAGGTCAATGAAGGAGAGGCTGGCCAACAGAAAGTACATGGGGGAGTGCAAGTGAGGGTTAGAAGCCACAGTGAACATGATGAGGAAGTTTCCCATCATGCTTGCCACATAGAACGTGGAGGAGAACACGAAGAGGAGAAGTTGGATCTCCCAGGAGTTGGTGAGTCCCAGGAACACAAACTCTGACACTGAAGAGTGATTCGCTCCATCCATTACTTTATCAGCTAGAATGTTTCCAGATAAAAGAAAATAAAAAAGAATCTAAAATAAGAATGTTAATAAATTTCTATATTATAATGATTAATTATTCAAGGATATTCACACTGTGACAACTATCCCCTCAATTCCCTCACACGGCCATTATTAAAAAACATTTTACCTGGGGTCACCTAAAGCAGTTGAGTCACTTCCACATGCAACATCCCTAACACCATGGCTTCCAGAACTATTCATCTATAAACAAGAAAATGAAGCAAATATGAAAACATTGTGGATGTGCATAGCAAGGATTGGAAGGGGCAGGGAAGGTAGTATAGTACAACACAATGAGAAAAAGAGAAAGAGGAAGTAAGAAATATGGCATTTGCCAGACTTCACTGGCACTATTTTAATTGTTCATAGAACAATTCTTCAGCCATTCAAGTTGTCTCATTTCTTTCCCTTGCCTCATCTCAGGCACATAATATATCTCTTATAGTCATACTTATAACACTACCTACAATCATATTTGCAATTCACACAATCCCCACAAGGTAGCAGTGAGCATAAGAGAACCAAGCACAGGGTACAGAGGTGACTCAAGAGTATGACAGGATGGGGCCCCTGGGTGGCTCAGTGGGTTAAAGTCTCTGCCTTCAGCTCAGGTCATGATCTCAGGGTCCTGGGATCGAGCTCCGTGTGGGGTTCTCTGCTCAGCAGGGAGCCTGCTTTTCCCTCTCTCTCTGCCTGCCTCTCTGCCTACTTGGGATCTCTCTCTGTCAAATAAATGAATAGTCTTTTTTAAAAAGAAGGAGTATGACAGGATTGAGGCAAGGGGAGATTAGATATTAATGGCACAGAGTACTAGCATGGGCACCCAGAAAGTATAAGTAAAAGTACCTAGTAGGATGGTTAGCAGCCAGGACATGACCAAATGTACAAGAAGGAAGAGGTTATTATGGGAAGTCAAGTAAGTTAAGGAAGCCAGTTTGATTTATCTGTCCAGATTCTTCATAATCTCTGAAGTTTGTGAACCTTGGTTATAGTTATTGAGCCCTAAGCTTTTGGAATTTGCTGAGGATGAAGAAATGCACACTAACGTCATAATTGCCATATAACTACTGACTCTCTCCTGTCCCTTCATCAGCCTTAGCCCCTTTTATCCCTCTTATCTCATCTCTCTCTGCTTCAAATCTCTCCAATGCCTGGGATCCAATGCTAAGTCTGCTTATTCCCTGAGCCTAATTCTGGGTGACTACATAAATCTCTCTAGTTCTTACCCATTTTTTTTTTTTGCAAGGAATACAATGTTACCACATGGAAGATATATTCTCTTCCCTAGGGTCAAAAAGTTCTGTGTCTCAAGCCCTCTTGCTCCCATAATACTTAGATATTTTGCTAAAAGGTGAAGTGATCTGAGGAGGTAGGCTGCAGAATAAAAAGTAAAGGGCTGTTAAAATAAAGGTATATGAATGCACAAAAAGTCTCACACCTAGAACTGAAAGGAAAGGGCAAGAGAAACCCAGCAATAGGAAAAAAAAATGGATGCCAAAGCTTTGTCTTTTATTATACGTATTTATATATGCACATATACATTCATCTCAGTTGTACATGATGAGTGAAATCAGTCATAAAAATATTATCCCACAAACCTCAAAAGTGATTACTTAGTTCAAATTAATCATTTACAAATGATAAAACAGGGACACCTGGATGGCTCAGTCAGTTAAACATCTGCCTTCTGATCATAATACTAGGGTCCTGGGATCAAACCCCACATCGGGCTCCCTACTCAGCGGGGAGTCTGCTTCTCCTTCTGCCCTCCCCTGCTGGTTCTCTCTCACTCTCTCTCCTTCTCTTAAACAAATAAAAATAAAATCTTGAAAAAAATGAGAAAACAGTAGTCTACTTAGGAACAAACAACGAGTTATAGACAGAGAATCTGGGTTTTCTAGTCCACATATGGCTTCATATTCTACATGCAAGAAAAATCACAAAGTGGGAAGAGACATGCCAAACCTAGATCTACTCAGCCCAAAATAGTAGCCACTAGTTACATATGGTTATTAAATGAAATTAAAGTCTATTTCCTTGGTTGTACTAGCCACATTTCAAGTGCCTCATCTAGCTAGTGGTTATGGATAGGATAGTGGAATATAGAACATTTCCAATCACTACTGATTCCTTAAAGGTAAATCAAAATCCCATTTCCTCTGTGAAAATTCTCCTAGTAGCTCTACTTTATGTGTATCTCTTCTCCTATTCCTAGAAGTCAGGAAACAAATTTTAATTGAAAAATAATTATCCACATAAAAATAAACCACAATATGCAGTACCACAGGAGACATACCAGATGTCTACTCTTGGCCAGGAAGGATACACAAGAGTCTAGGAAATTCAGAGACAACTTCATGAAGAAGAAAGGTCTTATGAGTTTTGAAAAAAACAACTGTAGGAGTTTAGTAAATTGAGAGAGGAAAGGAAAATATTCTGAAAAGAAATAATAACTGCTTATTGAGAGCAAATCAGTTTTTACTAATCATAATTCCTCAATGGTCTCAATTTTATAGATTTTCCCTCCTCAAATATATTGTAAGTTTGAGAAAGAAAAGGGCCACTTCCTTTGGCTCTTGTGTTTCCTAAAATACACTTAATACTTATCTGAAGTAAAATCACTTTCTCTGTTCCATAATTTTTCATAGTTCCTGTTTTTCTAGTCTACTGTCTTTTTCTATGAAGTCAGCATGCACAAAGGAAGTCTCCAAATTCAAAACTAAGCATTAACACGTTTCCCAGTCACTCCCAAGAGAATGTCTGGAACTCTTGTTATAAACTTCCAGTAGGGAAGCTTCATTTCAAAACTTACAATGGTCCACAGTTTAACGTCATAAAGTTTCAGAAAACAAGAAGCATCTAAAAGGAAAAGAAGGCATTGGGGGAGCAACAGTTCCAATAGCAGCCAATACAGCAAGGAATTTATACAGTTTCTATTTTCCAGGCTTCATGATATAATCAGTAATCATCTTCTGTGCCATTGTTAAAGTCAAAAAAGAAAATACAGATTTTTTTCACCATATTCTAAAAGTTTCTGAAGTATTTAATGATGGAATCTTAGAGCTAGAAAATCATATGTTTTTTATGGCACATATTTACTAAGTACTCTCATGTTTGATCCTAATAATTACTTGTAGGGTAGATATACCTGATAGAATTATTTTCAAATATAGATACAAAATCTAAAAATCAGAGAAGTTAGTAACTTACCTAAAAACATAGTGACTTAGTTTGAAACCAAAAACCAGACCTTCTGATTCCAAACCCAGTTCTTTGTTTTGACTACATCATGCAAATATGGATATCTGCTCATGTTCTAAAACAATTATTCCCGTTATGAGCTTTGAGCAAGAATGCAAAAAAAATGTACACCTTAAGCTGACACAATGTTATATATCAATTATATTTCAATAAATCTGGAAAAATTCCATTTTACTCAGAATATTCCATCCCACTCACAAAAACATTTAATACAGACATAAATTAACTTACACAAAATTTTATAGCTACTAGTGGTAGAGCCAAGACTTAAACCTACATATGACTGTAACAAGTTAAGGGGAAGGGAGAAAGGTGACTGCTGGCTAGAATGGGAAAAAAACAAAATTCACCAAAGTTTTGGTGCTGGTCAAAGACTCAGCAGGGGCACCTGAGTGGCTCAGTCACTTAGGTGTCTGACTTTGACTTAGGCCATTGACCTCAGGGTTCTGGGATCCAGCCCCGATGTCAGGATTCCTATTCAGCAGGAAATCTACTTGTCCCTCTCCCTCTGCTCTCTCAAATAAATAAAATCTTAAAAGAAAAAAAAAACAAATCACCAAGTCAGAGGGGGATTTTTTCATAAAATCCATAGTAACTGACAGACAAGCAATTTCCCACCTAGAGACAAAAATTTAGGAGTCATCCAAAATTGAAGTCATGAGAAACAAAGATTTGCTTAAAGGATAACATATAAAGAGATAAAAGAAAGCTAATGGAGGAAACATACATGGCCAAAAAAGAACAAGTACATAGTATTTATCATCATCATCATTATATTACTATTACTACCATTTTTACATATTATCTGCCTTTAAAAGCCCTGCTTCAAAGTACAAAAAGTATGGAAAAAGGAATGTCAAAGATTTAAGTAATGGCCTATTTTCACATGCTAAAGAATAATCAAAATTAGAAGACTAAGTAAAAAAGGCACAGATTTAGGGCTGAATATCATTGGTGTCATTAAAGAGAAAGAAAGTCAAACAGCAGAGAGAAAATCCAGATTTTAGGGAGGTAACAGATGGTGTTAGAGAAAGTAAAATCAGGAAATGACAATTTCAATAATGTAAGGGAAAAGGTTTGGGGGGGAGTGGGAAAATAAGGCAATATGCGATGTGTAGAAAATTTGCAGAGTATCAGAAATCTACAAATAGTTATAAGACAGTTTCCGAGCAACTGTGAAAACCTTGTTGTAGATAGGTATCATGAACTTAGTCAAAAGCTAGATGGAGGGGCGCCTGGGTGGTGCAGTTGGTTGGGCAACTGCCTTCGGCTCAGGTCATGATCCCGGAGTCCCGGGATCGAGTCCCACATCGGGCTCCCAGGTCCATGGGCAGTCCGCGTCTCACTCTGACCTTCTCCCTTCTCATGCTCTCTCTCACTCTCTCTCTTTCCTAATAAATAAATAAATAAAATCTTTAAAAAAAAAAAAAAAGCTAGATGGAATCTTTTTGTGACACCATTCAGAAATGTTCAGGAACTTAATATTGAGAATTTTTGAGTAGTACATTTGTTTGGCACATTAAGCAGAACAGAGTATCAAAAGAGACAGAAATCCTCTGTTCATTTGTTTTATTTCTTAAATTCCACATGATTGAAATTGCATGGTATTTTCTTTCTCAGACTTAGTTTGCTTACCATTATACTTTCTAGATCCATCTGTGTTGTTGCAAATGGCAAGGTTTATTCTTTTTATGGCTGAATAATATTCCACATCTTCTTTCTTCATTCATGTATCGATAAACACTTGGGCTGCTTCCATAATTTGGCTATTGTACATAATGCTGCAGTAACCATATGGGTGCATATATCCTTTTGACTTTAAACAATAGAGAACAAACTGATGGTTATGAGAGCAGAGGTGGTTGGGGGAATGGGTAAAATAGGTGAAGGGGATTAAGAGTACACTTATCATGATGAGCACTGAGTGACGTATAGAATTGTCGAATCACTATACTGTACACCTAAAACTAATGTAACAGTTTTAACTAAATGGAGTTAAAATTAAAAATTTAATTGATAAATAAAATATATTCCCTTAAAAGAGAGACAGAGACAGAGATCCTGGGAAATCTTAAGTCACAGTGAAATTGTTTGACCAAATTACATACCGGACAATGCAGCAAGTGAAGCCAAAGATGAGCTGACATATGGAGGTAACAGAATACAGATCAGAGATCTTAAAAGCAGGGACAGTAATTGTAAGCTTGTGGTAACTCTATCTTTTATTCTTTCTCCCATATCTTGATTCTCAAAACTGGATTCCCATTAAAAATCAACTTCACTACAACACTTTGACTATAGTTAACACTGCTATATGATATATAAGAAAATTGTTGAGAGTTAATCCTAAGAGTTCTCATCACAAGAATTTTTTTTCTCTTTTCTTTTTATTTAATCTATAAGATGATCAGTGTTAACTAAACCTATTGTGGTAATCATTTCATAATATATGTAAATCAATTCATCATACTGTATACCTTATACTTACAGCAATGTATGTCAATTATTTCTCAATAAAACTAGAAAAAAAATCAGCTTTACTTTCTTTCATGTGCCTTTCTCTATATAGTTGCCCCACTCTTCTTTCCTGTATCATTTCTGTTCTTCCTCATTTTATCATACTCTTCGTCTCTGGAAGCATAGGAATCTGTGAAGGAGAATTTTCTTCTGGTAGAATATGTTTCACCAAGCCCTCAGTTCTCTTGACTAGACCACCTACCTAATCTGTCAAAAGATCTCAGGTGGCAGCACGATCAGGGAGTCAGAGAAGTTTCACCGACGGAATTTTCTCCTGTGCGTAAGCATTGCCCATATCCTTCCACCCACCCTCCCCAGGGCAAGTAGCTAAATAAAACTCTGCTGAGATGAGAAAGGCATCTAATGAAGCTATAGCAGAAGATGGTGACCAAGTGATAAATTAGCATTCTGGGATTCTCAAACTGAGATCATCAGGCCAAGGGAACTGTCTCATAGGATTATAAGGGATAGAGAAGGTAGTATAGGATTTTTTTACAAAAAATAAAGATCCACTATTTTATTTCTTACATACTTTTTACCCTTATCTTATGATATGACCCATGAAAATATCTAATAAAAGATGTATTTTCTCTGGGTTATGGACATTGGGGAGGGTATGTGCTATGGTGAGTCCTGTGGAATGTGTAAGCCTGATGATTTACAGACCTGCACCTCTGGGACAAATAATACATTATATGTTAATTAAAAAAATAATAATAATGATGATGAACCAAAAAAAAGATGTATTTTATCATTTTTAAGTGGAAAAAACTCCAAAACTTTTATGAAAAAAAAGTTGTAAAACTTAGAAATCTTGACACATTTTGTCAACTAAGTCTCTGTGTGTTCAAAGGTCCAAACAACAATTAAAATCAGCAAGGATGAGTAAATATGAAAGACTAAGAATAATGGATGAAGATATGAACATTTGGAGTAGAAACAGATGAGGACAAGAGACATAGAGATGGAGATGGAGAGATGTGTCCACAAACCCTTTACTTTCTGGAGAAACAATAAAAAACCAACTAAGTGAATTGTCAGAGTGCAGCAAATTTGAATACTACAAGATAACTCACACAAAAACAGTTAATATAGGGACACATAATTAAATACATTAAGAATATTATGTGTGGAGCATAAGGAAAAACATGGAGGACATTGGGAGAAGGAAAGGAAGGGTGAATTGGGGGAAATCAGAGGGGGAGATGAACCATGAGAGACTGTGAACTCTAAGAAACAAATTGAGGGTTTTGGAGGGGAGAAGGATGGGGGGTTGGGTGAGCCTGTTGGTGGGCATTGAGGAGGGGACTTATCGCATGGAGCACTGGGTGTGGTACATAAACAATGAATCTTGGAACAGTGAAAAAATAAAATTGGAAAAAAAGAATATTGCATTAAAAATAAGACACAAAATACAATTTTCTTGGATTTTACATATATTAAATATGAAAAACATTAAAATAAAATACATTTTAAATAAGAATATAAATTAACCAATACAAACATATACTTTCTTCTACTCTAGTAAATCAAATATAGTAGAACCAGTAGAAGACAAAAAACAATGAATTGACAATTCATAAAGGAAGAAAAATTAAAAGGCCAACAAACATACAGAAGTATAAAACTTGGAGGCAAAAAGTTTATCTTTTCAACATTACATGATGGCAAAGGGTACCCAAAGATTATCCAGGATAATATACTTAATTCACCTATTAAGTATTAATTAAAGAATATAGACTTAGTGAAGTTCCCATTTTCCTCATAGATTTTTACCTAGTAGAGATGAACATAATTTCTGTCCAATAGAATAGATAACCCCAGATATGGCCTGTTGAACATTAACCAGTGTTATAATTCAGCAGTCATGCCAGAATTTCTTTGCAAAAATGCCTATAGATATCCTAATTTTTTTCCAGATTCACTGAGATATTGGCACATGATATTGTGTAAGTTTAAAGTATACAGTATGTAAAAATAAAAATTAAAAATAAAAAAGTGTACAGCATGATTTGATACATACATTATAAAATTATCACAAAAAATATCACCACCACCTCAATAATTACTATTATGTATATGGTGATAACATTTAAAATTTATACTCAACAACTTTCTGTATATAATACAGTATTGTTAGCTACTGTTACTATGCTGTACATTAAATCCCCAGAACTTATCCACCTTATAGCTGGAAGTTTGTACCCTTTGGACAATATCTTCCCATTTTCCCGACCCTTTGGTCCTTAGAAACCACTGTTCTACTGTTTCTATGAGTTTGGCTTTTCAAAATTCCACATATAAGAAAGAATGTAAAGTATTTGTCTTTCTCTTCCTGACTTATTCCACTTAGCATAACACCCTCAAGGTACACCTGTACTATTTAAAAAGGCAGGATTTCCTTCTTTTTTGCTGAGTAATATTCCACTGTATGTGTGCATGTGTGTGTATAATAGCTTCTTTATCCACACATCAGTGGACACTAAGGTTGTTTCCATGAATTGGCTACTGTAAACAATGCTGCAATGAACATAGGAGCAGATACCTCCTTAACATAGCGATTTCATTTCCTTCAAGTATATGACCAGAAGTGAGATTGTTGGATCATACAGTAGTTCTGTTTTTAATTCTTTGAGGAAACTCCAGACTGTTTTCCATAGTGGCTGCACAAATTTATGTTTCTACCAACAGTGCACAAAGTTTCCATTTTTTCCACATTCTTGCCAATGCTTACTATCCCTTGTTTTTTATAATAGACATTCTAACAGGTATGAGGTACTACCTGATTTCATTTCTCTGATAATTAGTGAGCAACTCTGCATGTACCTCTTGTTGGCCATTTGTATGTCTTTGAGAAATGTCTATTCATTCCTTTACCCATTTTGATTGAATTATTTGTTTTGCCACTGAATTGGAGGTGTTTATATATTTTGGACATTAACCTTTTATAATGTAGATTGTTTGCAAATATTTTCTCCTATTCTATAAATAGTTTCTTCTGCTGTGCAGAAGTTTTGAGTTTGAAAAAAAAAAAGTTTTGAGTTTGATGTAATCCCATTTCTTTTTTAAGATTTATTTATTTGAGAGAGAATGTGTACATGCACACATGCACACGCAAGCAGTGGGAGTTATAGAGGAGGAAGGAAAGAGGGACAAGCAGACTCCAGGCAGAGTACAGAGCCAGACATGGGGCTTGACCTCATGACCCCGAGATCATGACCTGAGCTGAAATCAAGAGTCAGACACTGAGCCACCCAGGTGCCCCACCCACTTCTTTGAGTGTGAATGTATATGCAGGGATTTGTTATGGGTTCTTGATTCTATTTCACTGATGTGTGTGTCTGTTTTTATGCCAGTACCATACTATTTTGATTACTACAACTTTCTGTAATAAAGTTTGAAATTAGAAAAGTGATATCCCCAGATTTGTTCTTCTTTCTCAAGATTGTTTCAGTTATCTAGAGTGTTTTGTGAGACAAATTTTAGGATTCTTTTTTTCTATTTTGGTGAAAAAATGCCATTGTAATTTTGATAGGTATTGCATTGAATCTATAGAAGCATAAAATTAATAATTATGGAATATCTTAAAGTGTTTCATAGCTATGAAAGAGCCTGGGTTTATAAACATTTTATTCACTCTTCCAATCCATGAACACAAGACATTTTTCCATTTATTTGTGTCTTCTTCATTTTTTTAGTATATGTGCTGCCGAAGCGAGCACTATTTGTGTCTTCTTCAATGTCTTTAATCAATCTCTTTGACTCTTTTACCTTCTCGGTTAAATTTATTTTTAAGTATCTTGTTCTTTTGATGTTACTGTAAATAAGATTATTTTATTTCTTTTTCAGATAGTTCATTGTTAGTGTAAGAAATGCAAGTGATTTCTGTATGTTGGTTTTATATCCTGCAACCTCACTACATTCATTTATTAGTTCTAAGGGTTTTTTTGGAGGAGAGTTTGGGATTTTCTGTATTAAAGAAAATCATCTCAACTGCAAACATAGACAATTTACTTTTTCTTTCTGATTTGGATGCCTTTTATTTCTTTTTTCGTATATATTTGCTGTGGCTAGGATGTCCAGTGTTGTATCAAATAGAAGCAGCAAGAATGGGCATCTTTGTCTTGTTTGCTCCTGATCTTACAGGAAAAGGTTTCCACCTTTCCCCATTGAGTACAATGTTTGCTGTCATTTTGTCACACAAGGCCTTTATTTTGTTTGGGTACATTCCTTCTTCACCCAATATAGTGAGAATTTTTAATCAAGAAAGGATGTTGAAGTTTGTTAAATTCTTTTTTTTTTTTCATCTATTGAGACAATCGTATGATTTTTATCTATCAGTGTGATACATCGCATTTATTGATTTGTATATAGGCATTAAATTAGTGCCTGGGTGGCTCAGTGGGTTAAAGCCTCTGCCTTCGGCTCAGGTCATGATCTCAGGGTCCTGGGATTGAGCCCTGCATCGGGCTCTCTGCTCAGCGGGGAGCCTGCTTCCCCCTCTCTCTCTCTGCCTGCCTCTCTGCCTACTTGTGATCTCTCTCTCTGTCAAATAAATAAATAAAATCTTTAAATACATATATCTTAATAAAGCTGAAAAATATATAATCTATTTTTAATTTTAAGATTCTGTCTTTACAGATGGTTGTTGAAAAGAAATGAGACTGATAGAAACAAGGAACACCTGGGTGGTTCAGTCAGTTAATCATCTGCCTTCAGTTCAGGTCATGATCCCAGGGTCTTGGGATCCCAGGGTCTTGGGATCAAATTCCACTATCAGGCTCTCTACCTAGTGGGGTGTCTGCTTCTCCCTCTCCTCCTGCCCCTACTCCTGCTTGTACTCACTCTCTGTCTCAAATAAATAAACAAAGTGTTAAAGAAAAAAAGAAACTAGACTTCTTAATGTAATCATTTAATCAGAAAACCATATTTGCCCCAGAGAATTCGGGTTGTCTACTTAAGTTATAACACAATATGTTTATTATTAGAAGGAAAATTTGTTAATTAAAGCTATAAAACTACTCAATATTTCTGTGATAAGTAAACCTATCACTATTAAGGTTTATATATCTTTCTTGCTAGTCAGAAAACTTCAGCCCTAAGTCCACCATTCTCTTTCCAGCCCTAAAAATTGTAAGTCAAGTCAAACTACAAAAATCCTTTTCTTTCAGGTAGCAACTTCCAACACAGGGTAATAAAACAAACCACATTAGCACTAAATCACAGGTACACCAAAAACTTAGAGCTAGAATTTTTTCTTTAAAATTTTCAGTGAGAGCTCTCTGTATCTGCAGATGATCTCTAATTTGAGATAGAACCAATTTGTTTTGCTCTGCTCTTTTTTTTTCCCCTATAAATTTGCTGGAAGCATTAATGAGATAAGGAAAAGGAAATTCATGAAATTACTGGGTAAGGATCCAAGGTCATATGATGCTGTGAAAAGCTGTACTTTTCCAATCATGAACTTTTATAAGACTCTCAGTATCTAAATGCAGTTTTAGGAACTGAAAAAAGAAAATAGGAGCAATAAATTCTCAGGAGCAAAAACAAATCAAAAGCAATGACCACCATGAACCATAAAATGACCAGTCATGAAAAAAAATCACAGAAATGTTGAAAATGAACAAGCTGTACCACCACCTCTCTTTAAGTTAACAAACGTTTGCTGAGCCATGTCTCAATAAAAACACCAACTAAAATTTATTCAGGTAGTTGCTACTACAGTCTTCTTGAATAAAGTATCTTCCTTTGCTTCTATGTAGAGGATAGTCTCAATTTCCACCTTGTTTGTGTGGTAAAATAAAAATTAAGAGACAGAAGAAAGTTTTGAATGGAAACATTTTATCAAATCCAATCCAGAAATAGACTAAAAAAAAAATTGAAGATTGGTAGTTCAAAGGAAATGGGAAAAAAAGAAGTAATTCTATTAAAGCTGAAACTCCATGATCTGACTCCATCCCACATTGGGAAAGCAATCCAAATATTGTTGATTGGTTGGCAGTATCCAGGTAGATGGGTTAAGTAAGCACTGACCCACAGGGCTAGCTGCTGGAGGTGTACTGCAAGTGAGGGGTCTAACTCCAGATTACACAGGTGTCTACAGGGCCAGTTGGCCCTGCATAGAGAAACGAAAGCATAATTTTCAAACCACTAAAATGATGACACTCATCCAAAGTCATTCATTAATGAGTAAACAAACAAAATGTTAAAATCACTTCAAATGGGGATCTGACTTACAGAAACTTACATTCTCTGTATTTGCATTGCCATAAGCAGTATGTATTGACACTGCCATGGACAGAATTCATTTCCACTGTTCTGAACAAAAAACAAGCAACGCTATCAATTTTCTACAAGTTAACTTCTATTTCTATAGAATGGTAAAATAGCCTAATCAAAGACAAAGACCCATATTCCTATAGAACCACAAAATCCCAGAACATTCCTTAGCCAATGCCCAGTATTCCACAGAAAAGGATCCCACTAATTTGACATTTCTAAGTCATTCTCAATTTTTTCCTAACAGAAAGTATTTTCTTGTTTCCAGAGCAAGACCTAATTAATTTGAGGTAAAAAAAAAAAAAAAAAGTCTCTCCTCCAGTGCAGTAAAATGATATTAAATGGAAAGTAAAAATTCTCCTGTGGGTACCCCTGGCCAAATATAACCACCTCACTGCAGAGAAAGTAATCTATAAGAATATTTAAAATGCTGTCCTAACGTGATTTGGTTTGAGTGTGTTCTTCATGAAATAAAGTTATAAATATTAAGTTGAGTTTTGAAACTGACCCAATATGAATCAAGTTTCTCTCTTTGACCCTGATATAATAGA